>CAMZMU010000087.1:23659176-24010276 GCA_947311845.1 Poa pratensis
TATATATAGATATACACCCGATCGATCATCTCTTTCCGCATTCGTACAGATCGAGGCGATATCGCACGAACTCACGCGTCACCGCGGGTCGGCGCCAGATAAGATCTACCTACCGGAGCGATGCACTTGGCGACCACTTGTCCACATGTGTGTTGCGAGTGCGTGGCTGGGGCGGAGAGCGTGATGTGTCGACTGACCAAGTGTTCGATCCAGTTTGTGTGAGTGCGACACATACGAGTAGCACAAATGCTTCGTCGTTTGCTGTCCATTTCTAAGCCCAAAAGCTAGCTATCTTCCTGCTTGAGACGGCGTGGTGGAAGAATGATCTAGTCCACTGAGCTTGTCGTAAACTCGATCGTCTCTTTCTGGATTTCAGTTCTCGTTCCAAGACACGAACAAACAGTGATCTCCTTCACGACGCCTGGGCATTTTGTTTCCTTTGGGACCTGGAAACTACTTCATGAACGCATCAGAGTTGCAGAAGTGATTTTGGCTTGGTTTCATTTTTGTGTTTACCGACTTGTTGGGCCTTGTTTTCACTCAACCCTTTTTTAGGGGTCGATGGGCCTCCGGTCTCGCTTAACTCTAGAGTCTAGACTCTAAAACTGTTCCGAGGCAATACCGAAAATCCTTCATATGGCAACATTTATGGTGCACGTATACAGCAACCTCGTGATATCTTTTTCCAACACTTTGAATTTCATTCACACTTAAACATTTTACAGCGAAATAAACAAAAAACTTAAACACCAAAAAAATTAAACCTGATCTAGCCTAGGTCGGCAACGGGATCAGTCCTCGCCGCCGTTCGCCGTTGGCTAGCGCACGAAGTGTCATTCGTGCACTTCCCTACTCCTTGCACTCTCGCTGCCGCTGTTTCGCATGCCGCCCTACAGTGCGCCTCCTCCATTCGGAGGCAAGCGGCATGCTCCCTTTGGGCTTGCAGCGTCATGGCAGTTTGCCGATTGTCGGCCATGAGGTGGCGGGCGACATCCTCCTTCGCCGTAATGGCGATGGAGATCTCATGATGCGACGCTCGATGGCGCTGTTGGTGTTCTCGAGACCACTACCCTCAGATGTCGTTCACCGAGAAGGCAACAACTCCTCCTCCTTCGTCACCGTCTATGTCCCCACCACCTCCACCTACTCCTCCTTGCCATTTGACGAAGGGCAGAGGAGTTGGCTGCACGGTGGTGTTTACGCCGTGCGGCTGCCTTCAGGTGGTGGGGAGTATTAGAATTTGGGCCCATTTGGGGCAGCCCAATAAGCAATTACTGAAAATCTCAAATTGGCCCATGTGCATGGCAGAATTTTGGAGGTGCAAGGTGGTGGTAAAGTTTAGTCCCACATGCTAGTTGGAGGAGACAAACACCACCTTATAAGGTGGAGTGTTGTGATACTTGGTGTGCTAGTTGAGAACATAAGGCTCTCTCCCGCGCACTCCTCCTCCTCGCCGCCGTCCGTCTCGTCACGACACGCCCGGGTTGCGGGAATGAGCCGAGCCGATGCTTATATTTTTGCTGTTCGGGAAAAACGAGTTTTTGTGTACGCGTATAGTTTTGCCAGTTCGGGTCGGTCCCGGATCTGCTATCCGACTCGGACGTGTGCGACGTGGTTGGCCCACGTTGTACCCGTTAGGGTTTCCCGAGCCGCACTATATATTGCCTTGCACCTCGTGCCTTGCGTCGCCACCGTAGTCTACTCCATCCCGATCGCCGGCGTGCACCGGCGTTTGGGAGAGCAGGTCTCCGGAACCAGTCGCCTTTGTGATCCTGTACGGGAGAGGGCGAATTAAGTTTTGGGAAGCGCTTCGCGCGACTGCTCGCCGCTTCACCACGGGTCGTCTTCCAGCCGGAGCTGCGGATCGTCTCCGCAGGCGTCGTCTTCTTCGACCGTCATCACCAACGTCATCGTCAACAACATCACCGCTGATCTCGCCGCGGTGAACCTGTCTGCATCGACTGCTGCCTCCTCTACAAACATTCGGTACGTGCGACGTATTCCGAACTACAAGTTTACTATGGATATGTTGGCGTATATGTTGATGCTACTGTTCATGTTGTTTAGTACGTCTAGTGTTCGTATTTCACATGTTAGTAGCTGCTGTAGTCATGTTTAATATTCTGGAATTAATCATGGAATTATTGCCTAATTATCCAACAATCCAAAAACCTAATTGTAGGCAATTTCGTGATTCAACTATGGTTAATTATACCGATGCAATGAAACCGGAAAAGTTCACCGGTGGTATGAGCTTTAAGAGATGGCAGATTCAGTGCAGCTCTGGCTCTCGGCCATGGTGTGTGGGAAGTTTGTAATGGTCTTCCTGAAGGAACTACATCTGAGAAAGATCAGAATAAGTTCAAGAAAGACACTACTATCTTCCGTGGCTGCGTTCTGAGTGTTCTTGATGGTCATCTGTGTGATGTGTATATGCACATAGAAGACGGCAAAGAGCTCTGGGATGCACTGAGTGCTAATTTCGGTGCAACCGATGCAGGCAGTGAGCTGTACATCATGGAGAGCTTTCACGACTACAAATGGTGAATAACCGTGGAGTAGTCGAGCAGACTCATGAGATACAGTGCACTGCGAGAGAGCTCGAGCTCCTCAAGTGTCCTCTACCTGACAAGTTTGTGGCTGGGTGCATTATTGCAAAGCTACCTTCGTCATGGAGGAATTTTGCCACATCTCTCAAACACAAGAGACAGGAGATATCGGTTGAAAACCTGATAGCGTCTCTTGATGTTGAGGAGAAGGCTCGGGCAAAGGACACTGCTGAGAGAGGTGGTGAAGGTCAGTCTAGCGCCAACATGGTGTAGAAAAACCATCACCACGGCAAGAGCAAGGCCAAGAGCAAGCCTGCTTTCAACATGCCTACCAAGACTACTTCTTTCAAGAAGAAGAAGAAGATGCTGAACAAATCTGAGCCCAAATCGTGCAGACAAGAAAGGGAAGAAGGTCGGAATGACAACGTCGTGACCGCTAGCAATACTGATGGGTATGGTAATTTACCGTATGTGCTTTCAGTATTTCAATCTCCTTGTTGGTGATTGATACGGGTGCTAATGTTCATGTGTGCTGACATCTCTATGTTCACTTCTTATCAGGTCGCAGATTCAAGCGTCTTAATGGGGAATGGATCACATGCTTCTGTTCGTGGTGTTGGCACGGTAGATCTGAAGTTTACTTCGGGGAAGATCGTGCAGCTGAGGAACGTGCAGCATGTCCCTACTATGAACAAGAATCTCGTTAGCGGCTCCCTTCTATGCAGAGATGGGTTTAAATTAGTCTTGGAGTCCAATAAAGTATGTGTCAAAGTTTGGACAATTTATTGGTAAAGGGTATGAGTGCGGAGGCTTGTTCCGCTTTTCATTATCGGATTTTTGTAATAAGTCAGTAAACCATATTTGTGGCAGTGTGGATTCGGATGCTAATGTTGGCACTCTCGTTTATGTCATGTTAATTTTGGTTTAATGAGTAGACTTTCCAGCTTGAGTTTAATTCCTACTTTCACCATTGCCAAAGGTTCTAAGTGCCATAGCTGTGTGCAATCTAAGCAACCTCGAAAGCCTCACAAGGCAGCCGAGGAGAGAAACTTGGCACCTCTAGAACTCGTACATTCGGATCTATGTGAGATGAATGGCGTGTTGACAAAAGGTGATAAGAGATATTTCATGACTTTAATCGATGATGCTACTAGGTTCTGTTATGTATATTTGTTGCACACTAAAGATGAAGCTTTAGACTACTTTAAAATCTATAAAGCTGAAGTAGAAAATCAATTAGAGAGAAAGATCAAACGTCTTAGGTCAGATCGTGGTGGCGAGTATTTCTCCAACGTATTTGATGAATTCTGTGAGGAACATGGTATTATTCATGAGAGGACGCCTCCCTATTCGCCCCAATCAAACGGGGTTGCCGAGAGGAAAAACCGCACGCTGACCGACTTGGTGAACGCCATGTTGGACACTGCTGGTTTATCTAAGGCATGGTGGGGGGAGGCTTTGTTGACTTCGTGTCATGTCCTGAATAGAGTTCCTAACAAGGATAAAGAGAAGACACCTTACGAGGAGTGGTCTGGGAGAAAACCATCACTTTCTTATTTTCGTACTTGGGGATGTTTGGCGAAAGTCAATGTTCCAATTCCTAAGAAACGTAAACTTGGACCGAAGACAGTGGATTGTGTCTTTCTAGGTTATGCTCAGCGGAGCATTTGCTATAGATTTTTAGTGGTTAAATCTGAGATACCTGATATGCATGTTGATACTATTTTGGAATCTCGTGATGCAACATTTTTTGAGAACATGTTTCCTATGAAGGATATGCATAGCATTGCTAGAATTTCTTCTGAGATATTTGCTGAACCTAGTACATCTGTTGATCATTCTGAACAACCATGTTGAGGAAGTCCTTGAGAAGGATGACAATGAATCAGCTCCCAAGAGGAGCAAGAGACAGAGGACTGAAAAATCCTTTGGTGATGATTTCATTGTGTACCTTGTGGACAATACTCCCACGTCCATTGCAGAGGCATTTGCATCTCCTGATGATGACTGGAAAGAAGCTGTCCATAATGAGATGGACTCGATTCTTTCTAATGGAACTTGGGAATTATCTGAACGACCCTACGGCTGCAAACCTGTGGGTTGTAAGTGGGTGTTCAAGAAGAAGCTAAGGCCTGATGGTACTATTGAGAAGTACAAGGCACGGCTTGTAGCCAAGGGCTACACCCAGCGCGAAGGCGAAGATTACTTTGACACCTATTCACCTGTTGCTAGACTCACCACCATTCGTGTACTACTTTCCCTGGCTGCCTCCTATGGTCTTATCGTTCATCAAATGGACGTAAAGACAGCTTTCCTTAACGGAGAGTTGGAAGAGGAAATCTATATGGATCAGCCTGATGGGTTTGTAGTAAAAGGTGAAGAGAGAAAGGTGTGCAAATTGTTAAAATCTTTGTATGGGCTGAAGCAAGCACCTAAGCAATGGCATGAGAAGTTTGACAACTTTAACGTCTGCAGGCTTTGCCATTAATGAGGCTGATAGGTGTGTATTATCGCCATGGTGGGGGCGATAGTGTTATATTATGCTTGTATGTTGATGACATACTTATTTTCGGTACAAGCATGATAGTGATAAATGAGGTCAAGTTTTCTGTCAAAGAGCTTTGATATGAAAGATCTGGGACAAGCTGATGTGATCCTGAACATTAAGCTGATTAGGGATGAGAGTGGGATTACGTTAACGCAATCACACTATGTTGAGAAGGTCTTGAGCCGCTTTGGTTATATAGACAGCAAGCCTTCTCCAACACCCTATGATCCCAGTGTGACACTCAGAAAGAACAAAAAGGAAACGAGAGATCAATTAAGATATTCTCAAGTGATCGGTTCACTCATGTACCTTGCGAGCGCGACGAGACCTGATATCTCTTTTGCTGTGAGCAAGTTGAGCAGGTTCATGTCTAACCCGGGTATTGATCATTGGCATGCACTTGAAAGGGTCATGCGCTATCTGAACGGTACAATGAGTTATGGGATTCACTATTCAGGGCACCCTGCGGTGCTTGAGGGATTGTGATGCGAACTGGATCTCAGATGTTGATGAGCTCTACGCCACAAGTGGATATGCATTTATTCTTGGAGGTGGCGCAGTGTCATGGAGGTCTTGCAAACAGACCATTTTGACGAGGTCAACCATGGAAGCAGAACTTTGCTTAGATACAGCTTCTGTTGAGGCAGAATGGCTGCGTGAGCTCTTGATGGACTTGCCGGTGGTTGAGAAACCATTACCGGCCATCCTTATGAACTGTGACAACCAAACGGTTATCATGAAAGTGAACAGTGCTAAGGATAACGCGAAGTCATCAAGACACGTAAAGACGCTTGAAGTCTGTCAGGAAAATGAGAAACTCCGGAGTAATAACTGTTAGTTATATTCAAACAGACAAAAACCTGGCAGATCCCTTTACGAAGGGACTATCACGTAATGTGATAGATAGTGCATCGAGGGAGATGGGGTTGAGACCCGTGAGCGTTACACCATAGTGGTAACCCAACCTATGTGATCGGAGATCCCGTGAATTAGGACCTGGGAAGAACAAGCTAGTGGTTTAACAGAGGAGAGTTATTTTATAACCCTCTCCGTGGAAGATGCATAACTCTCACATTCTGTAAGGCAGGTTGGCAATATGCCTTAATGTGTTTCTGTTGGCTATTCGTAGCAAAGGTGCTATCCTACAGAGCGACCTTGAAAGAACACACCTATATGAGTCCGACTGTTAAACGTCGCAGTCTATGAGATTTGGGTGATCTCTAGTAAGCTCATGAAGAGACCAGGGAGTATGACGCATATGCTCCACCCGCGGGGTAGGCTACTGGCAGCCACGTACTGGTTATGACTTTGAGTGAAGTCTATTGGCACCAAACTTGCAATTCAAGGTTCGTCCATTGTTCAAGTTGCTGGTAGATGTAGCTTGAAGCTCTAGGCGGAAGTTCAACTTAACAGTCTCTGCTGAAACACTGGTATATAAACAAGAAACGAGGTTTGGCAAAATCTCTAAATGGGAATTTGAGATCTGGTGGGGGATTGTTAGAATTTGGGCCCATTTGGGCAGCCCAATAAGCAATTCTGAAAATCTCAAATTGGCCCATGTGCATGGCAGAATTTTGGAGGTGCAAGTGGTGCTAAAGTTTAGTCCACATTGCTAGTTGGAGGAGACAAACACCACCTTATAAGGTGGAGTGTTGTACACTTGGTGTGCTAGTTGAGAACAAGAAGGCTCTCTCGCGCACTCCTCCTCCTCCGCCGCCGTCCGTCTCGTCACGTCACGACACGCCGCGGGTTGCGGGAATGAGCCGAGCCGATGCCTATATTTTTGTTGTTCGGGAAAAAGAGTTTTTGTGTACGCGTATAGTTTTGCCAGTTCGGGTTGGTCCCGGATCTGCTATCCGACTCGGACGTGTGCGACGTGGTTGGCCCACGTTGTCCCGTTAGGGTTTCCCGAGCCGCACTATATATTGCCTTGCACCTCGTGCCTTGCGCCGCCACCGTAGTCTACTCCATCCCGATCGCCGGCGTGCTCCGGCGTTTGGAGAGCAGGTCTCCGGAACCAGTCGCCTTTGTGATCCTGTACGGGAGAGGGCGAATTAGGTTTTTGGGAAGCGCTTCGCGCGACTGCTCGCCGCTTCCACCACGGGTCGTCTTCCAGCCGGAGCTGCGGATCATCTCCGCAGGCGTCGTCTTCTTCGACCCGTCATCACCAACGTCATCGTCAACAACATCACCGCTGATCTCGCCACGGTGAACCTGTCTGCATCGACTGCTGCCTCCTCTACAAACATTCGGTACGTGCGACGTATTCCGAACAACAAGTTTACTATGGATATGTTGGCGTATATGTTGTTGCTACTGTTCATATTGTTTTAGTACGTCTAGTGTGTTCGTATTTCACATGTTAGTAGCTGCTGTAGTCATGTTTAATATTCTGGAATCAATCATGGAATTATTGCCTAATTATCCAACAGGGAGGAGGGCGCCACCCATTTTTTGGGAGGAATTAGACTACGACATGGGAGCACGGCAAAAGACATAGCATGGCGGACCATTTTATGGTGGGCTTGGACCTCCACCAGGAACAATGACGAAGATGGGAGGCGACTGATGGTCCCGAAGAGCAAGGCTTTGATACCTGCAAAAATAAACGGGATTAGGTTGAGACTCCAAGTGCAGAGTGTATAGTAAGTGGAAGACAGTTTTCCCACGAGGGGTGACTCGAGGGTTTAATATCGAACTCTCGGGGAATCTGAAGTGGTAGATTTATCTTCTTATCCTTCTTTTGGTTACCTACAAAACAAGGTTAGATGTTTTGGTCCTCAACCTCACCTGTGGTTGTCAAGCACAAGTGTAAGAATGATATCAGGATAGTTATGCAATGCAAACAAGAAATAAATATGCAATGATGGTGGATGCAATGTAAATGATATTTTTGGGTTTTGAATGATGTATGCAAGATGAAAAGTATTTTTGTATTTTCGGATTTAATGATGGCTGAAAATAGAAAAGTGGTATATGGTGTTGGAAAGGTGTTTCTTATGATTAAAAATGGACTGGGGTTCATGGTTTCACAAATGCACTCTCTCTTTATAAAGTGGTAGACAATGGAACACACAAAGTTAACATATGAGATTGCAACAAGGGTTTGATAACAAGTTACTTAGATATATGGGCATCACGTCCTAACATAGAGTGTTTTGGTTATTAACCTCTCTTATACTCCACCAAGATGCGAACTAAATCATAACACCTCAGTAATTAAGATAACTCAGAGTATACATTAAGTATCATGACATGAAGTGAAAATAAGAACATGCTAGATCTAGTCATGGAGTAGTGGCAATGGTCACGCCCACATCCCCGGTAGCATGGTATTTTAGTTTATCCCTAGTGAGGTAACAAAGTAAGGTAAAGATACCAAAGTGGATCGCAGAACTTTCTCTCACGTTCACTGCACTAGCCACCCCCCGTTACTCCAACTAATGCACACGTTCCCCCACACACGCTCTCATAAACATGCTTGATCAAAACAAGTAGACAAGAACGGGGTACATAATATGCATCTATACTCATAACTGAAACAAACATTGCAATCTCAAACATATATTAACTCATAAAGATCCACCACAAAGGTATTACAACGGTGACCGTAATCATGTTCAGCAGCTCATACGGTGCTAATTAGTGAAGCTCAAGAGAGGAGAGATACATAAGTTACTTCCACAAACCCATAGTCCAGAGGTGGACTACTCCCTCTTCATCATGGAGACGGTGGAGAAGTCGATGGAGAAGATGGAGACCACGCCGGCAGCGCCCCGCCGGAGTTTTCCCCCTCCAATCTGCAGCTCCTGATCTCCGTTTCGGTGTTTCTGTGTTTTTGCGGCGCTCCTTCCAGAGAACGTCGGGGGACCTTTTTTATAGGCGTTTTTAGGTCAAGACAATGTCGGTGGAGCGAAGATCGACGGCAACGGAGCCACGAGGGCCAAACGAGTGGGCCCCACCGGCCACAGTACCTGGCCGCGTGGGCCACCCCCGTTTGGCCTCGGACCTCCGTTTTTCGCTTCCTTCCCACAGGTCTTCTTCCTTCCAAATATTGACGCCCGTAAATTTCCAGGTGATTTCGTTGACGTTTGGGTCCCTGAAACATTAAAATAAGAAAAGGGTTTTCTGCCTGTGCAGGGTTAATTCCATAAAAATAGGAATAAATGAATATTCCAAAAATCATTATAAAACATTGATATAACCCTTATATGATGCAAATATGATTGGAATATAAGCAATTAAAGTGCAAAGTTCATGTATGCATTTTACATGCATCAACATCCCCAAGCTTAATCCATGCTCGTCCTCGAGTATGAAGATGATAAAACTAACATGGACTTTGCAATTTAATACTTAACAATGGATATCAAAGATGATTACTATTGCTACATATAGTCAAATGATTCATTCTTCAAAAGTAGATAGTAGCAATATCAAATAGATTTATGAAGTGTTACATGGTAGCAAGTAATATGGAACACATGTATGCATAATGATAGTAGAACATCCTACAATGGTCATAGAGTGTAGATGAAAATCTGAATATGATAGGTGTACACTTTGGAAAGATGTATATGTGAGTAGAGGTAAAGCATGCATAAGTTTCATCCAACTTCCAAACTCTTCTACTTAAGTTAATGATTGCAATAAGGTATTCATTGGTGTCAAGCTCTCATTGCCCCTATCATAGCATCTTGAATGATTAAGGTTAAAGTGAAAGCAAATATGAGTAGTGTGCTTGATAAAGAATGGGTTGAATGTCTCATGCCCCTTGAATACAAGTACTTACACCATGTGTTACTCAACTTGGGAAACAAAGCAAGTTCAATTAAATATCATTGTTGTAAGCATAATAGTATCATCAAGAGCGTCAACTGGGGTACCTCTTGTCCCAAGATATGGAACAAGCCCATATCAAAATGACAAGACAAACAAAAAAATGAACAATCTCAACACCTTTTTATTTACCATTTGGAATAGTTTTTATTGCAAGGTGTATCACAGAAGGTTCACCATAGTATGTAAGTAAATTTCCACCATGAATGATGTGGCTTAGATTAGCGGCCCAGGCGTCTCTCTAACCATTTACACAAACTCATTTAAACTCACTTATTTCCACATTTATTTCAACATGATAAGCATCCATAGACAAAAGCACATGATATCAACTAAATGAGATGAAGAGCGTGTTGAAAGCTTGCCATGTGACAGCACATATGGGCTAACTTCCAACCCAAAACAATCATCAAGCCACAAACATCATAATCTTAATCACAATGGGTCAAGTTTTATTATGCAAATAAAAGAACATTGTGCATCAAGTTCGTGAGAGCTATATAACCAATTTTTTCCATTGCAATCAATAACATAAACATTTTCATTCAGAGGTAAGATAACACAAACAACATGTTAAACATACTCGGAATAGCATAAAGCCAATAGGTAGATATGGTGGACTCACTGGAATAACTTTGGTTGAAGGTGTTGGAAACAAGTTTTTGCTTGTTGGAGTTTTTGGGCTAGCAAAAGGGAGAAAGTTGACCATCTAGATGCATGCATGAGTGTCCATAGAACTAACTAATCCATGTTAAACCAAGTAAAATAACAATCAGCACCAAAACATGAATAAGTGATAGCTCTACAAAAAGAATTTGCAAACTATTACTCATAAACAAGCTCATGAATCATGCAACTATATGTATCATTAAAAATCAAGTCAAACATCCCTTTTCCCAATCTTATAAAAGCATCCAACATATTTCAACCCATATTTCCAGTAGCTCTCTCATATATAATAGTGTGGTGGTCTCTCAAGACTCAAACAAAAACAAAAAACGACGCTCCAAGTTTATGCGATAAAGTGTTTCGATCGAAAAACAGAAGTTGGACGTGTGCAAACCGAGAGTGTGTAGGTCCAGCGGGGTTGTCTTCACATCCCCAAGCTTATGGTCTTCACCATCCTTGGATAGCTCTTGGTGCATCTCCTCCAATCCCTGTGAAAAAACTTCAAAACACCGTTTCTCCCATCTCTTTTCTGTGGGGTGCATTAATAGTGATAAACAAATAGGTTCCTTGCTGCATATAATCCTTGAACAAAAATTCATATGACATGTCCAGAAAGTGTATAATGTTGTATGCCTACTCATAAACTCAATTGGATCAAAAAGATTCAACTTAAAAGCTCAAAGCATGCATCAAACAAAATGGGACAGAATCTGTCCAGAAAAACAGCAGCAGCAAACGTTTTTTCTACCCTACCAAACTTTCTCGAAAAATTCCGAAAAAATTCATGCATACAGAGGATGAAAAGTTGAAACTACAGTTCAAATATGAGCTCATTAGGAGTTACAGAATAAGAATTAAAAATCATACCGTGCACTGACTGTGTAGGAATAAAATCTCCGAACGCTATAAGCAACTTTTTCAAACCAAAAAGGGTAAAACTTGGCACTTTATTAAAAACTCCAGAACCTAACTAGACACAAAATCTCTTGTTACAGCAAGAGACACAAAGAAAAATCACACACAAAAATAACCGGGTTGCCTCCCGCAAAGCGCTTTCTTTATAGCCATATAGCTAGGCTTCTTACTTGTTGTTTTATTGTGGACGAAGCTCATGAGGGAGCTTGAACTTTGGTGGTTCCCTCTTCCTTGGAAAGTGTTCCATGCACTTCTTGTGTGGAAACTGAAACTTTACATTCCCTTCTTTGAATCAATGATAGCACCTGTGGTACGAAGAAAAGTCTTCCAAGAATAATAGGACTAGAGGTTTTACTCCCTCATGTCCATGATTAGAAAATCCACAGGCACAAAAGTCATATGTAACTCTACCATAACATCACTTACTTTTCCCAAAGCATGTTTAATAGAGTCATCAGCAAGTGCTAGTTCAATAGAGCATTTTTCAAGATTTTTCAATTCAAGCACTTCATATAGTTCTTTAGATAAAACAGAGACACTAGATCCTAGATCAAGTATGGCATGGGTGTCTCTTTTCCAATAGTTACTAGTACCTTAGGTATCCACATATCCCCAAGCTTAGGTGGTATCATAGCCTCTTGGTTGTACCTAGCAATCTTTTCTTTCAAGACATGATTAGCAATATAAGAACCAAAACCTGCTTGGTTAGTGTTGATGGAAGGATCACTTGCAAATTTTTGTAAGATAGATATTAATTCATGCAAGCTACAATTTTCTAAGTCAAGCAAAGGATCCTTGACTTCATTAAGCATTTTAACTTCCTCAACTTCAACCTCTTTCATTACCCCAATAGATTCTTTAGCAACTCTCTCTTGCTCATGAATGTGTTCCCAAGACTTATTGATAACCTCTTGGCAATATTTTATTGTTTCCTCATGTTTTTGGGCTGTGATGATGCTCTTTAATGATGAGACTTCCTTAGTAAGCTGATCTACCCTTTCAAACAAAGCATCTTGTTTTTCAAACTTAGAGATAAATTCCTTATTAAGCTCTTTTTGGGTAGATATAAAAGATCTAATGGTGTTTTCCAAGTCACTAGAAACATTACCACTAGAAGCAATTTATGTAATGTACCTGCACTTAGAAAATGGCAAGGTACCTGTGTATAGTGCAAACCCCTGGATCGTTTCATTTGCACACACAGTTTAAGATGAATATCACAACTTGTATCAATTATTACACGAATGATCCAGACTTGGAAAATAAATAGTTTGATACATCTTTGCATAGCTTATAGCTAGCTCAAAACAAATAAAGCAGCGGAATAAAACTTCAATGAGCCTCCATTCTTCATGATGCGCCAAGGCGAAAACATGTTGGTTGCAGACTCGAAACCCAAACGTGACCTTACTCATCGTCAGAAAAGTCTGCAACAAAGTAATATTTGCAACAGAGTGGGTCAGAATCATTAAAAATGATCCTGGCAAGTGACACTATGTGGACTCATATAGGAATAACTCTATAACCTATATGCATATTTGGCTAGTGGAGTTTGAAGGCTGATTTGCATAAAAGCCAATTTTGCCTAACACTTTGTAAAACTTTTCCTTCAAAATTTTGAGACAAGATGGCTTGAAAACCATTGTCTTAACTACCCTTGTTCACCACCAAGTTTTAATTTCGAAATTTGAATGATGAAGCCTCCGTTGAATCCTTGATCAGCTGCTAATTGTCCGTAACCGGGGACACGGCTAAGTACTTAGTTTTTAACTCTGCAGAGGTTGTGCACTTTCACCATTAGACCCAACAAACCCAAACTATCCTCAAGCACTCAATTTATGCTAAGGAAAAGGAGAGAGTTGAGACAAGACTTTTCAGAAGCATTTCCTCATCCCATGCCGCCTTGACCCGTTCCCATTCTAACCATCTACCACCACCTGTCAAGACGGGACGAGTCCACGCAACTTAATCCATCAAGTCAGAGCCCATATGACTAATGGTTGCACGGTAAGCAATCTTCACTTAGAGAAAACATTGGCCCCTTAATACCCTGGGTGGCAACCACAAGTGACCATCCCTTAGAGGTCACCCCTAAGAGATGACACTCAACCTTTCCATCATCTTTTCATAACCAAGTCCACCCAGGTGATAAATTACTTAGTAGAATTTAGCTTAAGGAAAACACATTTGCATAGCATCCAATAATCTACTAAGTTATCAAAAGGGATTCTAGACACAACTAGAGTAAAGGTATGGTGGGTTTAGCATATAGCTATACTTCTATCCAACACATGCATATAAGAAATACACTAAGTAATGCATATAAAATACTTAGGAAAACTTCATGGGGGTGTGCCACTTGCCTTGGCAACAAGCAGAACAACAGCAGCTGCAACAGTCCTCGTTTCCCTCCGGAGTTTCTAACACATCAAACAATACATAATGAACAAACAATTTTCATAAAACTTCTAAGGAAAATATGTCATGCATGATGTGCAAAATATTTCTAAGGACTAGGGATGCATGCATGCCATGCCATGAAATAATTCTAAGTTAAAACAAGACAATCAAAAAGGTCCAAAAATGACTAAGGACCAAGGTCCTAACACTTGGGTCGAAATTTAACTAAGGACTAAAACTAACACATCAAGTCCAAAATAATTTCTAAGGAAAGTAAACAAAATAAGAAGTGCTAAAATTTTCTAAGGAAAAAGTATGATAGCAATGGTTGATAAATTTTTCTAAGGACCAACATTTGTTATAGCAAGTACTTAGAATAATTTCTAAGGAAATAACTAAGTTTTCTAGATACTAAAATTTTCTAAGGACAAGTTTAGCATTTTTTTAATGTGTTGAAAATTTCTAAGGAAAAATTTCTAAGTGTTCTCAACATTTTTATTACCCAAAATTTTCTAAGGAAGAAATATTTCGGTGGGGTGAAGTTTCTAAGTTATTTTGCATATAACATAGTCACAATTACTTAGCTAAATTTTCTATTCGAAAAACTAATGTGAAGAGCAATTTTAATATAATTTACTTATTTAAAATAACACCTAAAAGCAATAAAAACAAAATACATGCAAAAGCATAGGAAAACACTTATACAAAAATACTGGAGCAATACTACGGCCATTACTTATACAAACAAAAATATAGCAAAATATTTTGCTCAATTATCAATTTTTATAATTAAGTTATAGCCAAAATATCAATTAAACCATTTTTAAAATTTATGTAAATTAATTTCGTCCAAACCTCAAATTAAGCATACAGAAAGTTTCTACACATTATTAGCTTTCCAAAAATATAAATTTCATAAATTTTGGCTAAAGGAATAAAAATTAATAATGAATCTAAAATCCAGGGACTAATCTGTGATGCGCAGGGGCTAAAACGTAAAGAAAACTGAAAAGATCTTCGCGCTGAAGTCCTCCGTCGACGTGGCGTCTTCTGGTTGGTGCGGAGCCTCCGTTGACTGGTCTTGCGGGCGATGTGGGCGCGGACGGGTTGCGGGCAGACGCGGACGGGTGCGGCGCGGCGTCGCGGACGATACGAAGACGTGGCCTCCTCTGATTGGCTGGTACCGCTTCGCGCAGATCTTCTAATCTCCACCGTTGAACCACGATCCGACGACCTAGATCTAAAGTACCAAAACGACGACGTTTTCCGCCGGAAAACATGCCGGAACCCTAATACCTACGGCGGCGCCATCGCCGGTGATCGCCGGAATAAGTTTAAATCGATCTACGGTCCGTGGGGCGTACCGCGGGGTTCAGGGCGACGAGGCGAAGCAGATGGTGGTGACGGCGTAGTCGCGAGGGTCCTCCTTCTTCCTCCTGGAGTTGCTTCCGCGGACGGCGTCGGTGTCGATGAAGCTCGAGACGTCTCCTCTGCATGAAGCGATCGAGAAAAGGTTCAGGAGGAAGCGCAATAACGTGGGGAAGCTCGAGGAGGTGGATAGGGAGGCAATGCGGCCGTGCTCTCACCGGGATTTGAAATCTTGTCGTCGGCAATGGCGGCGCGGCGGGGTCTCGTGTGGGCAGCCTGGTGGCTCTCGCGTCGATTTTTTTTGGGGCGAAAACACGAGGGGGTCGAGGGGTTTATATGGGGCTCGAGAGATTGGATAGAAACCGTTTAAACGCGACGAATTCGCTCCGGATTTGGCTAGGGTTTCGGGGTTCTTTCTTGCGCGAGAGGTTGAAGACTGATGACGTCATTGCTTGCGTCAAGGGTGGGACCCGCTTGTCGGTGAGAGAGAGTGCGGCTGCTGGCTGGCTGGGCTTGGGCCTGTTGTTCGCTGCGCGCGCGAGAGGAAGAAGATGGGCTCGGCCCAAATAGCTCGTTTCGCCCATTTTTTTTTCCAGAATCTGTTTTCTTTTCTGTTTTTAAACAACTTCAAATAACGTTTGTATTTCAAACTCAAATTCACTCAAACCACTTTCAATAAATTTGTAAAAACATGCCCACATGTTTTAGCATGTATTGGGGATATAATTTTCAAAATCTTTATTTGAAAATTTGAAATAATTTGAGAAGGCATCTGCAGATACTTTGCAATTTAGGTTTTTGGAGATAAATTCTCTAAATTTCATAATTTGAATTCAAACACAATGCAAACAATGATGCAATGACATGATGCATGATGCAATTGAAAAGTTTTAAATTTTTGTGAAAATTGGGATGTTACAATTTATTTGGCACATATGGGGGTTTATTATAAGAGTTATAATTGTTGTTACCAAACCCATTATACCATAGTTCCTAATGAAGTTGACATCAATATTTTCAGAATTGTTTCCAACTAGTTCTTGCAAAGGAACATTTTCAACACTAGGTTTATTAAGCAAAGCAAGAATAGTATCCATTTTAGATGACAAATCATTAGTTTCTTCAATAGAGTTCACTTTCTTAGAAGGATTAGGTGCCCTATCAGTATGCCATTGACTATAGTTTTGTAAAATGCTTTCCAATATATTTTTAGCTTCTACTATAGTCTTACTCATAAAAGCACCTCCAGCAGCAGAATCAAGTATGTTTCTAGACATGTAGTTTAAACCATTGTAGAAAGAGTGTAATATGGTCCATTCATTAACTCCATGTGAGGGACAAGTTCTAAGCATAAGCTTTATCCTATCCCAAGCCATAGCAACATGTTCATTTTCATTTTGCCTAAAAGAAAGGATGTTGTTTCTATTTTGCAAAATTTTAACAGGGGATAATATTTCTTAATGAAAGCTTCTTTTAGATCATCCCAAGAATTAATACAACCAGATGGCAAGGAATGCAACACTTTTTAGCTTTTCCTCTAAGTGAAAAAGGAAATAACTTCAGTTTTAGGATATCACTTTCCACATTTTTAAACTTTTGCATGTCACATATTTCAACAAAATCATGAAGATGCATAGAGGCATCCTCCATAGCACTACCACCAAATTGTTCCCTAGTTATCAAGTTCAACAAACTAGGACTTACTTCATAACTCTCAGCATTTATCTTATGTGTGGCAATAGCTCTCGTGATAAATTGATCATTGGGAGTGTTTGTGTAGTCACACAACTTAGTTCTTTCTCCCATTTTAGCAAGTTTTTTGGTATTTTTAATTTTTTATGCAAAACTGAAATAAATATGATATGATATGCAATGACACTAACAAAAGAAATAAATTGCTTTGTAAGTAAAGATGGATAAGATGGTGCTCACGTAGGTGCAACCTCCCCAAGCTTAGGTGTTAGCACAAGTTGGTGACGTTGACTTTGTTGTGAGATGAATGCGATGATGCACACCCTTGGATAAATCTCTCAGCTACGATTCCCCGCAACGGCGCCAGAAAACGTCTTGATGGTCCCGAAGAGCAAGGCTTTGATACCTGCAAAAATAAACGGGATTAGGTTGAGACTCCAAGTGCAGAGTGTATAGTAGGTGGAAGACAGTTTTCCCCACGAGGGGTGACTCGAGGGTTTAATATCGAACTCTCGGGGAATCTGAAGTGGTAGATTTATCTTCTTATTCTTCTTTTGGTTACCTACAAAACAAGGTTAGATGTTTTGGTCCTCAACCTCACCTGTGGTTATCAAGCACAAAGTGTAAGAATGATATCAGGATAGTTATGCAATGCAAACAAGAAATAAATATGCAATGATGGTGGATGCAATGGTAAATGATATTTTTGGGGTTTTGAATGATGTATGCAAGATGAAAAGTATTTTTGTATTTTCGGATTTAATGATGGCTGAAAATGGAAAAGTGGTATATGGTGTTGGAAAGGTGTTTCTTATGATTAAAAATGAACTGGGGTTCATGGTTTCACAAATGCACTCTCTCTTTATAAAGTGGTAGACAATGGAACACACAAAGTTAACATATGAGATTGCAACACAGGGTTTGATAACAAGTTACTTAGATATATGGGCATCACGTCCTAACATAGAGGTCTTTTGGTTATTAACCTCTCTTATACTCCACCAAGATGCGAACTAAATCATAACACCTCAGTAATTAAGATAACTCAGAGTATAGCATTAAGTATCATGACATGAAGTGAAAATAAGAACATGCTAGATCTAGTCATGGAGTAGTGGCAATGGTCACGCTCACATCCCCGGTAGCATGGTATTTTAGTTTATCCCTAGTGAGGTAACAAAGTAAGGTAAAGATACCAAAGTGGATCGCAGAACTTTTTCTCACGTTCACTGCACTAGCCACCCCGTTACTCCAACTAATGCACACGTTCTCCCACACACGCTCTCATAAACATGCTTGATCAAAACAAGTAGATAAGAACGGGGTACATAATATGCATCTATACTCATAGCTGAAACAAACATTGCAATCTCAAACATATATTAACTCATAAAGATCCACCACAAAGGTATTACAACGGTGACCGTAATCATGTTCAACAGCTCATACGGTGCTAATTAGTGAAGCTCAAGAGAGGAGAGATACATAAGTTACTTCCACAAACCCATAGTCCAGAGGTGGACTAATCCCTCTTCATCATGGAGACGGTGGAGAAGTCGATGGAGAAGATGGAGACCACGCCAGCAGCGCCCCGCCGGAGTTTTCCCCCTCCAATCTGCAGCTCCTGATCTCCGTTTCGGTGTTTCTGTGTTTTTTGCGGCGCTCCTTCCAGAGAACGTCGGGGGACCTTTTTTATAGGCGTTTTTAGGTCAAGACAATGTCTGTGGAGTGAAGATCGACGACAACGGAGCCACGAGGGCCAAACGAGTGGGCCCCACGCGGCCACAGTACCTGGCCGCGTGGGCCACCCCCGTTTGGTCCTCGGACCTCCGTTTGTTCGCTTCCTTCGCCACAGGTCTTCTTCCTTCCAAATATTGACGCTCGTAAATTTCCAGGTGATTTCGTTGACGTTTGGGTCCCTGAAACATTAAAATAAGAAACGGGGTTTTCTGCCTGTGCAGGGTTAATTCCATAAAAATAGGGAATAAATGAATATTCGCAAAAATCATTATAAAACATTGATATAACCCTTATATGATGCAAATATGATTGGAATATAGCAATTAAAGTGCAAAGTTCAAGTATGCATTTTACATGCATCAGCGAGCGTCGGTCTAATGTCGGCAACGCGTCGCCTTCAGCACCGGCCCGTCGGGAAGCGGCAGTAGTGCTCGCCTCGGGAACCGAAGAGGTGGTTGGTGCCATTAAAATAAAATTGACTAGTGATCAACCTTTGTGTCGATGACAGATTAGACTCACATGTCGGAGGACATGTTCGGTGTCCGTCATCCCTGAACCGAACACGGTCAAAGGTTAGGGACGGACAAGAGATTTCTTGACACAGTTTTGGACCATCCGACCTTTGGGGTCTATTATGTGTCCGGGCCCTTATTGAACAAATGGAGAGATCTATTAGAAGCGTTGGTGGAGATGCTGTAAAGTCGGCCATTTCAATGGCCGAGTGCTCGTCGTGAAGGGACTCTCGTGCCGTCGTGTGCATACCAGTACTCCCTAGTGTTTTTTACTGAGAAAAGAGGCTCGAGACGAGCCCAGCTTTGAATTAACAAAGCCAACAACCGGCCAGGGAATTACAGGTTACACACACACGCACAACACACACGCACACCCCAAAGCAACAGAGTGCCAGAAAGGAAAACAAGCTAAACCCGACACAGGCGCCTTGTCTTCTGTTGCACAGAGACGACGACGGAGTTGTCCACACCAACCGACCTCCACCACACCTTCAACGCCACCACCGAGAACGCCATCAGGGAAGGAACCTAGCAGTGATTGAGAATCCAAAAGGCGGGGGCTTGCAGCAACGCCTCCAAGAAGGTGCACGGCGTGCAAAAATGTCGTCGTTGCCGGCAGAGACGAGGTCCTGCAAAGCTTTCGCCAAGGTCCCAAAGCACTACCCCTAAAGTAGAGTGATTCACAAGCCGATAGAAGGAAGATACACCGGATGAACACATCGGGAGGCAATATGGCACGGAGAGACGGGATCCAGCAAGCCAGAGAAGGAGGGGGCTTCAAGACGATGCCTTCAACAAGGGAAACAACACTAGGAAGTGTTGTCATCGTCAACAATGGACACATCCATTGCACGATTTTCATCGAGTCCCATCCAAAACCAGCAGCCGGCCGCCGTCACGAGGACACGAGAGAGAAGAAACCGGTCGCAGCCACCGGCCTACAACCTCGGAAGAGCTCGGTGCGCCAGCGCGCACTAGCTAGGAAACCCTAGCCCAGATCGAGCCCACCGGCTCAAGATCCGGCAGCCACACGGGCACCACAGGCCAGGGCACCAACAGCGACGCCGCGCTGTGGTGAGAGCCCAAGGCTGGCCGCCCGGCAGATCCACCCGAGGATCTGGGAATTTGGGTCGGCCCGGCCCAGCCCAGCCCAGATCGAGCCCCCAAACTCAGGATCTGGCAGCTACATGGCAGACACCATGGGGGCGGGCACCAGTAGGGCCGACCGCCGGGAGGCGGCGCAGGGACGCCGCTGGCGAGCAGCGACCGAGCCCAACGGCTCACTACCCGACCGCCCATCAGATCCAGCCGTGGATCTGGGAGATCCGAAGCACCCGAGCTCGGGAGGTCTCCAAGGGCAGCGCCTGCGAGTTCCGGCGAGCTGGCGAAGGCCGGGAAGCGGCGCCGGAGCAGCTCGAACACGAGGAGAGGCAGGGGAAGGTCCAGCCCAACAGGGCCGAGACACACGCACACACAACACCACACGCACACACGCGAGAGGAGGCTCCCCACCGCCACCGTCAGCCGCCACGTCGACGGCGTCCTCCGGCGACGGCGGGGAGGAGGGAGGAGCTTGGGGCGGGCTAGGGTTCGGCGCCGCCCGAGTCGCCCTCGCGAGAGCGACGCGGGGCCGAGAGAAGAGTCCAGTTTTTTTTACTCGGCATATTAGCTTCGTTTTATGTTAACCATTCTCAAGTTTGACCAAATTTATAGGAAAAAATATCAACATCGTATTCTTAGTACCAAGTAAAAAACAGGAGAGCCACCAAGTTGTCCATTATCGACCGATCGATGTTCTCCTCCTCTTGAGCTAGCTAGCTGGTGGTGAGTGGCAGCACTGTGGCCACTGTGACTTTTCGTTGGCCGACTCCACTTGCCTAGAGCGCGGTGTTAATCTTGCTTTTTCACTTGTTACACTTGCACCTGTAGCCCCTGAACCAGGAAACTTCTTGCTCCACTTCCACCTCGTCGACCTCGGTACTCAAATTCTGATTGACTCCATGCATGAACCCTGTTTTGAAAGGCAGCGGTTTCCACTTTCCAGATCAAGCCAGGAGCTCAGGATGCGTTTGCAAGTTGCAACAACTGATGCCAGGTGAATGTACGTATTGCATTATTATTTAACTGGCCACTTTGGTCCAACACTAATCAACTTCCAAAATCATGTGCTCTAGTATATGTATGAGGCAACATTCATTAGGTGCAACAGACACTCTTCGTCAAATCAAGCAGCTTAGCTAGCCCAGCCGTTGAGCACCAAATCATCATGAAAAGGAAATGTAAACTATGAAGGAAAGGTTTCAAGTGTTGTTGCAACTAAAAAAAAGTTTTTTCAAGTGCTATTGCAACACTTTTTTGTAGGGATGTTGCAACACTCATTATGCTGCTAAATCATTAGCTTCCTCCTTTTCAGATTAGTTTGGTGCTCCGATGGAAAACCGTGTTGCACGACTGCGCCATGCATGATGATGGGCTGCGCCTGTTAGGCTGTTGGAACGTATAGATTTCACTTGTTTTTGCGGTCCTCGTGTGTTTGCTCCGTTAGGACGATATAATTAAAGCGGATTTCGCCCTGGTACAGCTATGGATGCCACCATCTATCATGAATAATTAGGAACGAGTATGGTGATCAATCGGTGTCTGGAACTTATCTGTGATACTGTATCACTGATACATTTGTTTTTTCAGAATTAATATTGAAGGTGTGAGTCCACTCTATGCTAGCCTGTAGTCGGTTGGTGTGGAGACGAAATCATGCATGAGACCAAAGTTAATAGATTATGTGCATGCATGTATGCCATCGTACTCGTACGTAAACAATTTTTTACATTCATGCGTACGTGCATATATTTGAATTCAAATAATTAAATTGTTCACGAAGGTTAACCTAAGAAATACTCAGCTAACTAGGAATCTACGGGAGGCTACCCTTTGTGCCCAACGGCCGCCGGTGAAGAGCTCAGCAGCGCGCGTAGGCACGGGGGCGGATCGAATGCACGGCTGAAATTAACACGACGCGATGCGACCTTCAACAGTTCAACTGTATAAGATTCGGTTGGTTCGACTATCCTGTCGACGGCCATTAACCGTCCAGTACTTGTGTCGAACGTCTTATTGCTATCATCCTGAAGGTGACTGGACACTGGCATAGGTAGATCAAGGCACCGATCGAAGAATGGGCGGCGACACGACAGGAAACTGCACTTGCACTCTGATGTGCACTCCTCGCTCGCTTACGGCCCTGAGTCTGTTGCCGGCTAGCTTATAACTGCGCCGACCAGCACACTAGTGCGTAGTGCGTACTACTGTGTATAGACGGCACTATCGAAGGTTGTCTGATGTGATAAACGATGATCGGCTGTCTTTTTACTCAACGCCTACTAAACCGTAGTGGAAGATTGGACAAGATTGAGGATGGCACTAAGGATATGTCGCTCGGACAGTCCAGTGAAAGCAAAGTCTAGTTCATCTGCTTTGACTAATTGTAGCTAGAGCTGCAAGCAATGGTCGTCGTCTGAGTCTCCCTAGACATGTTTGCTCTCTGAAGTCAACGGTGTCAATTATAGTTTTTGGTAAACGATTCAAATTTGTTTATTAGTTAAACAAAGCATATCAAATGGAACTAACTGAATCAAAAACCTCTTGGATCTAATCATTCCACAATGATTCTCGTGAAGGTACAGAAGACCAAAATGCACAAGCTGGACTCATCTTAGAGATTTCCAAAAAAGGCTGCACGGGAGCAGTAACACCATTCTGGCACTCCTTTGTCTTTGCGGTGTGAGTGGTGAACAGGTGATAACCTTCGACCAAAACACCCTTTTGACACTATCATCGTCGCCATCACTGTCTAAGACAGACCGAAGCGCTTGGACTAAACCACACGATCAGAGCCATTGATTGGCGAGACTAAGAAAGATACCACATGGTTTTGGCCGCATCAGCCGGTCACACAATTGTACAAAAGGGAAATAGAGTTGAGAGGCCTGTATTTGGTACAACGCTGTTTTCAGCGTCGAGACGGCATCGCTAAGGATGACTCCAACGGGGCGATCCAAACGGACGCGCGTTTGGTCCGCGTTTTGTCCGTTTGGGTCGGAGAACGGACGCGCGTCCGGCCCATGTCCGCCCCTTTCTGGCCAGTGCCCCCAACGGGCCGACGCATTGAGTCCGCTTGCCATTTTTTTCCCCAAACTTTTTTTTAATACTAGGATTACATTTTTAGAAACTAAAATTACATAGTAAATCTAGAACTTCCTCCTAACATTAAACACTAAAACCTAAACCTAAATTTGAAGAAAATTAATAACCGACCACCGGCCGGCAAGGGGGAAGATCAAAGAGGGGCTCCGGCCTTGAGAAACGTCACGCAGCATGCCCGTTCTGCAACGGACTTGCTGGCTCTTCCTTCATCGCGGCCATGGCCAGCCCAGGGTTGGCTGACTCAATCTTCTTTGGTCATTTGTAGCTACGAAACACGTAGTGGGCGCCGGTATAAGTGGAAAATGAGCCGCACATAGGCGCCACGCCGGCGGGGATATGACATCAGGTGGAGCTGCCTGCTCCTTTCGCGGCCTCGGCCGCCGCCAAGGCCTCCCGGTGCCGTTTGCTCCTCACCGCGCGCTTTTTGGTCTCTTCGGCGCGACGCATTTGCTTCATCTCGTCCTCCACTGCAGCGTCGGCATAGGCGCGCGCGGCGGACATGAACGCGGCCGCCCTCTGCGCGTTCAGCTGCATGTGGGCTGCATCCACCGCCTCCTCCTCGGTGATGTGAGCAGGGCCGCCCACGCCAATGGGAGGCTCCGGCGGCGCGCCATCCCCGCGACACCGGCCGCCGCGACACCGGCGGCGTACTCTTCTTCGTCGCTGTCGACGCAGTCCGCGAACGCCGCCTCCACCGCACTCCTCTGGGCGTCCGTCAGGCGCGGACGCGGCGGCTGGGGAATCATGCCGGCCCATGCCGGGCTGGTCGCCATCCGGCGCGAGAAGTTGCCGCGATAGCGCCCGCGCGCGCTCATACGCGCTCGCTCGACCTCGTCCACCAGATGCTGCGGCGGCTGCGGCGGATCCATTCCGGCGCGTGGATCTAAGCTTGGAGATGGTGGACGCCGTGGTTAGGGTTTGGCCGGCCGGCGCGATTGGGGAGGAGTGCTAGGGTTTGTGTGTGTGCCCTAGGGTTTGGCCGGCCGGCGCGATTTATACAGCTCCACCGCCCACAGTTATTGCGGGTAGGTGGCCGTTGTAGACGATGACACGCGGGGCCAGGGCGGACACGGGGAGGACGCAGGAACGGTCCGCGAGCGTCCGGGCCCGACGCATCGGTGGCCCAAATTTGGGCCAGGAATGCGTCGCGGCAGACCAAAAAACGGACCGCGGTCCGTTTGCGTCGCCCCGTGGGCCGTGTTTTTGCCTCGCGCGGACAGGTACGGACGCGCGCGGACTCGATGGGTCGCCCCGTTGGAGTCATCCTAAGTACACATTAATCCACGATTTTCCCAACTCGACCTTAAGAAACTTATTCAGTGGTCACTGGTTCACTGCTAAGTTTGCAACCCTACCCGCCGTAGAGAAGCTCCATTTTTTTTTCCATCCATGCCTGTTTCTATCGGCTCCCCTCGCCTTGGGCTGCCTCTTATAATCATCTTTGTTCTGTGGCCGAGTTCTCTCATATCGTCTCAAGTTGGGCTGGCATTGTTCGTCGGTCTTCGCTCGCCTGGGCCAATGTATCAAAGCCGGTGGAGTGGAGGGGCGAACATAGATTCTGCTAAATCATGCTGCTGCGCCAGCAGGCCGAATCCACTAGAGTAATGAGTGGCTGGGTGCGTATCCCTCAAGAAAAAGAAAAAAGGAGCAGTTCGTGGTACTATCTCAGTACAAAAATATGCACTTGAGAAACGTATAGAAAGACGGGAAAGAGAGATGGTCCCTGTGCAGTGCATTCTCATCGATCGCAAACACCTCCCATAAACGTACTGTCAGCCAGGACACCCTAATCCTCTCGACCTAATCCTCTCAACCCCCTCGCGCCGCCACCCTAGGGGCGACGCCAGGGGGACCCAGTCCCAGCGCCGCCACACCTCTCTCGTCCGGCGAAGATTGCCGCCGTTGCCGTCGGCCTTGGCCGCGGTGGCGGCGGCGCCCGGCGCCAAAGGTGCTAGGGCTGGAGGTCGTGGCGGCCACCACCGGGCGCGACTGGGGCGCCTCAGGCAGGGCGCCGTGCACAGCGGCCAGGGCGGCTGCCTGGCCGTGCAGCGGCAATCGGCGGCCGCAATGCGGTGGCGCTGGCCGTGGATCAGGCATCTCGGCCTGATTTGTCTAGGCTCGGCTTTGGCCGGCCGGGGCGCGAGATGAGGCCGGTTTGGGGCGACCGGAGATCCTCTACCGGCTTGCCGTCGGCGCTGTTCGTCTTCATGGCGAGAGTGCTCGCGGATCCATCCAGCGGCGAGATCTGGGCGACACGGCTTCCGGTGAAAACCGTGTCGGCTGCGGTCTTGGCGGACGATGGCGGCGTCTCTGACGTCGTTCTCCTCTCGAGGCATCGTCGTTGCAGGTCGTGTCACCAAGATCGGGAGGTTTCGGGGGAAACCCTAGATCTGAATCTCCTGGATCGGACGATGACGACTCTTTCAGGGTCGCTATCTCTCCTGGGGCATCGAGTTTTGGAGCAATCGCTGGTTGGAACGGGCAAGAGGAGGAGTGGTGTTTCATCTACCGCAAGGCTGTCGGCGGGTCTCGGCGGCATGGCGCAGCGGGTCTCGGTGGCGGACGCGTGATGATGGACGCGCGCAGGGTGGAGGCGCAGTCTGGTGCCATGGTGGCATCGATGGCAGGCCTGACGAGAGATATGCGGATCTCTGCCCTGAAGATGGCTTTGTGGTACGTTGGCGGTGACGGCTTCTATAGCGTGCGCGCTGGAGGTACTCGCTAAGAGTATGCTTGACCGGATGAGCGCTCCCGTTCGCCTAGAGGGTGTCTTGGGGTATGCGAATGTTCCCGGTTTCTAGCTGATGGGGTTTTTCTTGTCTTCAGAGCACAAGGCTATGTTGGCATGATTTGCTCTCATTGTCGGGTGTGTGGGTGTTGTGTGGAGGTTTCGGGTCTCTTTGTTGTATACTTCTTGTCAGACTTATGTTGAATAAATAAATAAAAACCGCATGCATCAATCGATGCAGAGGATGGGTTACCCTTTTCAAAAACAAAAAAAATACACGTTATGCTTCATCCATCTTTGGGTGTCGAGCTATCACTGACTAATCTCTTCTTCGCTTTGCAAGAGAAAGAACACGCGAAAACAAAACAAAAAGTAGGTACGGGCCGAATCCGCACAACGCGAATGTTTGCACCCAAACTATTCCCTTTTCTTTATCTGTACAACGCCTACCCGAACACGTCGAGAAGGGAACCGGATTCTTCTCCGTGCAAGTTAGGCAACGGAAGTAGGGCGCAGGAAGAATCTCATTCGGTCCTCGTCGCCGCCTACCGCACTCACTCAGACGATTGCGCAGGCGTTGGGGTTCTCCTCGCTGAAGATGGTGGTGAGCCTGTTGGCGTCGGTGGCGAGGCTGTAGATGCCCTCCCGCACAGGCGTCGGGTAGCTGTACCGGTACTCCCCGGAGAAGTACTCGTGTCGCCTCGGCGTTGCCTCCCACCTCGGCAGCGGCGACGGCGTGTACCGGAAGTACCCCGGTGGCCCAGCAGCCGGGCCGTGAGGCCCGTGACCCGGATGACCCGGCGCGTGCTCCGGCTGTTGTTGTTGTTGCTGCCCCTGTTGTGTATCCTGCTGCTGCCCCTGCTGCTGCTGTGGTGGTGGTGCTTGGTCGGGGCCGAACCGGACACGGCGCGGCGGCTTCTTCTTGCCTCGCTTCGGCTGCCTCGGCTGCTCGGCCTGCGGTGGCGCTCCTTGCTCCGGCGCGGGCTGGTCCGGCGGTTGGTGCTGGGCTTGGGGCTCGTCGTGCTGCTGGGGTGGTGGCGCATGGTGCTGGGGCTCGGGGGCTTGCTGCTGTGGAGGCGGGTTCGGCGGGATCATGTGCACGGAGTTTGTGCCGCTGAAGGTGACGGTGCGCGCCACGGGGCGCATGTAGTGTGTCTCTGTTGGTGGGCCGGGAGGGTAGGCCATGGCATAGTTCATTCTCTGATCTTCTTCCCTCCATCGATCGTGCCCTGCATACCACAAACATCAATTAGCCGTGGTACAAACATTTTTGGATTCTGAAATTACACAGTATTATAGCAGAGCTGTATTGTCGTAGCAACTGAGCCTATTCTAATTAAGAACATAGTGGGTTTCTAGCAGGCGTGCTAAACGATGATCTCACAAGAAAAACAACGCAGAACGTCACAGCCTCTTGATGAGGTCGAGGACTGACTAACTATGAATCATGAGTAGAGCAGCAGAAGGGCAAGGCAGAGAACAACTATTTACGTTGGTTTCATATACTCACCGTTGCATTTTCCGAGCGCTTTCCAGACGATCTCGCGGAAGGGATAGCAGCAACCCATCTTCGTCCTATCTCATGCGGTTCGGGTACTGGTGCTGGCGTTGCCGTTGATGCTCGTGCGCTCGTCCTGCAGGTTTGCGCGCGGGATACATGCTATGCTAGAGCAACCCTAAACCCTTCAGTTCGCGGCAACGAGATGGAACCAGCGGGCCATTTAAGGAAGAGAAATGAAGCTCGTTTAAGCGGTTGGCGCTGCTGATAGCCGTAGCACAACAATGAGAAAAGAAGATAGATATTATCGACATTAAAAAGTGCTCGGAAGAGGGAATCCAACAACAACGAGCGCCTACCTAAGCGGTTCTTTTTCTCTCCGGGGAAGGCATCGGAACAAAACGCATTTAGAAAGGGATGGCCCTCGTTTTCGCGGATATATTGTTAGACCACCGATCGAGCCGACTTGGTGGTGGCGGAATATATTCCTCCTACCATGACATGCGTTCCAGAGATGAGGAACTTAGTAGAACGTCTGACTTTGGATTACCTAAAGGCGCATGCGTGCATGTGTTACATTTGTCACACGTAGCGTAAGGGGTCGTGATTGTTGTAGTATGAAAGTAATAGACACAAGTGAAAAGATCAAACAATTCTCTCATATATTTTTTTTTGAAATTTAAACCACCATATATTAAACTAGCAAGCCGGCTCATTAAAAACCTTCCAGTCACTTTAGATACCCTGATAAGGAAAAGAGTGCGTCAGAAACTTGCTGCTTTAAACAAACATAGATACATCGTTCATTACATCTGAGAGGATAAAGCTAGGAGCATCATCAGCCCAAAAGACAGGACTATCAGAATCAAAAACAAACCTAGCTATTCTATGCGCCACTTTGTTTGCTTCCCGAGGACAATACTGAAACTTCACCCGACCAATTCTTTTTGCAATTTGGACACATTCCAGAATGATAGCAGTATAAGGGCTCCATATTTCTGTAACTCCGTTCATTGCATCAGCGAGCTGAATCGAATCAGTTTCAACAATAACTGGTAGACACCCCAAATTTTCAACCAGAATAAGCCCATTCTTCAAAGCCATCACCTCCGCCATTGCTGCATCATGAAGATGAGAAAGGACTTCACCCGATCCAGCAATAGCTTCACCCATGCTGTTTCGTATCACCGCCCCTGACGCTCCTGTGCAACTTGGGAAAAAAACAAGCATCAACATTTAATTTGTATGTACCAGGACTTGGTTTAGACCATGTTATTTCATGTGCTTCCGCTCCTTCTGCAGCCCCTTTATAATTTAATGTCAGCGCTTGAATGGCAAAGCTCGTACGCTTCGCAGGGGCAATTTGTTCCCCTTAACTGATTGTCTCCGCTGCCACCAAATATACCAAGCCCCTACAACAAGAACCTCTTTAATTCCCACATGATTCAGATGTTGAGGTGTACCTATGTCACTTCGAAGGAGTTCCTCCAAAATAACCGATCCAGATCTTTCCACTTGGAGGAATTTTTCGGTAATTTGTAAGATTCCCAGCTCAGTCCAAACTTCCTTTGCACGAGGGCAAGTAAACATAAGATGCTTTATATCTTCAGCATCAATCAAGCATATAGGGCATTGTCCTGAGAATGGAACATGTCGATTCGCCAGAGCAGCCATACCAAGTACCGTGCCATGAAGAGCCTTCCACAAAAAGATCTTAACTTTACTTGGAACATTTAATTTCCACATGATATCCCAAACCGGATTATGTGTAGATGTACCTTGTCCATCAGCACGGGACAATCTGTGTCCATTTTGATGATCCCATTCGGCATAATAAGCTGACTGAACGGAGAAAACATATGAACTCGCCAAATGCCAAGCTACAAAATCCTCTTGAAGGTGACTATATCAGGGGGATCTTAAGAATTCTGTGCATATCAAGAGGATGAAAATTGTCCTTAATCAAACCTTCATCCCAAAGCCCCGTTTCTTGGTCAGTAATTTCATCCACTGTTTTTAGAAGAATACTTCCTCTTCGAGTTTCAATCTTGCGTAATGGAATTGTCGGCACCCAGGAATCTTCCCAAATATTAATCTTACTCCCTGACCCTACTCGCCAGATCATTCCTCTCTTGAAAGTACTAAGACCCGCAATGATACTCTGCCAAGTGAAAGAGGAGCCACTCTTTGGTCCAGCCGTCAAAAGGTCGCCATGTGGGTAATATTTAGCTTTTAAGACCTGCGCACATAAAGAATCAGGATTTGTTATTAGCCTCCAACACTGTTTTGCCAACATTGCCAAGTGGAAAGCGTGAAGATCATGGAAGCCCATTCCCCCATTTTTCTTTGGGACACAAATTTTTCACCACGCCATCCAGTGCATCCTTTTCTGGACTTCGGAATATCCCCACCAAAAACCCGCCATAGCATCTGTCATCTCCTTTCAAAGCTTCTTCGGAATTTTAAAGACAGACATTGCGTATATAGGAATGGACTGAAATACGCTTTTAAGAGAATTTCTTTGCCACCCATACTCAAAAACTTTTCCTTCATGCCTTCTAGTCTCTTGATTATTCACTCTAGAAGGTGGATAAAACTGTCACTTCGGTCTACCCCAACAAGAGCTGGTAAACCAAGGTATTTATCAGAAAGAGCTTCGGTCATAATATTCAATTCCGTACACACCTCAGCCCTCACATCAGGATCAACATTCGGACTAAAGAAGATGCTACATTTTGCCTCGCTTACCAATTGCCCAGAGCTTGCACAGTATTGATCAAGAACTTGTCTCAATGAGGTTGCATTAACCATATTAGCTTTCATAAGGATAAGGGAATAATCAGCAAAGAGTAAATGAGATACTGATGGTGCATTTCTGCAGACCCTGACACCTTCCATGCCACGAACCTCCTCTATATGAGCCAAAAGACTTGACAAACCTTCAGCATAGAGCAAGAATAAATAAGGGGACAGAGGATCCCCTTGACCAAGCCCTATTGAGGGTGAAAACCCAGTTGTTTCCTGATTATTGAATCTGACCTTATATGTTACTGACCGAATGCATATCATAAGCAAATCAACAAAATTACGAGCAAACCCTAGCTTCAACATCATGCTCTCCAAAAAGCGCCATTCAACCCTATCATAAGCTTTATGCATATCTAATTTGACAGCACAATATCCCCATTTTCCTTTCTTCTTGTTCTTTATAGTATGTATGCTTTCATACGCCAACAGGATATTATCCGTTATTAGTCTACCAGGAACGAAAGCACTTTGGACAGGAGAAATAATCTCATCAAGTACCTGTTTAAGCCGTAGTTGAATCATCTTTGAGATCACCTTGTAAAGCACATTGCATAAGCTAATTGGGCGGTACTGTGTGATCAACTCCGGAACTTCAACTTTTGGTATCAAAACAATCACTGTTTCATTCCAACCAGAAGGAATTGCATCTACCACTTCCTTTGTTAGGGCCTCTCCCAAAATATTCCAGCATTTTTGAAAAAAATTGCATGAAGACCATCAGGCCCGGGAGCCTTCATGTCCCCATTTGAGAACAAAGCTTTCTTTACATCTTCTTTCGAATAAGGCTTCAACAATTGTTCGTTCATCTGATCCAAAACTTTTGGTACCACTTTAGATAACAAATCCGGATCAGGTTCTTCAATCTCAGTAGTGAATAGGCCTGCAAAATAATCAGAGATCAACGGAATAAGAGAAGCAATATCTTCAAGCCACACTCCATTCTCATCCTTTAACCTCTTAATTGTATTCCTTTTCCTTCTTTCGTTTGCAAAATTGTGAAAATAGTTAGTATTCTTATCTCCCTTTTGGAGCCAGTTGATACGGCTACGTTGTGCCCAATGAATCTCTTCCTGTTCAAGAAGCTCCGCAATTTCTTTTGCAAGCTCACCTTGTAACTCTACTGCCTCATCACTAAGGACACCCGTAGCTACTCTCTCCATCAAAATCTGCTTGTTCCTAATTTTCTTTTTCCTCTTCTGTAAAATCGAAGGATTTTTTTTTGATGATTTCACTTATGCAATTGATCATGAACAATAGCTAGTTTTCCCGCCAAAGACCCAGTTTGAACTCTCGATCCGGCCTGCTCCCAAGCCTCTTCTACAACCTATTGGAAACGGGCAGAACAGTTGGCCCATCACCATGCCCATTGTTTTCAATTTCCAGAGTCATCAAGAGTGGTCGATGATCAGACTTACAGTACTCCATTGTAGTGACCTCACCTTTTACTAAAGGTTGAGATCCGTGTGTTTTGTGCTAGTCTCTGGATCGACTTGCTAGCACACACATTTTAAGATGAATATCATAACAAAGCATCAAGTCTATTACACGATGATCCAGAAACAAAAAGGTTCGATACAAGGTACATAGCCGAAGGCTAGCTCAAACCAAAGTAAACACACAGCGGAAAGCAAATGATACAGTGAGCCCCCATCATCTTCATGCGCCACAGGCAAGCATGTTGGTTGTAGACTCGAGACCCTAACGAAACCTCACTCGTCGTCTTGAAAACCTGCAATGGTGAATTACAGCCAGAACACTGGTCAATACAATTGAATTGTATTGGCAAATGACACTTATGTGGATATAAATGGCAACCTAATCTCTACATGAGTATTTGGCATTGGTGGAGTTTTGAGGCTGATTTGCATAAAGCCAGATTTGTCCTATCATTTTGTAAAACAATTTTCATCTTGGACAAGGAGTACCACCGATAGACATCAGTGAACACCTTTGCCCTATTGCAAACAACGAGCACCACTGATAGACATCAGTGAGCTCCCAAACCCTTGTTCACCCATCAAATTTTAATTTAAGAAATTGGGATGAGGAGATCTTCAACACCTTCCTTGTCAAGTCGCTCAAGTTATCCGTTACCGGGGACACGGCTAAGTACTTAGATTTACTCTCGAGAGATTGTGCACTTTCACCACAAGCCCCAATCATTCCATCCTCCATGACACCCAATTGTGAAATGGAAAAGAGAAGATCGAGACAAGATCTTTTAGGAGTAATTCCCCAAATCACACGCGGACCCACTCCAACCTAACACCCCTACATCTGCTGGTCACGACAGATCCGGGGTCTCACAACCTAATCAATCAAGACAGAGCCCATTTGACATGTGGCTGCACGGGAAGCTACTAAACAAAGAGAGTCTACGATCCCTTTAAGCTTGGGTGACTTTCCACAGTTGTGCGCTTCCACCAAGGGTAATTACCATAGACATGAACCATAGACATGGACCCCCTGAGTAGCCACCACCATGTTTCTCCAACCAGCATCCAGGTAGTTCATTGATTAGTTTTAGTTATTTTCACTATCCAACTAATCAAAACATTTTCATAGCTTGACTAAGCATTCTACCAAGTTCAATGCTACTAAGCTCAAGGTGGGGGATGGCTACACACTACCTAGGAGCATAGCATAATATAATTACTTCAATACAAACCTATCATGCATACTACAGAAACACTAAATGCAGAATAGTAAAATTAGTAGGACATTTATGAGTGTCAGTTGCCTTTTGAAAGTTGTTGTTGCTCACACAATCTCTTCAACAAATTAAGGACGTTGCACTCCGATTAATCTATACATATTCACACAACACTCAATAAATTCACCATACAAATGCAACATTACATAACATGTATGCATGCATGGATGCAATTTTGTTCATACCAAAATATCACAAAAGTATTTTTGTAAACATTCTGTCTAAAGGTTAGTACTAAACAAGTTTAAAAAGTGAAAATCATTTTTTAATGATTTAAACAATTTTGATGATTTGTAAAAGGGTTAAACAATGCATTTGAATAACCAATAATAAAATATAAGCTCCAAAATTTATGTTTATTATACTACTATACAGATTGTCTCAAATGCTAACATTAGCAAAAAGAATCACCTCAAAATAAATTACAGAATTAAAACTATAGTTAAAATAATACTTTACATGATTCTGTAATTAACAAGTTAGTACACGACTAAAATATATGTTTTTATTAAAGAATTGTATTCTACATGTTCATACGAATCCATAGACTACAAAAACATTGAAAACGGAGTTACGTTGATTTGATATGGAATTAACAAGTTTAAACAATTTTCTGAAAATTTAAAACGATTTAAAAACAAAACCGGAGCGATCTGATTGGTCCGTACCGGCGGGTGGACGGACGCGGACGGTTGCGGGCGGGCCCGGACGGACGCGGACGGTCGCGGGCGGGAACACGGCGGACGGCGGTCTCGGGCGGCGGCGCTGCGGCTTGGGTTAGCGTGTTCCCGTCTTTTTCTGGAGGTGCTCGTGCTCGGGAGAGGCCACGACGGAGTGCAGCGCGGTTCGGGGAGGATGATGGCGAAGTTGAGGCGTCGATCGCGTCCTGGAGCGGCGGAGAGGAGCGGATGTAGTGACGGCGCTACGGAAACAACAAATATATGACGCACAACCATGTCCAGGAGGTATGAGTTGATTATTGAAGTGCACTGGTAAAAGGAATCGAACTATGTATCCCAGGAGACGACATACCGTTGCGATGAACTCGAATTTGGCCTGAAAGGGATCTTCTCGGGATCGGCCGTACAGAGGTCTTCAAGAAAATCTTTAAGAAGGGGAATGCAGTAAGAGAATAATAGGCACAACGTGACGCGCTCATCTTGTCTTGGTATGGACCGAGGAGGGAGATCGGGAGGTGAATGCCACAGGATGACATTCGGTTCACGAGTTCTATTTGGGAGATTATGACCTTTGCGTGGGAAATAAACTCTCCGAATGAGACGCCCATATTATTCTGCGGAACTTTCCTGTTGAAGCCGAAGCGAAACGGTGGCTAAATGATGGAGAGATAGAGAGGGAGAGGTTTCAGTCATGGTTTCTGTAACTGCCCACGTTCTGTACGTGCTGGAGGTGGGAGACGACCACGAGCGTACACTCGTTCGCTTTGGTTCGGCCTGATGGGCCAAGATTCGGCCCAAATGTAAAATCAATGAAAGAAACAAATGAGAGAGAGTAAGAGAGGCCAGGGCGGGCTGGTGCTGGGCTTGTTGCTGGGCCGAACTGCTCTTGCTGGGCTGGTTTGGTTCAGCCTATTTTGTTTTGCTATTTCTCTTTTCTATTTATTTTTTGTTTAATGTTTGATCACATATTTTGAAAAATAATTATGCAAAACATCTCAGAAAAATTTGAGGGAATAGCTTTTGGAAAGATTATTAAAAATGGAAATTTGGGCAATATTTATAACACTAAATAATAATTTAAAATCTTCAATTATTGCATGAAGCCTATAGGATACATTCATGCCATAATTGGTTTTAGGTTTATAAAATACCCAACTTTAAATATTTTTAAACCAAGCTTCGGAAAGATGAAAATATAGAATTATTTGAATACTGAAAATCAAATGTCTTTTGGAAAGGTCATAAATTATTGTTTTGGGTTTTATTTTATTTTGATGATTCTATTTTAGACAATTTCAAAAGTTTTTATTTTTAGTGATTTTTTAACATTCCAAATTTTTGGGATGTTACAGACTACCACCCTTAAAAGGAATCTCGTCCCCGAGATTCGAAGAGGCTAGAAAGAAAGATGGGTTTGGGATCTCCGGGTTTAGGCAACTGGGTTTGAATTATCTGGGTGGGCTACCACCCTTAAAAGAAACTTTTGTTGGTAGTCTAGAAATCTTGTCTTCATCTCTTGGATACGGTTTGATCGTCCTTAATTTTCCGGTATAGCATCGATGAGTAGAGATAAAAAGATACTAGGAGAATCCTACGCCAACAGAGCAGTACAAACAACATCTAACAAACAACAAACAACATGGTTCAAACACAAACAAACAATCTAGTATTGCCATACAACCTAAGTTGGTATGACCAATACACTAACACGATATCGTTGTTCTAATTCAGTAGTGGTCTCTAGTCTATCTCCTTCTTGAGTGCTTCGAGTTCTTCTTCAACTTCCTTCAAAATATTCTAAGTGTTTGAGCTCTGAATCTGGGTTCTTCAATGGTCTTCCATGTAGTGCTTCGTATTGAATCGTAGAACTTCATATGTAGTATCAGATTCACACTTCAAGTACTTGGTCATCACCAAACATATATGTCTTCATGAATACAAATAGATAGGTCATCTAGAACAAGAGAAGGTAATTTCAGAAGGTAGATAGTAGATGAGAGTACAAGAAAGATAAAATGAAAAGTTTTGTTTTTAGAAAACTGAATAAAATAGATTTTCAATCCTATGGTCAAACCTATCTCTATCCAAACCAAGGGTTTCGAACCTACAGGCAACACAGTGCTCTGATACCATCTGTAGTGACCTCACCTTTTACTAAAGGTTGAGATCCATGTATTTCGTGCTAGTCCCTGGATCGACTTGCTAGCACACACATTTAAAGATGAATATCATAACAAAGCATCAAGTCTATTACACGATGATCCAGAAATAAAAGGTTTGATACAAGGTACATAGCCGAAGGCTAGCTCAAACCAAAGTAAACACACAGTGGAAAGCAAATGATATAGTGAGCCCCATCATCTTCATGCGCCACAGGCAAGCATGTTGGTTGTAGACTCGAGACCCTAACGAAACCTCACTCGTCGTCAAGAAAACCTGCAACGGTGAGTTACGGCCAGAACACTGGTCAATACAATTGAATTGTATTGGCAAATGACACTTATGTGGATATAAATGGCAACCTAATCTCTACATGAGTATTTGGCATTGGTGGAGTTTTGAGGCTGATTTGCATAAAGCCAGTTTTGTCCTATCATTTTGTAAAACAATTTTCATCTTGCACAAGGAGTATCAGCGATAGACATAAGTGAACACCTTTGCCCTATTGCAAACAACGAGCACCACTGATAGACATCAGTGAGCTCCCAAACCCTTGTTCACCCATCAAATTTTAATTTAAGAAATTGGGATGATGAGATCTTCAACAGCTTCCTTGTCAAGTCGCTCAAGTTGTCCGTTACCGGGGACACGGCTAAGTACTTAGATTTACTCTCGAGAGATTGTGCACTTTCACCACAAGCCCCAATCATTCCATCCTCCATGACACCCAATTGTGAAATGGAAAAGAGAAAATCGAGACAACATCTTTTAGGAGTAATTCCCCAAATCACACGCGGACCCACTCCAACCTAACACCCCTACATCTGCTGGTCACGACGGATCTGGGGTCTCACAACCTAATCAATCAAGACAGAGCCCATTTGACATGTGGCTGCACGGGAAGCTACTAAACAAAGAGAGTCTACGATCCCTTTAAGCCTGGGTGACTTTCCACAGTTGTGCGCTTCCACCAAGGGTAATTACCATAGACATGAACCATAGACATGGACCCCCTGAGTAGCCACCCACCATGTTTCTCCAACCAGCACCCAGGTAGTTCATTGATTAGTTTTAGTTATTTTCACTATCCAACTAATCAAAACATTTTCATAGCTTGACTAAGCATTCTACCAAGTTCAATGCTACTAAGCTCAAGGTGGGGGATGGCTACACACTACCTAGGAGCATAGCATAATATAATTACTTCAATACAAACCTATCATGCATACTACAGAAACACTAAATGCAGAATAGTAAAATTAGTAGGACATTTATGAGTGTCAGTTGCCTTTTGAAAGTTGTCGTTGCTCACAAAATTTATGTTTATTATACTACTATACAGATTATCTCAAATGCTAACATTAGCAAAAAGAATCACCTCAAAATAAATTACAGAATTAAAACTATAGTTAAAATAATGCTTTACATGATTCTGTAATTAACAAGTTAGTACACGACTAAAATATATGTTTTTATTAAAGAACTGTATTCTACACGTTCATACGAATCCATAGACTACAAAAACATTAAAAACAGAGTTACGTTGATTTGATATGGAATTAACAAGTTTAAACAATTTTCTGAAAATTTAAAACGATTTAAAAACAAAACCGGAGCGATCTGATTGGTCCGTACCGGCGGGCGGACGGACGCGGGCGGTTGCGGGCGGGCGCGGACGGACGCGGACGGTCGCGGCGGGAACACGGCGGATGGCGGTCCCGGGCGGCGGCGCTGCGGCTCGGGTGAGCGCGTTCCCGTCTTTTTCTGGAGGTGCTCGTGCTCAGGAGAGGCCACGACGGCGTGCAGCGCGGTTCGGGGAGGATGATGGCAAAGTTGAGGCGTCGATCGCGTCCTGGAGCGGCGGAGAGGAGCGGATGTAGTGACGGCGCTACGGAAACAACAAATATATGACGCACAATCATGTCCAGGAGGTATGAGTTGATTATTGAAGTGCACTGGTAAAAGGAATCGAACTATGTATCCCAGGAGACGACATACCGTTGCGATGAACTCGAATTTGGCCTGAAAAGGATCTTCTCGGGATCGGTCGTACAGAGGTCTTCAAGAAAATCTTTAAGAAGGGGAATGCAGTAAGAGAATAAGAGGCACAACGTGACGCGCTCATCTTGTCTTGGTATGGACTGAGGAGGGAGATCGGGAGGTGAATGCCGCAGGATGACATTCGGTTCATGAGTTCTATTTGGGAGATTATGACCTTTGCGTGGGAAATAAACTCTCTGAATGAGACGCCCATATTATTCTGCGGAACTTTCCTGTTGAAGCCGAAGCGAAACGGTGGCTAAATGATGGAGAGATAGAGAGGGAGAGGTTTCAGTCATGTCATGGTTTCTGTAACTGCCCACGTTCTGTACGTGCTGGAGGTGGGAGATGACCACGAGCGTACGCTCGTTCCCTTTGGTTCGGCCTGATGGGCCAAGATTCGGCCCAAATGTAAAATCAATGAAAGAAACAAATGAGAGAGAGTAAGAGAGGCCAGGGCGGGCTGGTGCTGGGCTTGTTGCTGGGCCGAACTGCTCTTGCTGGGCTGGTTTGGTTCAGCCTATTTTGTTTTGCTATTTCTCTTTTCTATTTTTTTTTGTTTAATGTTTGATCACATATTTTGAAAAATAATTATGCAAAACATCTCAGAAAAAATTGAGGGAATAGCTTTTGGAAAGATTATAAAAAATGGAAATTTGGGTAATATTTATAACACTAAATAATAATTTAAAATCTTCAATTATTGCATGAAGCCTATAGGATACATTCATGCCATAATTGGTTTTACGTTTATAAAATACCCAACTTTAAATATTTTTAAACCAAGCTTCGGAAAGATGAAAATATAGAATTAATTTAATACTGAAAATCAAATTTCTTTTGGAAAGGTCATAAATTATTGTTTTGGGTTTTATTTTATTTTGATGATTCTATTTTAGACAATTTCAAAAGTTTTGATTTTTAGTGATTTTTAAACATTCCAAATTTTTGGGATGTTACATCCATATTCTGTAGAACTGCTCCTCCAAACTTCTGGTTCCAAGCTTCATTAGTTAGCGCTCGATACAACCTCTCTCTTATGCTTCCTCTATGCCATGTAAATTTGTCTCCCACATAACCAAAATCAGACAGGTTGCATTCATCCAGAGCATCCTGAAATGCCTGCATAAAATGATGAGGTCTTGGATTTCCTCCCTCTTTCTCTAACGGGTAGAGAATTTCATTTATATCTCCCATTATTAACCATGGTAACTTCACCGCAGCATTCAAGTCTCGAAGACATTGCCATGTCAAGTGCTTATCTTGCCACTTAGGTTCTCCATAGAAAACCAGTAAAACGCCACACATCCTGCTGATTTTTGCCCACAAAAACATCAATATAATTATGTGTTTTGTAACGCAACGTAATTACTACTTCTTTCTTCCAAAGCAATAACAAGCCACCACTTCTACCATCACTCCTTACCACCTCCTTATAATCCATCTTCAGTTGACAACGTAAACCCTCCATCGCATTCTCATCAAGATGAGTCTCCGACAGAAACACCACATCCGGGCTACTCCACTTTTAACAAGTTCAGCAGAGCCCGGTTAGCCGCAGCCTTTTGGAGGCCACGGCTGTTTTATCCTAAGATTTTCATTGCTTCTTGACAGCTTCCTCATTGGAAGCTGCCGATATCATTTGGTTGTCCACAATCTCACATCTTTTTGGTTTTTTCTGAATCTGAACCTTACCCGGGGTATTCAAGGTGGTGTCATCCAGACGCTCCACGCTGTCCTTCTCACGAGCAGCCTCCAACAGAGCAAGAGAGTCCACAGAATTCTTCACTTGTGATGTAGAATTGGTCATAAGGTCATCATAAGTCAGCCTTTTACTACTCATGGGATCTTTGTCATACATATTGGCATCACCACCATTCAGATTTTGACTCTCCTGTAACCCTGTCCTAGGATCTTCTGTAAATTCTAGGTTGGTGTATTCAGATGTCCACCTTCCCCTTCCTGCAAAGCCTCTACCCCTTGCTGGGTTTGAGCCTCTTTCACGATTTTCTCCTCCATCAGCACCACTACTTCCACAACCAGTCCCAAAGCTGCGCACATTTCCTCTCCCCGCCCGAGGAGCCAGAATAAAAGAGCCCCATTCAAACTTTCATTCATCATGTTCTCCCAATCACACTCTTCATGCCAATGTCCCAACATGCCACAAAAGTGACAGAATGTTGGTAGTTTCTCATACTTGACTTGGAAGAACTCAGTCTTTCCTCCCTTAGACAAACTCACAAAGCAGGTAATCTTTTTATTCACATCCAACTTAATTCTAACCCTGATAAACTGCCCTACGAATCCATTCGGCAAGGTGATTTGCACCTTTAGTACATCACCAATCCTCTTAGCTAGGTTCTCAACAAAACCTTTATTTTTCAGAACACCATCATGCAATTTATATATCTGACACCAAGTTTCAATCCGATCTAGGTTAATACTTTCTGGATTAATAAAACCATCATACTCCTGGATGATCAGAGCCGAACCTCTGTAATCCCATGGCCCTTGATGAATTGCTTTATTCCAAACCGCTAAACAATTGAATTGCACCAAAAAAAGATTAGGGTTTAACCTTCTCCATACCACACCTTTCGCCAGATTCCACGTAGCCCGCATATCGCCGATTAGGGATCCTTGACAAAAATTCTTCAACGTCAACACCCTGGCCAATGCGAGCCACTTTGGTTTCTCTTCCGCATCCTCCACTTCTTCCTCCCAGACGAGATTGTCTAGTTCGTCTTCTTCTAGATATATTTTCTCCAGCAATTGACTTGGGTCAATTCTCTCATTCCAACGTGAACCACCCGCTGCCGACGACTCCTCCATGAGCCTAGATGGCAAGGGTACCACAAAGATCAAGACTCTCCGAACGGTCAGGGCGATCGGCGAGAAGAAATCGAACTCGTGGCGGCGCGCCGCCCGAGGACTGTAAAACCCTAGGTTTAGACCGTAAGGGGAAAATTCCTGACTCAGGTTCCCGGTCAGAATCTAGTAGCTAAACAATTCTCTCATATTGATTGCACTGGTGTGTTCAAATTATATATATGAGCGGTCAAACACTATATTGATATTGAAAGGGCATGGCGCCCCCATGTGTGGTTTTGGTAATTAATGACAATCCCTATGGACTAATGTTTGCATTGAGTTATACTTGTAGTGTTTGTCCATAGACCATGCTTGAACTCCATATGTTGGATTCAAGGTTGATGCCATGAATATATTGATATAATGAAGTATTTGGCATCAAGATCATCGAGGTGTATGGATATATACTTGATATGATCAAGAAGAATAGTATGTGATGACCAAGTTGGTATTCGAGGAGTTATCCGATGATTGGTCATATGTGAGTTGAGCATATCGCAAGTATGTCTTGAAGAAAAGGATTATGTGATCATTCATGGTTATCTTCAAGACATCATCTATTGAAAAGAGAAGAAAAGATACAAGGTTGTTCTACATCAAGTGGTGTTCGTCATCAAGCTTGTGTTGTGCAAGTTCAAAAGAAGTATCTCGAACATATCATATGCTTGAAGCTTGCCACCCATTTGGAGATAATGGTCATATGAAGATATGCCGATAAGAGGCTCTCCCATAGTGGTGTATGGGGGAGTGATGCACCTAAAATGCATCTACTTTTCCAAGCACTTTGCTTCATAATTTGCTCCGGAATCTTCCCATATTTGAATAAAACTGCTGAATCTGACGTTGTTTTTAGCAAAGTCTCTTTTCTGGTTGTTTTTGCAGGAAATTAAATCGGAGAAAAATACCACGTCAATTTTTATGGAAAAGAAGGGCATCGTGCAAAAGATGGACACGAGGAAGCGTCCGAGGGCCAAAAGAGTGGGCCCCACGCGGCCAGATTCCTTGGCCGCGTGGGCCCACCCATCTGGGGCCTCGGGCACCGCCTCTCCTTCGGCTTTCGCGTACCCCCTCATATATACGAAAAAGTGGCTGACCTAGAAGGGAGGAGCTTTCGCGAAACAGAGCGCCGCCGCCACCACGATCTTCGTTTTCGGAGACAGATTGATCCAGGATTTCTCCCCCGGAGGAGGGATCCGGAGGCCGTCTTCACCGCCATCTTCACCGCCTTCATCTCCATCGACCATGAGCTCCTTCACCATCACCATGTGTGAGTAGTCCACTGTAGGCATATGAGGTGGATGGGGATTGGATGAGATTGATCATGTAATGATACCCGTTGTCCGAGATCTTAGGGGTTTATCTTGAGGATATTTTTGTATTGTGTTGATGCACTTATGCTATGTTTAATGCTTGCTACTAGGGCCCGAGTGGCATGATTTCAGTACTGAACTTATTTTGCCCCATCATATATTTGAGTTTGGTATTTATCTGCAAAGTGTATCACCTGCTATTATGTTGAACCTGCGAACCCTAAAAGTGACATATAGGGAAAACAAGGGGGAGATGTTTTAGTTTGAGGATTCTATGTGTTCATGAAGTGTTAATGCGTTGTTCCGGGCTATTCGAAAGGGTAGACCTTAATTACCTGTAGTTCCAAGTTGGCCCCGGTGAAATGGGCAGGTAGGACAATAGATGTTGTGCAAATTCTCTTGGTTAGTACGCACAACTATTTACGGAACACATACCTACATATATCGGAGTTAGAGATAAGTCCCATTGCTATTTGTATCTTATTATATGATCAATCTTATTCATGCAACACCCCGCTATCACCTCATGCCTACGTTTTAAATCTCTGAGTTACACTTTCACTTTTCCGGTGAAAACTGGGAAACCCTTGTTTACTACTGCTGTTTTATTTTGCTTGCTTGAATCATCCTACTGCCATAACTATCACTGCTGCAAGTTTATTGATATACAGGTGTGGTTGAGAGTGACGCCTCAATTGCTAAAGTCTTATTGGTATTCTTGTGTTCCCCTTGAGTCGAACTATAAATTTGGGTAATACTTCCCAACGAAGATTTCAACGATCCCCTATACTTGTGGGCATCAAGACATTTTCTGGCGCCGTTGCCGGGGAGCCTAGCTTTATTGGTAAGACAACTTGTTATCATTTATTTGCTGCACTTGCTTGTTCCCAACTATGGGAAAGGAAAAGAATACTCCGAAGGAAGTAAGGCCTTCAACTACTCGTAGAGGTACTGATTTGCCAAGTAGGCCAAACTTTTCACCTAATGTTGCTTCTGCTATTATTGCTAAGAAGAAAGAAAAAGCTTTATCTAGTTCACCATTGTCTAAGATGTCTACTAGTATTGAAAATAATTTAATATGTGGTAGCGTAGACAAAGAAGTGACACCTGAAACATCTGAGATAACTGAAACATCTGAATTGCCTGAATCTGAATCTGCTATTGTTGAAAATGTGGAGTCTGAGTTGGAAGATATTGAATATTGTGATGATGAACATGAAACTTCTTCTGAGGAAGAAGATGCATTTACTATGGCTTTTATGGATTCGAATTATGATAAATTGGATAAACTTGATAGCTATAAAAATTCTCCTCTTGATGATTATTTCCCTGTTACTAAGAAAATGAATGCTCCAGCTATTAAAATTAAAGATAAAGATTATGAGTTTAGTGTTGATCCTGAAATAATTGAAAAAGCTGAGAAGTTTAAGTTTTATGGGAGAGATGATGAGTTTCCTTTTGAACACATTGCTGTTTTGCATGATTTATCTGTGCTATTTGGTAAAGATGAAATCCACCAACGCTATTATTTCTTAAAGTTGTTTCCTTTTACCTTGGGAGGAAATGCTAAAACTTGGTATAATCATTTAGAACCTGGATCTATTACTAGTAAAGAGGAATGCTTGCAGCTATTCTATAATAAATATTTCCCTTCAGATAAGATCCATGGTTTAACTATTGAGATTAGCAACTTTTCACAGAAAGAGAAGGAGGATCTACCCCAAGCTTGGGGGAGGTACAGTAAGATGGTTAGGAAATGTCCTACCCATGGCTTCAAGAGTAATGAAATACTTGATATATTTTACAATGGACTAACTGAAAACACTAGAGGCTATCTTGATAGTATTGCAGGTAATGTTTTCAGGGAAAGGACCGTTGATGAAGCAACTGAGTTATTGGAGACTATCTCTAGAAATTATGAAGATTGGAATATTGAAGAGATAGATGGAAAAGAGATATTTCCAGAGAAGAAAGGAGGCATTCTTAATTAAACAAAGAGACAATGAAAGAAGCTTCCAAGGCTATTAAAGAGAAGGGAATTAAAACCTCTCATCTCAAGGAATTATCTGAAATGGGTGTTAAACTTCCTATTGATCAACCATGTTTTCCAATCCAAGTCAATGCTATTAGCTCTATGGAAGGTAATGAAAAGGTAACACCTCCTATTGATGTATCGTACATTAATGATTTTGCTTATTATAACGATCCTGAGGAGCATGATATTAGAATGAGTATTATGGAAAACTCTCATAAAATTAAATTTCTTCGTGAAAATTTAAATGCTAGTGTGGGAGAGGTTAGAAGAATTATTAAACATTGTGAGATGATGAATAATCAAGTTGAACAAATGGTTTCTCTTCAAAATCAATTGTATGCAAATCTTATTGAGAAGAAACAGGTTTGTGGAGTTAATACTAGAGGTGGTGCAAGTACTCAGGATCCTGACTATCCTGAAGACCATCCCAAGAGGAAAGAGCAAGAGGCTCTCAAGAAGAAATCTTCTGCAGGAAAATCTCCCAATGAAAACGAAGATATTGATGATTCTCAAGAACAAGATAAGGATATTTCTATTTCTGATGCTGAGACTGAAGATGATAATAATGAAGAAGAGGAATCATCTCCACCTGAAGAAGAACAACATGAAGCTGAAAATATTGAAGAACCTGAACCTCCTGAAAAAGAAGACCCTCAACCATCTATTGAGAAGAATAAAAAGAAGAAGCATCCAAATCAACAAAAAGGTAAAGAGAGGGATCCATGGGTACAAAGACCCATACCATATCCCCAAGAGGTAATGAAATCTTTGGATGATGCTAGGTTTGAGAAATTTCTTGAGTTGATTAAAACTTTATGTTTGCAAATTCCTCTTGTTGATGCTATTAAAATTCCTCCATATTCAAAATATATGAAAGATATTGTCACTAATAAAAGGAAGATACCTACTGATGCAATTACTGCTATGCTTGCTAATTATTCATTTGAGGGGAAATTGCCTGAAAAGCGTGGAGATCCTGGTATTCCAACTATTCCTTGTCATATTAAAGAAACTTATGTGAAATATGCATTATGTGATTTAGGAGCTGGTGTTAGTGTTATGCCTTTTTCTTTATATAAGAAACTTAACCTGAATAAATTGGTTCCAACTGAAGTTTCATTGCAAATGGCTGATAAATCAACTGCTGTGCCTATAGGTATATGTGAGGATGTTCCTATCTCTATAGCTAATGTGTTAATTCCTACAGACTTTGTTATATTAGAAATGCCTGAGGATGATAATCTATCTATTATTCTTGGAAGACCCTTTTTAAACACTGCAGGAGCTGTGATAAATTGCACTGAGAGCAAAGTGACATTTAATGTCAAAGGAAATGAGCATACTATCTATTTTCCCAAGAAGAATCCTGTTACAATGATAAACAAGAGTGTGAATTCTATTCAAAGAAATACTATTATGATTGGAAGCTTTGAAATTGCACTACCACCTCCTGCACCAAAGTATGCTACCTTGATGATTGGAACTATTCCAATCAAATATGAGGTATCTTGAATTTCTTCTTTATATATATAAAATAAGAATCATGTATTATATCTTTTACATATTATTAATGAGACTTGATCAACCTCATTACTAATGTGGAAATGATGAAAACTTGATTCCCATAAAAATTTGTATTGCATTTTAATTTTATTTATCCTAGAGTTTTGGAGTATATGCATAATCATAATTATTTCAGAGTTCAGAAATTCCAGAATATGAAGTTTGAAAAATTCTCTTCAGAAAATTTTCTCGAAAAATTCCAGAAAAATTTGGAGGTAAGTTATTTTACCAGAGGGACCAACAGCCAAAAGTGGGACACCAGGAGGCCACCAGGGACCAAAAGAGGGTGTCCCACGCGGCCAGATTCCTTGGCCGCGTGGGACCCACTAACTTTGGCCCCAGGTGGAGTTAGGTGAGTGCCCTGTGCCCATCTCCTTCCCCTCGACAGAAAACCAGCTCCAGGTATTTTTCCCAAATTTTCCCGAGCTCCTTCTTCCTGCTATCCTTGGATCTCCAAGTTTAGGGCAGATTTTTCAAATCTGTTTGGTGGGATTGCTCCTTGGTATGTGACTCCTCCACCCATCCAATTACTTTTTGTTCTTATGCTTTATGTATGAAGTATTTTGCTGCACTAGGTGTCACCTAATATGCTTGAGAAATCCATGGATTTAAGTTTTCTAGTTGATATTGATGCATGATATTGATGTGGAGACTAGTTATGGATGGCTCAATGTTGTTTTAGAGTGTTACATCTTAATTTTTGTTGGATATTATTTTTGGACAGCAAGGTTTCATCATGAACAAAGGTAAAGGATTGTTTGGGATGACTTCGAGACCAAGGAGAAGATCATCTAGAGTTTCCGAGAATTATGATGACAACCACCTTTGGGAGGATGGTGCGGTATATGCAGGGGAGAGGCTTCGGATTCATGCAACAAAATGGCAAGACCCCGTGGTTCTTGATCATTGGGGGATAAAGGAGGACTTCAACGCCTTCGCCGCTGCAGCTGGCTTACTCGAGTTCTCCCTTCATCCACGGAACACATACGAGGAACTCTCGCGAGAATTCCTCTCCACATTCCGGTTCGAGGGCCCCGAAAACTACAAACACAGTAAGAAAAGTAAGCCACCGTCTCCCACCTTTGTCATTAAATTTACTATGAGGGGGCAGCGCTTGGTTATGTCATTAGATGAGTTCTGCAAAGCTATTCGCGTAGAGAACACGGGTAGTTGGGAGGAGACCCGTGCTGATTCTAACCAAGAACTTGTTGCTTTTTGGCGTAGTATTTCTGTGAACATTCCTGATAGACTTAATAGGGGTAAATTCACTTGCATACAGCACCCCGGTTTGAGATACTTTGCCTTGTTCCTTGCAAGAGGATTTATTGCTAGAGATAACACTTCTGCTTGCACTGGACCCATGATTTATTTACTTAAATGTGCAAAAGAGAACATACCGTGTGAGTATAACTTGGGAGTAATTCTTGCTAGGTCCTTGCACTTGGCTGTGAGGAGGAATAATACTGATTACACTCCTATTTATGCTGGTGCCATTGCTACTTTAGTATATGAGCACATTAAGGAAGAGAGAGGTTTTGATAATAACATGGGTAGCCTAGTGAGAGAGTCTAATTTACTTGATTTTACTTTGACTTCTCGCATGGAAATGAGTGAGAGGCATGAGGATCATTATATGTATAGCTATAAGAGTTCTAATGGACAAAATGTGTCCATTAGGCTCCCTCGTGCTGACCTTTTTGACAGGATTACCGGGAAGTGGACCGTGGAGGAGGTGCAACCTCAAGAGGAGCCCCAATATCCAGGAATGCAAGGCTACCAATATGGTTACTTCCCTGGAGATGGAAGTGGTGGGTACGATTACCATCCGGGATACTAGCTTGATCGCAAGCTTGGGGGAGTACTTCTCTCCCTTTCCATTCGTTGTTTTATATCACTTTTATCTTGTTATGTTTTAGTTTCTTGTTCTGAAAATCACAAAAACACAAAAAGATTTTATTTGTTTCTTTTGCTTATTTACTTCTGGTCATTTACTTTATGCATCTAAAAACTAAAAAGAACAAAAATATTTTCGTTTTCTTGAATCCAAAGTAAAAACGGAGGTGCAGGAATTGCTGAAATCTGCTCACTGTTTTATTTTTCATTTTTTTTCTGTAACTCCGAATGAGCTAAAATTTTAACCACTACTGCAACTTTTCATAACCTATGCACCCGTAAAATATGAGATTATTCTGAGGTGTTTAGGTAGGGAAAAAACAGTTCTGTATGCAGTAACGTTTTATGGCAGATTTGAGTTTTTATTGCGCAGTTCAAGTTGGGAGAGGAGAACAACGATGATGAGTTGATGTGCATGAAGTGGATGAAAGGTATGACACCTTTGCCGTGCTTATGTGGACTTTTTAATAACAGCAAGTGCGCACATCATAGTTTCTTTAACATCTAGGGAAGTGGTAGCAAATGTTTATCTTCTCCGTGTTCTAGTATGTTATATGATGATGCAAGTGAGATATTATTTAGTGACAACACTTGGCTGTGGATTGAGTAACTGTGGCTCTAAACAAAGTCTACGCATCCCATTGTGCTTGCTAAACTTGCCAACCAAAGAGAAAGTAAGAGTTTTTCAAATGTTAAATATGAAGTCATATGCTTGACAAGCTTAGGGGTTGGGAGTTAACTTATATGTGCTGACACATAGAAAGCTTTCAACATTGCACTAAATTACATTTAGTTGATATCATTGATAATCCCCAAGAGCAAGGAATCACTGTAGCACAATTCGATAAGTATTTGAGTGTCGAACCCACGAGGAGCTGAAGGTAAACTATCTATTCTCTAAAGCCCTATAACCCTCTTATATGGCCGTTTGTGCAAAGCAATAAGTTTAAATATGAAAGGAACTAACTAATGAAAGCAAGTGATGTGGAATGGGTTTATCTAGTAACAAGTTTCTCAATCAAGTTTCAAACGCAAGTTTCTTAGAGCAAGTTTCTCAAAGTAGCAAGTAGCAAATATCTCAAGGGAGCAAATGTTCTAGCAATTGTTATTTCATTCGTGTGGTTGTCACAATTAGTGAAGCACATGTTTCAGTCTTAATTGTTTCTTCTAGGAAGGAGCCATAAATAGGTGTAGCCAAGTAAATGAACTAAAACCCCTTATGATGGATCTCATGGCCAAGTAAATGAGCACACAAGAATTATTAAGACATAAAAGTCCCACCATAGCCTTAAGTTCTAAGGTCCCCTATATATATCCCCCAATAAAGTAACTTCATGACTCGGTCTCAGGTTTACATGTCCTCCCAAGTCTCCCTCACTCCATTACATTACCGGTGATCACCTTACATGCATTCCCCAACATATGTGTGCACTCATATATTGTACATAAAGACAATCATAAAAGATAACAAAACTTGTATGCAACCAATCAACGAACTATTTCACTATTGCCATGAACAAATCACTTCTCAAACATAGATGGGGAGACACAATAGATCAAGGGATCATATATCATGTTTGCCAAGAGTTTACAGTGGAGAGATGGAGATGATCTTGCTGTAGATGTTGATGATGAACACGCCGGAGGGGGGTGGAGCCCTCCGGAGGTGATTCCGGCGGCGTTTCCCCCCTCCGATCTTCTCCGGCGGCAGCCTTCTGACTCTCTGTTTCGTGGTTTTGTGTTTCTCCGCCGCCTCCTCCCGAAACTCCCCGGGGGACTATTTTTATAGCCGGTTTTAGGTCAAGACGAAGCCACGGAGACGAAAACGGACGGCATCGGAGCCACGAGGGGGAAAAGAGGGGTCCTCACGCGGCCAGGGAATCTGACCGCGTGGGGCCCTCTAGTTTCCAGCTGGTTGGGCTTCTGGTCTTCATTTTCAGCCCATTGCGTTCGTCTCGAAAATTCTGAACCGTGCTCTTTGGCCTTGCCCTTTTTGGAGTCCCGAAGCTCCCGGAAAGTCCGAAACACTAAAAAAGACGTTTTCTGGAAAACAGAGTTAGAACCAAAAGAGGGGGGATTGTTTAGAAAATCCCCGAAATCATTATAAAACATGAATATAACATCATATAAGTTGCAAATATGTAGGAATATCTAGTAATAACATGCAAAGTTCATGTATGCATTTTACATGCATCAACATCCCCAAGCTTAACCTATACTCGTCCTCGAGTATGAAGGTGATAAAACTAACATGGACTTTGCATTTTAATACTATCAATGGATATCAAAGATGATTACTATTGCTACATAAAGTCAAATGATTCATTCTCAAAGGAGTAGCAATATACAAGATAGATTATGAAGTGATATCAAATATTCAATGAAAGGATGTTCAATGATAATTCACAAAGTGTAACATAGAAGAAAGTACTATGGACCAAATGTATGCATAATGAAAAGTAAAAACATCCTATAATGGTCATAGAGTACTCTTGTAAATCTGAATATAAAAGGTGGACACTTTGGAAAGATAGATAAATAAGTAGAGGTAAAACATGAATAAGTTTCATCTAGCTTCCAAATGCTTCTACTTAAGTTAATGTTTGCAATGTGGTATCCATTGGTGTGGAGCTCTCATTACCCCTATCATAGCATCTTGAATGGTTAAAGTTTAAAGTGAAAGCAAATATGAGTAATGTGCTTGACAAAGTATGGGTTGAATGCCTCATGCCCCTTGAATACAAGTACCTCTCCAACTGGCTACTCAACTCGGGTCACAAAGCAAGTTCAAGTTAAAGTCATTGCAAGTAATAATAGCATCATTAAGAGTTGCTCCCGGGGTACCTCTTGTCCCAGGACATGGAACAAGCCCATGTCAAAATGACAAGACAAACAAACAAAATGGACAATCTCAGCACTCTTTTATTTACTATTGTTATAGCTTTTTATTGTGAAGTGCCTCACTGAAGGTCCACCGTGATATGTAAGTAAATTTCCACCATGAATGATGCATGGCTTGGGTTAGCCGCCCGGTGAGTCTCTCTAGCCATTTATACTTACTCCTCAAACTTACCAAGTTTCCACTTTTATTTCACACAATGTTAGGCATCCATAAACAAAAGTACATGATATCAACTAAATATAATTAAGAGCACTGTTGAAAGCTTGCCATGTGACAGCACATATGAGCTAACTCCCAACCAAGACTCTTGTCAAGCACACAACTTCATAATTTTAATCACAATGGTTCATGTTTATTAAGTGCAATGAAAGTAAAGTGTGCATCAAGTTCGTGAGAGCTTTTTAACCAACTTTTCCCATAACAATCAATAACATAAGCATTTTAATTTGGAAGCAAAGATAATACAATATAACATGATAAACATACTTGGAATAGCATAAAGCTAACAGGTAGATATGGTGGACTCACTGGAAAAACTTTGGTTGAAGGTGTTGGAAAACAAGTTTTTACTTGTTGGAATTTTTTGGGCTAGCAAAAGGGAGAAAGTTGACCGTCTAAATGCATGCATAAGTGTCCATAGAACTAACCAATCCATGTTAAACAAAGTAAAGTGACATTCAGCATCAAAACATGAATAAAAGATAGCTCTTGATAAAACACTTGCAAATTAATACTCATTAAAAAGCACATGAATCATGCAACTATATGTATCTTTTTGAATCAACTCAAACATCCCTTTCCCAATCTTTTTAATAGCATCCAACTTAATTCAACCCAAATTTCCAGTAGCTTTCTCATATATAAATGATAGTGGTGGTCTCAAGACAAACAAAAATCAAAATAAAAAGCAAATAAAAGACGCTCCAAGTTTATGTGATAGGGTGCATTGATCGAAAAACAGAAGTTAGACGTGTGCAAACCGAGAGTGTGTTGGTCCAGTGGGGTTGTCTTCACATCCCCAAGCTTATGGTCTTCACCATCCTTGGATAGCTCTTGGTGCATCTCCTCTAATCCCTGTGAAAAAACTTCAAAACACCGTTTCTCCCATTTCTTTTCTGTGGGGTGACATTAGTAGTGATAGACAAATGAATTGCTTGCTGCATAAAATCCTTAAACAAAAATTCATATGAATGTCCAGAAAGTGTATAATGTTGTATGCCTACTTATAAACTCAATTGGATCAAAAAGATTCAAGTTAAAAGTTCAAAGAATGCATCAAACAAAATGGGACAGAATCCGTCCAGAAAAACAGCAGCAGCAAAACGTATTTTTCTACCCTACTTAAATATGTCGAAAAAATCTGAAAAAATTCACGCTCACAGAGGATGAAAAGTTGCAACCACAGTTCAAATTTCAGCTCATTCGGAGTTACAGAATAGGAATTAAAAATCATACCGTGCACAGATTCGTGCTGGAATAAAATCTCCGAATGCAAAAAGCAACTTTTTCAAGCCAAAATAGGTAAAACTTGGCACTTTATTAAGAATTCCAGAAACTAAACTAAAAACTAAGTCTCTTGTTACAGCAAGAGGACACAAAGAAAATCAAAAGTAAAAACAACCGGGTTGCCTCCCGTAAAGCGCTTTCTTTATAGCCATATAGCTAGGCTTACTTACTTGGTATCAAGATGGTTGGAGTGAGGTGGCTTGGCATCCCCAAGCTTAAATTCTTGTACTTATTTGATATATGTAGGGTGAGCCTAGGGGTAACATCCCCAAGCTTGAGTGTTTGTCCCTCGTGATCTTTATTCATCACCCTCAACTCTTCCACTTGAAAGTTCTCTTCACACAAAACTCATCTTAAAACTTGATTAGAGGGGTTAGTGTCTCCATAAATGAAATCCTCATAGGTACAGCAAAGACATATCATGAGTTGATTCTACACATTAGCTAATATTACTATGGTTGTGTATTGCTCTTTGATCAATAGAACCACACAAAACACAAGTAATGAGAGTAATGCAAAATAAAGACAGAATCTGTCAAAAATGGACAGCCCGTAAAGAGTGAATTTTCAGAGGCACTTACGTTGCTCAAATCAGAAAACTTTGAACTAATGAAATGTGTATTAATAACTGAATATTGCTGTCGTAAAATATCAGGTCAAAATTCCTCTTCTGTGATTTTATACATTTTTCGCAGTGAAGCTCAGGCATCTGTTTTCTGGACAGCAAATCACTATTGTTTAATCCTACCTCTCAAAAGAGGTTATTCTTGCCATTAAGATGAAAAATAAGATACAAAGGTGATGTTACGGTAGTAAACAAGCACCTTGACTCAAAAACCCAAAACTTAAGCTGAAGATAAAAATAAAAAAAAAAAAAGAACCAAGCAAGAATCAAGAGAAACAATCAAAGAAGAAGGAAAATATTTTTGTTGTTTTTGATTTAGCAAAAAGGCAAAAGGAGAAGCAAATATATACAACATAAACACTCTTTTTATTTGGTTTTAGCTTTGGGAAAAGTTTTAATGATAGAGACTTTGCAACGGTTCCATTGGCATGAACAACACATGTTCAAGGTCGACCCCAACTTCTCCATTACTCATCCTTCTCATTTACTTTCCCAAATTTTATATAAAATGAAAATCTTAAACTAATTGTCACAAAACAGTAGGTAAAGATATTTTACATGTTGTAAAGATATAAAGGTGTGCTCAAACCGAATAGGAAATTAAAGCATAAGGAACACACCACAGAATATTAAACAATTTACTTTTAAGTCTAACTCTCTTCCTATGCATTGGAATTTTATATATGAATAAATAACAACAAATTTGAGGTAACCAATGCATATAATAATCAATAGCTTGCATTTTAAATAACATAGAAACATAAAGGGGATTCTTATCTCTTCCTCTCTCATAATAGTTGCAAGCATTAAAGTTAAACATAACCACATAGTTTTGAATAGAATCACCACATAAAGACTTATCATCTAATGAGCATAATGGATCATCAAACTCAATTAAATCACTTTCATCCTCAATAGTAGGTGGACTGAAAATATCATATACATCATTGTAATCATCATAAATGGGAGACATAGTATCATCAAAATAAATTTTCTCTTCCAAACTTGGGGGACTAAAAATATCATATTCATCAAAACAAACTTCCCCAAGCTTAAGGTTTTCCTTAGCATTAGCAATAAAGGTGTTCAACGAATTAGTACTACCACAAACATGATTGTTATGCAAATAAAATTTAATTTTCTCCTCAAACACTTCATGTCCTAACTCAAGATAGATATTATACAGTTCTATAATTGTTTGGTTGTTTTCCATTTTATAATAATGTTTTAGATTTATATGTTAGTATGCAATGCAAACAAGAATAAAAGCTTAGCACAACGCTCCCCGGCAACGGCGCCAGAAAAGTGCTTGATAATCCCCAAGAGCAAGGAATCACTGTAGCACAATTCGATAAGTATTTGAGTGTCGAACCCACGAGGAGCTGAAGGTAAACTATCTATTCTCTAAAGCCCTATAACCCTCTTATATGGCCGTTTGTGCAAAGCAATAAGTTTAAATATGAAAGGAACTAACTAATGAAAGCAAGTGATGTGGAATGGGTTTATCTAGTAACAAGTTTCTCAATCAAGTTTCAAACGCAAGTTTCTTAGAGCAAGTTTCTCAAAGTAGCAAGTAGCAAATATCTCAAGGGAGCAAATGTTCTAGCAATTGTTATTTCATTCGTGTGGTTGTCACAATTAGTGAAGCACATGTTTCAGTCTTAATTGTTTCTTCTAGGAAGGAGCCATAAATAGGTGTAGCCAAGTAAATGAACTAAAACCCCTTATGATGGATCTCATGGCCAAGTAAATGAGCACACAAGAATTATTAAGACATAAAAGTCCCACCATAGCCTTAAGTTCTAAGGTCCCCTATATATATCCCCCAATAAAGTAACTTCATGACTCGGTCTCAGGTTTACATGTCCTCCCAAGTCTCCCTCACTCCATTACATTACCGGTGATCACCTTACATGCATTCCCCAACATATGTGTGCACTCATATATTGTACATAAAGACAATCATAAAAGATAACAAAACTTGTATGCAACCAATCAACGAACTATTTCACTATTGCCATGAACAAATCACTTCTCAAACATAGATGGGGAGACACAATAGATCAAGGGAATAGTATATTGCATCATATATCATGTTTGCCAAGAGTTTACAGTGGAGAGATGGAGATGATCTTGCTGTAGATGTTGATGATGAACACGCCGGAGGGGGTGGAGCCCTCCGGAGGTGATTCCGGCGGCGTTTCCCCCCTCCGATCTTCTCCGGCGGCAGCCTTCTGACTCTCTGTTTCGTGGTTTTGTGTTTCTCCGCCGCCTCCTCCCGAAACTCCCCGGGGACTATTTTTATAGCCGGTTTTAGGTCAAGACGAAGCCACGGAGACGAAAACGGACGGCATCGGAGCCACGAGGGGGAAAAGAGGGGTCCTCACGCGGCCAGGGAATCTGACCGCGTGGGGCCCTCTAGTTTCCAGCTGGTTGGGCTTCTGGTCTTCATTTTCAGCCCATTGCGTTCGTCTCGAAAATTCTGAACCGTGCTCTTTGGCCTTGCCCTTTTTGGAGTCCCGAAGCTCCCGGAAAGTCCGAAACACTAAAAAAGACGTTTTCTGGAAAACAGAGTTAGAACCAAAAGAGGGGGATTGTTTAGAAAATCCCCGAAATCATTATAAAACATGAATATAACATCATATAAGTTGCAAATATGTAGGAATATCTAGTAATAACATGCAAAGTTCATGTATGCATTTTACATGCATCAATCATGTACTTTTGTTTATGGATGCTTATCATGGTGCCAAATAAATGCGGAAACTTAGTAAGTTTGAGGAGTGGGTATAAATGGCTAGAGAGACGCCTGGGCCGCCAACCTAAGCCATGCATCATTCATGGTGGAAATTTACAGCGTACCAAAGTGAACATTCAGTGATGCACTTCATAATAAAAAGCTACACAAATAGTAAATAAAAGAGTGCTGAGATTGTTCATTGTCTGTTTGTCTTGTCGTTTTGACATGGGCTTGTTCCATGTCCTGGGACAAGAGGTACCCCAGTTGACGCTCTTGATGACGCTATTATTACTTGCAATGACTTAGAAATTTAAACTTGCTTTGTGGCCCGAGTTGAGTAACGCCGGGGTGTAGGTACTCGTATTCACGGGGCATGAGGCTCTCAACCATTAGTTGGTCAAACATATGAGTCATAATAGGGAACACAAAATGGATTGATAAAACTGAGAGCAAGGTTGTAAGCACAATGAGTTCACTAGTCAATAAAAGAAAGAATCGAAAGATCTCAAAAATCTTGACATGATTCAGTCAAAAGCGATGCAAAAACCTTTGTCTATTTCTACAGTTGGGCAAACTCATCCAAGTGCTGACACTTCATGTTATTTCTCTTGCAACAAATATAAATGCTTTAACATTGATTAGATGCCCCTTTGCTAGCATTTTGTTATTGTTATGGAAGTTATGTTTTGAATACTTGTTGGTATTAAACGGTGTTACATATGCAATGCAAAGTTCTTGTCAAAGTCTTTTTATCGATTCTGCACTATGTTTGAGTTGTTCGAGGACAAACAACGAGCTAAGCTTGGGGGAGTTGATGCACCTAAAATGCATCTACTTTTCCAAGCACTTTGCCTCATAATTTGCTCCGGAATCTTCCCATATTTGAATAAAACTGCTGAATCTGACGCTGTTTTTAGCAAAGTCTCTTTTCTGGTTGTTTTTGCAGGAAATTAAATCGGAGAAAAATACCACGTCAATTTTTATGGAAAAGAAGGGCATCGTGCAAAATATGGACACGAGGAAGCGTCCGAGGGCCAAAAGAGTGGGCCCCACGCGGCCAGATTCCTTGGCCGCGTGGGCCCACCCATCTGGGACCTCGGGCACCGCCTATCCTTCGGCTTTCGTGTACCCCCTCATATATACGAAAAAGTGGCTGACCTAGAAGGTGAGGAGCTTTCGCGAAACAGAGCGCCGCCTCCACCACGATCTTCGTTTTCGGAGACAGATTGATCCAGGATTTCTCCCCCGGAGGAGGGATCCGGAGGCCGTCTTCACCGCCATCTTCACCGCCTTCATCTCCATCGACCATGAGCTCCTTCACCATCACCATGTGTGAGTAGTCCACTGTAGGCATATGAGGTGGATGGGGGATTGGATGAGATTGATCATGTAATGATACCCGTTGTCCGAGATCTTAGGGGTTTATCTTGAGGATATTTTTGTATTGTGTTGATGCACTTATGATATGTTTAATGCTTGCTACTAGGGCCCGAGTGGCATGATTTCAGTATTGAACTTATTTTGCCCCATCATATATTTGAGTTTGGTATTTATCTGCAAAGTGTATCACCTGCTATTATGTTGAACCTGCGAACCCTAAAAGTGACATATAGGGAAAACAAGGGGGATGTTTTAGTTTGAGGATTCTATGTGTTCATGAAGTGTTAATGCGTTGTTCCGGCTATTCGAAAGGGTAGACCTTAATTACCTGTAGTTCCAAGTTGGCCCGATGAAATGGGCAGGTAGGACAATAGATGTTGTGCAAATTCTCTTGGCTAGTACGCACAACTATTTACGGAACACATACCTACATATATCGGAGTTAGAGATAAGTCCCATTGCTATTTGTATCTTATTATATGATCAATCTTATTCATGCAACACCCCGCTATCACCTCATGCCTACGTTTAAATCTCTGAGTTACACTTTCACTTTTCCGGTGAAAACTGGAAAACCCTTGTTTACTACTGCTGTTTTATTTTGCTTGCTTGAATCATCTTACTGCCATAACTATCACTGCTGCAAGTTTATTGATATACATGTGTGGTTGAGAGTGACGCCTCAATTGCTAAAGTCTTATTGGTATCTTGTGTTCCCCTTGAGTCAAACTATAAATTTGGGTAATACTTCCCAACGAAGATTTCAACGATCCCCTATACTTGTGGGCATCAGGGAGAAATATGTGGATCTTCACCAAGCGAAGCGCAATCAAGAAAGGTGGTCCACTTGAGAAGATCAAGATCGTCATCATCTAGTCAAGTGGAATGCGCAAGGGAAATGTATGATCCTGATAGGTTTCTATTTTACCGGTCTCATGTTGTTAGTCAGGAGACCGGGTTATTGGATAGTCACCGTACTATCAAGAGGGACTCTCGATTGAGCTTTAGCGTATCAGTTGGAGAGAGCTCAAACCTTTGCATATTTGCCTTCATCATCTTTATTGGTTCTTATTTGGCTTTTATCTATGTGAGAACTTAGAGCTTGTGTTCATCCCTATACCAAGCTCTAGTTCATCAAAAACAGATTTCATATGAATATCTTGTTGTGTTTTTGATGTTGGAGGTTTTACCGGTTCGTCTTTTATAAAGAGGTCAAACTCTCTTCTTGTGGTTTCCTTCTCACATGATGGACTATGATGTTTCTCTGCATAATCTTGGAGAGCTCTTCGTTGCGATTCCAACGAGCCCAAGATCATCGAAATCGGATTCCGGATGAAAAAGATATTGCGGTTTTCGTTTTGCTGTTTCTGTCAGTTTTCAGACAATCGAAATTCCGACCCAAACATGGATCGGAATATCCGACCCGGATATTTGCTGGACGCGAAAATGGCTAAGGACTTGTTTGGTTGCTCTCTGGAGTTTATCGGATTATCCTATCCAAACTTGGATCGAATATCCGACCCGGATATTTGCTGGACGTGAAAACGGCTAAGGACTTGTTTGGTTGCGCACTGGAGTTTATCGGATTATCCTATCTAACTTGAATCGGATAATCCTATACAGTCGGATTATCCTATCTAACTTGGATCGGATAATCCCATACAGTCGGATTATCCTGTCTAACTTGAATCGGATAATCCTATACAGTCGGATTATCCTGTCCAACTTTAATCGGATAATCCTATGTTTTCTGGCTGCAACGACTCTTTTTCGTGGGGACTTTATAAAAGGCCCCCCTTCTCCCCCAAAGGGACCAACTCTTGAAGCTCGTGTTTTCCCCAATTGTTGACCTTCTTGACCTTTGCTATCTCTCTATTCCTCCATGATTCTTGCTTCTAATTAGTGGGAAAAGAGAGAGGGGATCTAGATATACTATTCCACCAATCAATCTCTCCTCTAAGTGAGGGGAAGCTTTTTGGATCTAGATCTTGGAGGGATTTGGTGTTCCTCTTTGTTCTTCCTCTCTTCTCCCCCCAATAGCATTAGTTGCTTTGGTGGGATTTGAGAGTGAAGGATTTTGAGCACTTCTTATGTTCTTGCCCATTGCATTGGTTGCATCGGTTTGAGTTCTCCACGGTCATACGTGGAAATCGAAGTTGAGAAGCTTGTTACTCTTGGGTACTTGGGATGCCCTAGACGGTCCTTGTTGATCTCGGACTCTTGGTGGCTCGCGGTATAGTTGGGAGGCTCCAATTAAGTTGTGGACTCGCGCCCCAACCTTGTGTTTCTTGTGGCTTTGGGAGCCGCGGAATTCGGTGAGAGCCTCCAATTAAGCTATGGAGTGTGCCTCATCCTTGTACGGGTTCGGTGACCACCCTCAAGTGTCCCATAGTGGTTCGTGGCACTCCGCATTGGTGGAGGCACGAAGGAGATTAAGGTGTGCCATTTAACGGCTATTCAGGGATCACTTTGTGACTCCGCACCGCTCCAACGGAGACTAGCTTCCATTGGGAAGTGAACTTTGGGATAAATCATCGTCTCCAAGTGCCTCGGTATTTCTATACCCGAGCTTCTTACTTATGCAATTTACTTTGTGATAGCCATCGAGCTTGAAGTAATATATCTTGCTATCACATAGTTGTATATCTTGTTTAGCATAAGTTGTTGGTGCACATAGGTAAACCTAGCTTGTTTAGGTTTTGTGCTTGTTAAATTAAACGCTAGTTTTATTCCGCATTTATTCAAGCCTAAACCGTAAAGAATTTTAAATCGCCTATTCACCCCCCCCCCCCCCTCTCCTCCCCCCTCTAGGCGACATCCGTGTCCTTTCAGATATGTCACTCAAACTCGTTTGAAACCCACTGAAAGAAATATAAGGAAAAACAAGAATGGCATACATCCAGATATTTGTATTGTCTCACTAAAGACCTAGTATGAGAAACCATCAGAGAAAAGGAGTACAATATGAATAATCTCATGAACATCAACATCTTATAATTTGGGAGTTCACTTCCCCTGAATTTCGCAAACTTCAAGGTTCTCATGTACCAATTTCATGAACCTAGTTCTGAAATATAGATGTTGGTAAATACATCTAGAAGAAACATTGTAGCCAGAAACTGAGGCCTCTCAGGGCTTCATGTGGCCCGCCATTTTCAATCTTTTAGAGCTTCCATCATGCTCGTCTATTTTTTCACGCGCGTTTACGCTCACCGCTGCTCGTCCTGCCCTGCCCCGGCTGACGGTGAGCCTGTATTCTGTTGGGTTTGCTCCTCGTTTGTTGCTCCCCTCCGTCGTCGGGTAAGGGTGCCGACTGCCCTATGTCAGCGTGGTCAATAGGGAAAGGGCCGTTTTCGAGACTCACTGGTGGTTAGCAGGTAATCGCTGACCTTCATCCCCGGGGATTCTTAAGGCCGGGTGGGACTATGGGGCTGCGTTTTGTTGGGAGTCGCTCCCTTTCATCGTCGGGGAAAGGCTGCTTTTCGTTTCTAGGAATGTCAATTGTCCTTCATGGCCAGGTAAGGACGGGTGAGACAGTGGGGTTATGTTTTGCTGAGGTCGCTGCCCTTCCTCACCGGGTAAGGTGACTGTCCTTCGTTGCTATGAAAGACGAATTCCCTTAATCGCTGGGTAAGGACTGTGTTTCGCTTGCGTCGTTCCTTTGGTCGCCTAGTAAGGCAACTGTCCTTTGTCGGCTGTCGCTAGGAAAGACGACTCCCCTTCATCGTCGAGTAAGGACGGGGGGATGGGTATGTACTTGTGGACATTTGAACCTATGGACTTGTAGACCGGATGTCGCCTAGCTAAATCCCGCTAGTTTTCGTCTCTCGTTGATGGTGAGATACAATGGGCATGCGTTTTACTTCTCTTCGTCGCCGTTTAAGGTCTGGTTTCATGGCCAACTGCCCTCCGTCGCTAGGTAAGCCGACTCCCACTGAACAGGGAGATGGAAGAGGTGCGGTGGTCGCCATATTTTGACTGGTGGGCAGGTGCAAAGTAGGATTTTTGTGTGTCATTTATCCTGGTGACATTGAATGATACGACACCGTACATGTGTGGACTCCTCAGCTTTGTCGCTGGTAGAGCCCTCACTATAACAAAAGGACAATTGACATTCCTAGAAACGAAAACCCATGGTTGAAAGAATTGGCACGCGGCCACAGGGGTGTGATATGTCCCAAATGTATCAATAAATTTTGATTGATACATGATATTATTATATCAATATATATTTTTTACTATGGTCTTATATCATTTTACATCATTTTTATTGGATTAACCTATTAACTCAGTGCCCAGTGGCAGTTATTGTTTTTTAGATGTTTTTGCTTCGCAGAAACTCCCAATTACGGAGGCCAATAAATATAAGAAAAATACCAAAAAAAAAACTAGAGCAAGCTTCTACAGGGGCAGCCGGAGCCAAGAGGGCAACCAAGGACTGGGCAATAGTTCAGACATATGTAGCAAATGCAACTGCTGGTGCTTGCGGGAAAGGATCTCTGCAGTGAGGATAGTATTTAATTTAGGATCTAGTGTTTTCTTTCAAATTAAGAGATGTAGTGTTTAAGTTAAAATTGGTGCTCTATTATTGAATGTAGGCTTGAATCAGAGCCATTTTTGTTGCTTCCAAGATTCATGAATTATAAAAACAATTTTAATTGCTTCAAAAATTCATGAAAAAATTATAGAAAACTCAAACTGATAATTCAACTCATAAAACATACTCATAATTCACTCTCATCAAATAAACTCACAATTCAACTCATAAAATAACCTCACAATTCAACTCATTACAAACCAGTGCTATGTGTCAACGATGTGTCCTAATTTACGGTGATTTTCATCATTTTTGTATAGGGTGGTGATTTTCTAACGCGACTGTCCCAATCGGGATGGTTTTCCATCATTTGCTTGTTTGGGATGGCCGTTGGAAGGTGTGAGCCAATGAGCATGACTTTTTTTTTTTTTTGCGAGAAAAATGAGCATGACTGTTGCCGCCCTGAGGTCCCGATTTCATATTTGCATCTAGTCCAGATCTACGCCGTCCCGATGCGGCTGCCTCTGGTGCCTTCGCGCCCAATTCGTCTCCGTCTCACCGCCTGCAGCTCATCGCAGCCCCAGCACCGCACACTCCGCCTTTTACCTGGGCGAAGGAGGCTGCAGAGGCGATGCCGGTGAAGGGATGCAAATGGCGGGGCCCAAGCGCTTCCTCTACACTGCCCGTACCCAACAATCTGAAATCGTACAGGATTAAACTGAAACTTTGTTTGCTCGTTTGTTAGACAGCTGAGCTGAGTGTATGTTTGTTTAACTGAACTTTCAGATTTCTACTGCTTCTACGTATACTTCATTAGTAGGTTACATTGTCAGAGATATTTTTGGTTGTAGTGCGTCTTGTTTAGCTATACTGTATGCATTTATCCCTTCAGTGTTTCAGTTGTTATATTCTCGTTCCAAGAACCAAGATAGCGTACTGTGACTATATGTACTAATCTTGGATTTTCAAAATATGGTTTGCAGTAATATCTCAAGATTTTAGGTGGGGAGGACAACAAGATGCACATGAACTCCTCCGCTGCTTGCTTGATAAATTAGATTAGGCCTCTGTCGCTCCCAGTCTCTCATCTGAGAAGCCCACTTCTGTTGTAAAAAAAGTTTTGAAAAGCCAGGTGTTGTCTGCTGATCCTCACTACCAATTGGATCCGTACTGACTTAGCCTGTGATATTGACTTAATATTTTTTTCTTTGGTGAGTTGCATTGTCCACAGTGCAATCATTACTTGGACAGATTGGAGTCATCGTTAACCTTCGCTTGGAGATTAACCAGATGGAAACTGTCCTGGATTCGCTAGAATCTTCTACAAAAATTGAGGTGGTTGAAAGTTTCATTTGTGATGGATGCAAATATCTTATGAACATGGAAAAACACTTGCAGGTGGAGCCACCACCATGAAACAGGCTTTTGACCCGCTTTATAAATAAAGCCACAAACGGCCGATGATACAAGGTGGTGAGGAAATCCTCTTACAAAGCAAGTCAAAAAGAAACGACAGACGAGAGGGAGCAAGCCCCCAACTCCAAGTCGAGCATGAAAAACCAGAGAGACCAAACCTAACATTAGGCACCCTAGACTACTGAGCAAGTACAGAACCGCGCATCCTGGTAAAACCATCGGACAACATTGCACCGAACACACCAAGCCATTTGCCGGAGAGGGCCGCCTGCCCTCTCGCTCCGGGCCGTGGAGCGCCGATCCTGCCAGCGAACAACAAGGACCGACAACGATGACAATAAGGTCACGTGTAGAAGATAGGAGACCAGCGAGATCATCCCAAGCCAGAGCCGAAGAAGCTTCATGTTAGGAGCAAGGCAAACTCGAAGCTTCAACCAACAGAACCCTAAGCTCCACGACAACGCCCCCAAGAGGTAGCGACGTGGAACGTCGCCGTTGCCGAGTCCTAAGAATCAGACTAGGGTTTTCACCCGGAGCCTTGGCACGGAGCGAGGACCCACAGCAGCGCCCTCAGAGGGATACGACACACTAGGTGTCGCCGCCACCGGCGCAAAAGCTCGGAGCTTTCGCTCGAACCTCACCCATGCCACCCGAGGGTCGCCAAAGACCACCCGACGGAGGACCTCCGCCACTAGCTCGAGCCCTCCAACACTAGACCAGGGAACGCCACCACGAAGAAGACAGCTCCAGGATGACCCTCCGCCCCTCCCCTCGCCGCCATTGCAGTCACGCACCCACGATACACCGGCACCATGCAACTGACAGGGAAGGTAGCCAAATCCGAGCCCGCCTAGCCCAGATGTAACCCGAACACAGCCGGCAGTGGGAGGGCATGGCGACAGAGGTCGGTCACAGCTGGTGCGACGCCTCCGCACCGGTCAGTGACCATCCTACCCGGTCGCCAAAGAAACCCGGGCCTACCAGGCCCAGATCGAGGCCCTTAGGCCCAGATCTGGCCACTAGCCACACCCCACGGCCACCGCCGTCGCCGGCCAGAATATCGCCAGCGCGGCACGCCACCACCGCATCCGTCATCCCTGCCGCCCGCCACGGCCGGAGCACCGCCGGCCGAACCATCAGCACGAATCTGCACCGCCGCCAGACAGGTACCGCCCCGTCGGGCCCTCCTAAAGCGCGGGGAAAGGAGATCCGCCGCCGCCAGCACCACGCAGGCTTTACCCGGCGGCTCCCGCCGGCGGCGGCGGTGGGGAAGAGGGTGGGGGAGGATTCTTGGCCGGAGGAGATAGGGACGCTCCGGTCGCCCAGGGGGGGGGGGGGGGGGGAGGGGACGGGACGGGAGCGAGGCCCCACAAGTTCTTGTGATCCAGCTCAAACAGTTTAAAAAATTGAGCAGTAGTACATCCAAGATTCAAGAGAAGGTGATGTGTCAAATAGAGCCGGATTTAAAGCCATTCATGGGCTCGGCGGATAATGTGAGTTCATTCCCTTCTCAGATGATTATACTCCCCAGGCATTCATTTATAGGGCTTTTTTTCCAAAAAGGAGGCAAAGCCCCCTGCCTCTGCTTACTCATTTATAGGGCTGATGCACACTTTGTTGTTGCAAAACCCTCAAAACTATGATTTGTATGGAGTTGTAGAACACTTAGGTAATTCATCCAAGGGTCACTGTTTGTTATATCCATTCTCAGAAATACTCCACAATAATATCCACAAAATATCTCTGTTACAGAGGATCATATAATCAACCAAGCTTCCTTTAATAAAGTAACCAACACCATAGCTCCTTGAGTTTTTTCTATCCCACCATAACTGAATCTCCATGTGGCACCTTCCTTATTAGTAGGGCTTGTGTTCAAGGGTGGTCATTTAGCACCAACGCATACTCTCGTTAGCGGTCACACGTTCATGTGGGGTCATACCATCACATAAATGCGATGGTTTAGTATATTTATGTACCTTCTTCAGTTGCTACTGTTGGATCGATTCGCAGAAATGTAGGATAACGAAACCACTCACGGTTATTATGGAGTTACATAGCACAGCTCAATGAATCAGAAAATGCAGAGTTAGACTCCATGGCTTTGCTAAAAAACATTGACTGTATGGCTTTGCTAAAATGTTTACATGGTTTCTGAGTAGAACTCTTTCGAGCTCTTGGTGTGAATTTCTTCTTTTTATCTGACATTAGAGTAACATAGGTCAACGTACACAAATAGAATGTGTTGTACTGTTTTATGTGGAGCCTTTCTCATGTTGTTCTCTATCTTGTTGTACATATAAACTGTTTCTCCGCGCTTGACTGCCTGAGAAGTGTTGGATTCTCTTCATGGGTGTTCCTTTGGCTGCGCTACAGACTTATGTGTTATGAACGCAACAGTTTTGACGATGTTGGATCTATGTAGTAGTCTAGTAGATCAATTGGACGTGGGATCTGTGTGACGTATGTGTAAATAAATCACTTTACTTGTATGAAAGCTCCTCTGTTTGTATCTTCTACTGGCCATGCATGTTTAGTGATTGACATAGCTGATTTATCTCTGTGATGTTAAATACAGATAATACAAAATATATCTTTGTGCCCATTCGGTGTACCAACACTGACCTTGATCATATCCTTCAAGCTTTCCCGGCAAGGCGTACAACCTTCCCAATGAAGTATCTTGGCCTTCCTTTGTCGGTGACGCGTCTTAAGAAAATACACTTCCAACAACTTGAAGATAGAGTGGCGGAGAAACTTGTCCCTTGGATTGGGAAACACGCCACTAAGGCCGGGCACACCGTTCTTGTGAAAGCGGTGCTCACTAGCATTGTAATATACTTCATCACCGTTCTTGATGTCCCGGTGGAGGTGCTCACGAAGATTGATAGCATTAGAATGGCCTTCCTTTGGACGGCTTGTGAGAAAGTTTCCGGTGGTAAATGCAAAGTAAATTGGGAAAAACGACGATCTGCCTGACGCCTGTCCTCCTCGATCAGGCCGGAGTGTCGGGTTCCAGAAGGCTCCGCCAGCGAACTCCCAGTGCGTGTTATGCCTGGAGATTGCTGGATCGGGTGGGATTCGGTCGTGCCCATTGGGTTCTCCATTAAGGAGGGAGCGGCGTGAAGCTCTGTTATTTGTTGCCATCATGGGATATGTTTAGCTCCGTGGTGAAGTCAAAGGTAGAGAATGTCATGGAAGCCGAGATTTGAGTACTAGTAATGGTGATTGGAGACTTTGCGGCGATGAGGAACTTGCTTGGAGTTTCAGGATTTGTAGTAGCGGTATGTAAGGTGGGGGCGACAGTAAAGTTCAAAGTCTTACCTTTCAGGGTGAAAATCCAAGGTCTGGCTTAGTTGGTTGTGCCTGGCAATGGCCTTGCTTAAGGCATTGTTTTGAGAGCGAGGACTATCTCCAGGGTGAAAACCCAAGATCTACGATCGGGGCGACGAGGATGCTTGTGCACTGTTTCCTTCTTGAAGGTGTCGCTTTTGGATCTTGGAAATAAGGTGTTGTATTGGTGGTGGTTGTGCTGCTGCTGCAAGGACTAGAACTCTGTAGCGGGACTTTTCTTTTTCAGCTTCTTCTTTTTTTGGTCGTGTCCATCCGTAATGCCATTAGATATTGAGTTGTTGTAGAGGCTGGGTGTAATTGGTATCTCCGCGATATTAATATATACTCTTTTTCAAAACAAAGTAAATGGGAAACGGTGTGCAAGCCTAAAAAATATGGAGGGCTAGGAATCTTAAACCTCACAAAGTTTGCTTTGGCCCTTCGCCGTAGATGGCTTTGGTTCCAATGGAGTGACGACCCTAAACCTTGGAAGGACCTCCAAAATCCTTGTAATTCAAAGGATCACGACCTCTTTGCAGCGGCAACAAGCGTCGTTATCGGAAACAGGGAAAATGCGTTGTTTTGGGAGTCATCTTGGCTACATGGTCGATGTCCGAAAGATATTGCTCCCCTTGTGTTTGGCCTCTCAAAGAAACGCAGGTGCACGTTAAAAAAGCGTTGGACAACAATCTTTGGATCTCTCACATCAACACCCAAGAAGGCCTCTCGGTTGAGCATAACACCCAATTTGTAATGCTTTGGTAGATGCTTCAAGATGTACAACTTCAACATGAAGCCTCGAACACGATCACTTGGAAGTTTACAAATGACTATGTGTACTCCTCATCGTCGGCCTACAAGATGCAATTCTTGGGGCACACTTCATCTTTGATGCCCTCATTGGTTTGGAAACCCCCCCCCCCCCCCCCCCCCCCCCCCCCCCCAAGTGCAAGATCTTTGTGTGGTTAATCCTCCAAAACCGTGTGTGGACGGCCGATATGCTAGAACGAAGGGGTGCCAAAATTGTAGAAGGTGTAAGCTTTGCAACCAAGTGAATGAGTCGTCCGGTCACCTACTCTTCAAATGCCGCTACACAATTCGGATATGGAATTCCTTGAAGTTGTGGCTTGGGCTCCATGACATGATGCCAAGTGAGTGGCATCAAGCTCAATCCGTGAAGGAATGGTGGAGTGACATGATTCATAAGAGAGGGCCTCACCGGAAGGCGATGGCCACGCTTCCCATGAAACAAGTTTGGAAAGAAAGAAACGCGAGGGTCTTCCGAAATCACTCCTCCACTACCCTTGTGTTAGTGACAAAAATCAAGGAAGATGTGGCGGCCCAGCTTCCCATGCTATACGATTGGAGTGTGCATGACATTGAAATCTTACGATTTTCATATTCCTAGGATTTTCCTAATGTTTTAGTATTGGGCTGCTAAACTACGGTCAGGAGGCGCGGCCCAGCTAGCTAATGCATTACTCAAGCTGGCTCAGGATCCATATCACACGTCGCGAGGCTCATCAGCACATGATCAAAAAAAAAAAAAGGCACGAATCTCAAAGCTCATACCCCAAGAACTGAATGGTAGTACGTGCCCATCGAATTAGCAGAAGAATCTTCTTCGGTTGAGATGTTGCTTTCCCTGGCCTCACCTCTCCATACCAAAGATCCAACCCAAAATACTTTTACACATGCGCTGTACTGTCATCGTTACCTAACATCAGTCTCCAATGATTCTTAAAGCCATTAGCAGGTACCCTGCTTCCCCTACCTGAAAGCGCGGTTCATTCACTCACTCACTCACTCACTCACTCACTCACTCGATACTCGAGAGTGGTACTAGCTAGCTAGCGCACACCCACCACCAGTCACACACACACACAGCAGAGTGTAGTGAGCTAGCGGAGCCATCAGCCATGAGCAAGGAGCACCATAAGCACGAGCACCACCTCCGGCGCTGCTGCGGCGGCTTCGCGGCGTGCCTCTGGCGCTGGTCCTCATCGTCGCCTTCATCACGCTCGTCGTCTACCTCGCGCTCCGCCCCACCAAGCCTTCCTTCTTCCTGCAGGACCTGCAGCTCCGTCCGTCCACCTCGGGGACCCCTCCCTCTCCGCCACCGCGCAGGTCACGCTCGCCTCCCGCAACCCCAACGACCACGTCGGCATCTTCTACAGGCGCCTCGACGTCTTCGTCACCTACCGCGACGAGCCCGTCACGGTGCCGGTTTCCCTGCCTCCGATGTACCAGGGCACCGGGACGTCACCATCTGGTCCCCGTGCTGTCCGGCGAGTCCGTCCCCGTGGCCGCGTACGTCGCCGACGCCATGAAGCAGGACATCGCCGCCGGGTACGTGTCGCTGCAGGTCAAGGTCGACGGCCGCGTCAAGTGGAAGGTCGGGAGCTGGGTCTCCGGCAGCTACCACCTCTTCGTCAGCTGTCCCGCCATGCTCGCTGCGGCGCCCGGCGGCATGCCGTTCGGGGGAGGACCCAACGGCACCGTCGCGGCACTGAAATTCACGCAGCCGGCGGGGTGCACCGTCGGCACGTGATAGAATGCACCGGGCATACGTACGCTGGCATTGTTCGGTTCGTGTAGTCAAACAATTTCAGTTCCTTGTAGCAAAATTTGCTTAAGTTGTTCGTTTTTGTTTATGTCTCATGTAACGGGAGAATAAAATGTTTTTATGCATGTACTTCAGTTTGGGAATTAATTGTTGCTATGGGTATTAGACAATTAGTACATGAATATATGATTTTGAATGTACATGTATATTTTTTTCTGCAAAAAGGAGTACTTTTGCATGAAGTTGTTGATTATTGGACTATCACACAACGGATAGATGGATGATAGGGGGATCTGGAGAAGGATACGAGTTGACAGGACACCAACCACTTTAACAACACACATTAGGATTACACGAAAGTTGCATTAGGCAGACAGCAGTGCGTCACGTCATGATCATTACAGCAAAAACGTAACGCACTGCAGTATAGGCCATATAGGCATATATGAAGCATTAGTAACACCCACTGCAGTCTAGTTTAACACGATTATCTACTTTCACAAATACACGACAATGCAACCATCCAGAAGAGGACATCAGTGTTAGATAATATGTCAATTGAGCATGGAGCCATAGAGCTGAAATCCACAGGAAAAAAACACATTACTTGCCAGACAAAGCACACAATGCTGCGTTGCAAACAATACAACAATGCAACTATATAACCAGTGCAAAACAATTGGACCATACTACATAGCTTGGTCCACAAATTGAACGACTCGATATATGCTGCATTGTAACCAAGCTGCAAACAACCCGCTTTGCAGAAAAATTGTGAGATGAGAGCTAAGACGCTGGTTCATTGCTTCTACAGAAGAAAACAATATAGCAGTAGGTATTACAAAAGACACGCACCACTGTCCAATTATCCACAGGCAATGAAATCCATATGTCATCTATGAATTATACTATATCCTAGTGCCCACCCTTCATCCTGCGTTATGCAGGATTCTAGCTCACCGACATTGACAAGCATTTCTGATTGCCTAGCCTCCATGCTTGGCCTTCCTAGAGAAGGCCAGATGAAAATATCACAAAGCGGCAGAACAAATCAAACCGCAGTTGGTTGCAACGCTTTAATTGTTCTCCTCTGCCATGTGTCGGTCTCCGGTTCAAAAGTGAGCTCCCAGGTGGGCCAGTAGTGAAGGTCCTGTTTCAGAGTCAGCACGCGAGGTTTTCCGTTCAAATGGACGGTTTTCACCCTAACAAACTCGCGATCTTCCAATCCCTGAAAATAAAAATCGAATAAAACGACATGTGAACCAAGCACACCAACGATACAAAATGTAGACTCCAATATACCAAAGGTATTGACAATGCATACCTTCACCACTTGTATAAAGGACTCCAGATCTGGAGTTGGTTGCCCATTAACTTCAACTATCCACTGGAGAGCATAGAGACCATATCTATGCACGGGACTTCCATGACACCATCTGCAGAAAAACTTTGCTGATCAATCCGAATTCCCAATTGGTATCTAGGATGTCCTTACAACTGCACACTTCACATCTATATGATCATAAAAGGAGTATATTCTGTCCATGCCTTGCTAATCATATCAGAAGTATAACAGATACATATCAAAAGAGTGTATACAACTAGAATTTAAAGGAAGCAATATCGAAATGATGATGCAAGTGCAACACTGGCTGGTTGTTAGTGCCTTCAAAGAAAATGCAGATAGACTTCAATTACAGGATGAGATTTGGCAAGATATGGTGATATTGGGAGAAATTACGATCCATTTTCTTATTGCAATAGTACAGATGAACTTGCTAAGCTCGCTACAAGAGGAACATGGCATCCATCCATCACTATTCTATCTTTTCTTTTCAGGATATATGTTACTACTTGGTTTACATATCTTCCTAACAGATTTACTCTTGTAGTAATGCAAACTCAAGTTTGAAATTATATCTCAAGTCAGATACAGCTAGTGACGGACGACTTGAAAACTGTGCAGTACATCAGAAGAGCTGAAAAACAGGATTCTCTTGGTGAATTAATGTGGTTCACATAAATCTGGTCGTGTACACCTCTAGTGGCTAGAGGGTTATAGTCTCAATTAAATATTGAAGTCAATACTCTTAAGTCATAAGAGTTGGTTATTATATTTGCACGTAAAAGTTTGTAAAAGAACATGCCCCTCACCTAGCAACATAAACTCCGTGTCCTTCCTCTGGCAAAAAGCCAAGTGCACGCACTGCCGAATGAGGATCCTGAATTATGGATCCACACCAATTCACCATCCGTGTGGAACCATTACCATCTCTTACATCAGTTCCAACAATAAGGTCAATTTCTTTTCCCTGCTCGAATGGTTAACCAATTGTAACAATGGCTTATATTTAAGATTCAAATTGTAATTTGTAATTGTAGAAAAAAAAGGTCTTTTTTAATAGATTGTCCTCACCTGACGGAATATTGTCATGTTAAGCACTCCATCGGAATTGATGCATTGGTCCAACTTTTGGCAAGCATTCTCGATATCAAGGAAACATGTTATTGGCTCCTTATTTATAGCAAGAATCATATCTCCCTGTTCCAGAAGATTTTCCGCTTTTGACCCAGCCAAACAACCTTTGACCCGCAAGACCTGTCTTCGCACAGGGTCCTTCTTAGCGAGAGCCTGCACAGATAAGCACATTGCACAATGAATGTCACGCTGCATATAGGCTCTGAAGCCACTTAGAAACAATATAACCACGTTTACGGTCAGGCTGAACAATTTTAGACAAAATGAGAAAACAGTAAAGTAATTACCTGCACCCAGTTATCACTCAATCCGTAACTTCTTGCCTTCGAGAGCAAAGTTGGATAAAGTTCCACCTCCAGAAGTCTGACAAATGGCATAGGCCTCCTGATTCCATTGATAAGGCGAAATGGTCCAGGAGTACCCGAGATTATCTTTCAAGGACTTTACTTATCGCATATATTGGTATGCCTCTAACAAATTGATGGTCCTCTGAAGTGCTACAACCATATTTGAGCTGGAGAAAACAATGGAGGAAGTGAATTACACGAGGGTTAACGACAAGGGGATTGTACTGTATAAAGTTATTTACAAGTATTAGACATAGAGGTTATGACTCTTGTGTCAGGTATAAGATTCAAAAGAATTCATCTGATTAACATTTAGATACAATTTAGGATCTTTATTAAGTGAAAATGGCGGCTAACCTTGCGTGTAAGCCGCCGTTTTGTTCTTTTCTTTTTTCGTTTCAATAAATGCTCCTGGGAACATGGGAGCATCAATACTTAAAGAAGCAGACAAAGGTGGACAACTCCCAACACTAACTAACCTGGGTGGAAAAGCTTGCCCATAATGCTTGAACTCTTCCTTGCTCATCCGTCAATATACCCGAAAATGAGCTACCAAAATCTATAATAAACATTTATCAGTAATAAATCCGAAAAATTAAGACATAAAATTAAAGCTGGTTGAAACGTGCATAGAAAGTACCAGTATCCAGTTCAATGACCTCCATATTTATTGCACGATATCGTGGGCAGTCAGCTGAGCCAATATTAACAGCTGTGCAAGGATTAGTTACGGTTGATTTCCTTGACGTAGCCTGTAAGCTTCTACTAAGCCCAACTAGGTAGACAGAATCTCCCCGGCGCAAGGCAGGTTCTACATATATCCAAATGGCAAACAAATCAGTAAAATTAACGCTCATGCAATTTACTTTCTTTCATTGACCAAGTAATTTAGTTTTAGGAAATACATGGAAACAACTCTAAAAGAAAACAAACCAGGAAGAAGCTTAGCAGCCTGAATAACAGATGCTCCAGCTCCCAGTGCAGAAGGGTCATAGGCAACCAACGCAAAATTGTGAACAGGATGCAGAAAAACAACCTGAAAACCAAAATCATGAAGCCGCTATTTAATCAAAATTCGGTATGCCATACATTTACAATCAACAAAATGGGTGGCAAGTTCATACTTCTGCAGGTATTTCAATAGGATATGCAGCAAAAGAAAGCATTATATCTGAGATAGATACAGCAACTGTATTCCTATCGACGGCAACCAGACCAAGACAGTCAGAATGATATATTATCACACCGTTCCAAAGAAATGTTGGGAATGCACTCCGTCCAGCATGCAGATTGGTGGCACATGCACCTATAAAATAGTAGAGATACGGGTAAGTAAGGTTTGAATAAGCACTGAACAGCTGAAACCAACAACTAAAGGTTATTTGTACTACAATAAGCATACAAAGAGTTCATTCGCCAGTCAAAAAGTGAAACAATATCTGAGTACGTAAATCTGTAAATGAATCTCTATCTTTACTATCTAAAAAGAATGTAGTGTTCCGTTTCCTGCCAGGATGTGTTTTGCTCCACCTTTCGTCGATCCTCTCCCACACCCCTCCTCCCACATTAATTGCGTACCTTTTTCCCACCAATGATCAACCATCACCATAATTACATTACTTCAATCAATCACCATATTTACTTTTTTTCCACTGACTCACTATAATTTACATTATTTTTTCCACACATCTAATAAAGAACTCAGCCCATGGAAAACGCAAGCATATTATACTAAAAAAAGTTGACTCGACTGTCAGCAGAGAACAGAAACAGGATTCGTCATACATGCATAGGTGTCATTGGTTCACTCTTCACTGTCATTATATTCAGGTTATTTGCTGAATTTCTAAAGATGATGTCACTTGTTCTCAATATTGACACCACTGGGTAACAGAGTAGGGGGGTGGGTATCGATTTATAAAGGCATGAAGCCACGAGCAACATTCAGACATGATATATAAACCACTGATGTAAACCACAGTTTTCTCATGAAAATTATCATCATTGAAGTTCACAAGTCAGGAAATAATCATAATCTTGATAAGATAAGATGTTCATACTTAACATGTGCAAAAAAAAGAACTTCCAAAACCAAAAAGGGTCTGTTAGTTCCAGAATTATTTGAGCCACACAGTCAAACATGACGAAAAGTTTATGACTGTGAATTGAAACATTAGTCCCTTATTTAATGACACCCTAGCACTTAATGCAAACAAAGAATATATGCAAGTCCCTTCTAAATCAGATTATAGATTTTGACATATTACTCACCTCAAACATTACAAGAGCTGGTTCAATTACTTGTTCTGCCAATGACGCATTACTCGATATTGTCCTAGCAAGGTCAGAGCTTTCCATGCTGGAAGAATGCCTCAAAGCGCCACCTTTTATGTCATCTAGATCTCCACAAAATGAAATAGCTCCCTCAGAAGCTATTTCCTCCTCTACCCGGCGCCTTTTTTTCTCAACAAGGGTATCTTCACCAGAGTGGGATCCATCTACAACAACCTCCTCATCTGTTTGCATTTTGATGCATCCATCTGCTGTATTTTCAGACTCATGCTGGCATTTGAGGTCCACAGGACTGGATTCCGCCAAAGGTGAAACAGAATTTGAGTTTGCTTCCATATGACCAGCATGATGAGCTGAAACTACAAATGGGGAATCGAGCGGTATAGCTAATTTGACCTCCACAGACCAGTTGCGTCATTTCGAGTATATAACTGAGGAGGTGCATACCATCCGTGCTGATCAACTGTCACCAGTACAGACTGAACACAGAAACAAGGCAACCAGTTAAGTTGCATTTTATGAAAACTCAATATTTAGTAAGGAAGAATTACCATGATAAAGTTGCCAAGTAAGTGTTCCTACCTTGTTCCGATAACGGTCGGTATATTTTACATACTCGAGAGGCACTCGTGCTCCCCTAGACAACTTCGAAATAACTGCAATAAGGTCATCTAAATTTTCAATATCGTCCCCTGCAAACTTTTTGATAATTGAATGGCGCGGAACCGATGCCCGAGAGAGCATGTACCTGCATTGCATGATGTTGAGTAAGTCAGCAAAAAGGAGGATTACTTTGATACTGATCATACATATTTAGACGAAACTTGAACAAAATACAATTGGACTGGTATAATCTTCAAGTTGACATTTGTGGAGCCTAGAGGAACAAATGAACACATATGGCAGCTAAAAAGCGTTGGGAATATTTTTCTCTGTAGTTTAGTTGGCAATATGGCACCTGATTGAAATTCAAATGCAAGGCAATACAACTAGCCTATTCTAAAGGGATTGGATTTGTTGCGTGATAAAAATTGATAAAGGACGGCGTAGAATCACAACTATACATCGATGTTCTTTTAGGAAATGTAACATAAACCATTATGGTTAGTTGTCTTACCCTGCCTCAGCAACATACACAAGACCACATTTGAACCGGAAGTTTCTAGCCTGAAACGTGATATAAACAAGATTAATACCATCATAAAGATTAATAATGTAAATTAATACACTTATGTTGTTTAATATAAGTTTGAATAGGAGCAAACACATAATGCTATCATCAGTCTAATTTTAATTACTTAGCACATGTGACCATATTGTTGGGATTATGTATTTCTAGCATACAAGTTAAACATGTCTCCGTTCAACATTTGACTGAAGTTACCTACAAAAGATTTGACTGAACTGACTAATTGTGATTTACAGATGTCAAGTAATTGGGTAGAAAGCTCTTATTTTACGACCAAAGTGCAACCAGTTAGTAAATTACACATATCAGCAAATAGAAACGCTGGATAATATTTTGCGCCTCTATAGGCCCAGCCCAGCTACACTCTACCACAGAACTCCAAACTTGCAACCTAGACGACCAACTCAGATCTGTTCCGAGTCTGACCCGAGCTTGTATGATGTATGAAGCTCAAGCTGACCCTATCTTGGCTCACTCAAGCTCAGCATGTAGACAGACCTAGAATAGACATTTCACCTATTCCCATAAATGTTTATTTGCAATAAAATGTTCTTGGATGCAGCATACTGCAAAACCAATACCTCATTCTTTGAAAGAGCAGGGAGAGCATCAACTCAGAAACATACAAGGGTACTTACCTGCTGATACGAAAGTGGATGGATGACAGCACCACTCACTTCCAAGAAATGATTTGGAGTTATAGAGTGCAGATCCTCAACCTGAAGAGTCAAAATGGCTTAATGTGGCATGCTGATTTTATTTTAGAAAGATAGTCACAGAGCCTCTGTTGCGTGATAGGAGTACAAGAGTAATCTACTGAAAAGATTAAATAATATGTGGAAATTACAAACTACCTCCAGCTTTAGTGTTAAAGCTGCTCCACCTCTTTCGATCTGCAAATCTATCTCCTTGCCGACGCTGTCATCAAGTAAAGTCTCCATTGCAAGAAACTGTGTTACAACCTGCAAGTGGATTAGTAAAATGCTCAGCGAGAACATGCTTGAGTAAGAAAGCTATCAGGTTTGAGGAATCGAATTGACAAAAAATAGGCTGTGAAACAAAATATAGTCAATAATAAGCAATTGAGGTTTATAGTCAAGAGGTTTTGCCAGGCTTCAAAGTACCATAAAACTAACTTTCAGAGAGCCAACAAACTGAAAATAATGATGGCCTGTGGGAAATATACCATTAGAAAATGCATAGGGCATGCAGAAAATGTACCATAGAAAATGCATATCTTTAGAAAGACATTCTGATTGGTACACAGGGGGCACATAGGCTGAAAAGACATGCTAAACATACATTGAAATATTAAATATTTATAGCTTTCAGAAGCAGAGTATTTGGCATTTGGTAACTAGAAAGCTACTATCCATTTAAAAAGGAGCAAAAATGAGCGATTAATATCAGGTGCATGAACTTATAGATTTGCAAAGGGCATCACTAAATATCAATTAGAAAGTAAGAGACCTTATTAATTATAATAGTGGTAATGATAAGATCTAGTGGTACAATCAACGATGTTACATGATAAATGATATCAGGACAGGGAAAAGGCAAAGGAGAAATGTGATTTTCCTTGAGAATGGGTACTACAGGGAAATTGGGAAAATGATTTAAAATGTTTTGGAATAAAGATACATCCTTGATCTTCTTTTCCTGGAATCAACGTATTACCACCAGTCCACCATGTGACAAATATTATCTTCAGTTTTTAGTACTAGGTAAAGAGGTATACAGAAGTACAGAGCAAAGAGGTATACAGAAGTACAGAGCAGTGGTTACAACTAATTTGCTAATTTGAGTTACCAGGCTGTAGAGTAGAATATCGAATATAGCAACTGATTTCAAAGCAATGCTTACCTCCCCATTTATGCGAACTAGCACATCGCCAGGTTCCAAATGTTTATGTGCAGGCCCTTCCGGCACCTGCAAGGACAGAGCTCTCAAGTTTCAGCAACACATGGAACGCATGATTCAAGAAGCAGCCGGCTAAGTAACAACACAAAAGGCAACTAATAAGCATAAATTACCACAGAATCGACAACCAGCATTCCAGTCTCGCCAGTTGGAGAAACAAGTCGTACCATCTGTACAAATAAAAATGACAAATTTGGATTCTTAATCAATAATGACAGAACATGGAGGTTAACATTTTAAAATGTATTCCGGTGATGGTGGAGAGGACAGTGTAGATATTTTCCATATAAGCAACAGTTGGAACTTAGAAGTACAACAACTAATAATCACATTAGCAGTAACCAGTCATAATTATTAGCAAGTACAGATAAACTTATGATCATACAATATATACAAATTAAACTTGACTCCATAAAAGAATTCTGATCATGTAACATTGCAAAGCAAGTGGCAGGCGAGTAATACCTAGTCAATTAGAAAACCACCAACAAAATAAGAATGTACCTGCTCTGTTTCGTTCCTGAGTCCAAGACGTCGAGTTTCTTCGAATCCTTTGTGTTGAAAGGTCACCTTCAAAACGACGACAAATGAATAGAGATAATATGAGGTCTAGAATCTAGGTCAGAGTAAATCGCCAGATAATCAATGATAAAGAAAATTTACAACTAATGACACAAGACTAATACCATTCATGATCTAGATACTATTTTCTTGGACAGGTTGTGCAAACTGCCATGGTTTAAAGCAGCATTTTTAATAGTGAGGCACCGCATCATCGTATAATTACCACGGCCAACGGGTACCAGCAGCTACACGCTGGCTCATCCAGTGCTTTGTACAGTTGCGGCATCCCTGACCAGTACATACACTACAGCATACACTGCGTCGCAGCACTTCAGTGCAATAACATTACAAGATCACATGAAGTCCATCTGTTGTATATTATAGAAACTTAAAGGGCACGTTTGGTTTTAAGCCACACCTTGCTAGACTACTGTGCTAAGGTGGGGTGTGTCATGCTTGGTATGGTGAGCAAATCATCCACACCAGTGTAGGAAGTTCTGCAAAATTAATGTTGCATGACATGTGGGATGTGAGGTAAGAAATTATGAGCATGCTACAAGTGTGGCAACAAACCAAAAAAGGACAAACCCAGTGCTAGAAGCTCCCACACCAGCTGGGGTCTGGGAAGGATTACACGAGTCAAGCCTTACCCCTGCAAAGTGCAATGCAGAGAGGCTGAGTCGAACCCAGGACCTCTTGGCACAAGAGGGGAGTACTTCACCACTGCGCCAGGCCTGTCCTTCTGTGGCAACAAACCAAACAATATGATAAAATGGCCAAGCCTGCCTAAGTGAGTTGTGGCTTCCAAACCAACGTGTCATTATAATTTAAATCCTTACCCCCACGACACTCAATAGAAGTAAAATAGCAAGTTGCCATAATACAACTCAAGCTTTTTTTTTACTTTGAATGTTCAACTCTATATCAATAACCGAGCATGTCATACCCGCCATATTGCCGCTATCGTCAGTACTATGCTTTCGCCACACACTAGTTAAATTTTCAGTTCTAAGTGTAATAACAACAGAAAACACTGTCACCAATTTGTATATTAAATACAAATAAAACAGGTAAGATGCAACAGTATTGCCTAAGCTCGCATTTATTGCATACTCAACGAGGCAAATTTGAATAGGAAGAGTTGAAAACAACAGAAACTCAGAAAGCACGGCGTCATTTCCATGTGCCATGCGCCTATTATTCGGAGCTAAGTGACACCGCACTAGCATGCATGCTAGACTTTTGTGGATCTATTTTACACTCATGTTCCGTAACATATACATAGCTCTCCATTTAAACAAGAACATGATCTAACTAAACCATGGGATCAGCAGATAACATGCACACCTGAAGAGTACCACGAGGAATATAAACAGATTCTGACTTGATACCGAATGCATCCCAACAATCACGTATCAAATTGAGTGCCCTAACAACCTGGAAAAGTTTGCATAATTAGTGTTAACAAAAATAAGAGTACAATGAACAAACAATCAATCTTAAAGAGTGATGATGTTCATGTTTCTATTAGTTTAGACAATGTCAAACTTGTATATGTTCTTTCTGCTTGTGTTCCTTTTCGCTGAAGAAAAGTGCATAGGTCACATGACACAACATATAGTAAGACATTATCAAGGAGAATATTGCATTATTAAGTTTTTGCCTGAAACGAAATTATCTGTAAGCCGACTAATCTAGTGTGAGTATTAGTCCAATCACATATGAGTAAATTTTCAATGCCTAATATTCTTTCAACTGGGAGTATCCTTTTCTTATGACTAGTATGTTATCCGATACTTCAGGCGCATCTCATATAGTATGAGAAGGTAGCAATGTTACGTACACGTTCTAATGGAAGAAAAAAGGCAGAAGCACTGGAAGATTTGCTTCCAGCATTCAGGGCAACGCTCTTCCTTGGCAATCAACAACCGGGGAACCACTTGAGCCACCTTTAGTACCAGATGCAGCCTAAAGAAAGAAACGTTATATGAGCGATGGCAACAGGACAATTCATAAATTATAAGGCATCAACACAATAAAAGATAAAACACATCATCGGCAAATCACTAAACATCTAATCCGAGAGAACAATATACGTATGTAATATTGAGTAGCTGAAGAGATGCACCTGCATATAGAATGTGTTGAAATCGTTGTATCCATCCCTATCAAATAATTACCAAAATAAAGGTTAGAACATATATGCAGCAATACAGTGTAATAAACTCAAATTACTACCTACTAGCTAGTGGTTCCTAGCTGCTCCATTTGGATGGAGGAGCGTAAAGAGAATATCACGAGCCTATATCATAAAAAGGACTTGGTCATGCAAAAAAGAATGACATACTTCTTGTAGTAAGGCGCTTCTCTATCAAGTCGAGCAAGTGTTCCCGCCAAAATTGAAACCTAAATACAGTGAAGATGGATCAGAAAGTTTTACAGTATGTGACACAGTTTAAACAACTTCAAGAGTTAATCGGTTATTAATCTCACATATATCCTGGAGAGGATGAACCTCCGTATCTAGACCTAAATATGCATATACTCCCTCCTTCCCAAAATATAAGGCGCGCTTGACTTTTAACAGTCTTCAATGCACGACTTTGACCACTAATATATACCAAAGTATATGGACTGAACACAAATAAATGGTTATTGTTTAATTAAATATCTTTATTTCATATGCTTTTATACTAATTTTGTAAACATATTATAAGTACTAAAGACTGTGAAAAGTCGAGCGCACCTTATATTTTTGGAAAGAGGGAGTATAAATCATAACGTACCACTTTCTAACGTTACCACATCAAGCCCGGCATGTCACATGGGCACATGCCAAAATCTCATTTCAGAATCAATTATACTAATTAGGATTCCATTTCAACGCCGACATAAACATCTTTTTCTAGCTAATCATGCCAAATAGCACACGTCTACTTTCCGTTTGTTAACTAGCTGAATAGGTGCAGTAAGGTGTGGAGGCTAACAATATCTATGTGTTAGCATTGCACTGACTTCACACACACTACTGTTCATAGTAGCAACCGAGCGAGAGAGAAAAAACAATCTTCTAGTGAAAACCTTTTCGCCGCTGTCATTGCCGACAACCCGAATTTCTAGGCCAACAGATGCCGCTTCAGGGTCTAGAGGAATCTCATCATACTTAAGGAACTTTATGGCACCTGGATCATATCGAAAAAAACCAAAATCATGTACCTGTTTTGAGAAAAAAGGGGAAGCTTGGATTAACAACACGCCATTGGCATATATTATGGTAAAGCGGAATAAAGCAGAACAGAATGGAATCGAATCGAACAGAGCGAGCACTAACAGGATCTCTGTACAGCGGGTACACGGGGATCTCCTCCCTGTTGACGAACATCGCCTCCGCCACCACAGGCCCTGCCGACCACAGCAACACACGAGTCATGAATATATACACCTAGGAGAGGAGGAGCAGACGTCGGTCGGACAGGTGGAGGTTCCTTACCGGGCTTGACGACGTGGCGGTTGGTGAGGATGATCCCGCGGACCTTATCGACGACGAAGCCGGTGGCGTAGCTGCGCCGGCGACCTCGGTGTCGAAGGCGCGCGGCGCGGTGGTGCGGAGGACGGCGACGGCGGGCACGACGCGCGAGAGCGCGCGGCGCCAGTCCTCCGCCGTGACGCTGGACTCGATCTCCATCGCCAGTTCCCCCGCGACCTCCTCCTTCACCGGGCTCTCCATCGCCGCCGGCGATCTGGCCCTCCTCCGCTGCCGCCGCTAGGGTTTAGAGAGCCGAGCGAGAGAGAGGAGCGCTTCGGTTCGGATTTCGGAGGAGGATTTTTCTATCGCGGTGATGAATCAATCACGCGGACGATGTGAATGTGGTGGATGAGATCACCGGGAGTTGGAGCTGGTGAATGAGGATTTGGACTGGCACGAGATTTTAGCACCTGACCTGAGTCACGCCGCAGCTGTCGTTTAACGAAACTGATATAGTACTGCCTTTTTCTCACGCTGACTCCCTGCCTCACTGGATCTGGATTAGGCCTGGTTTTGTTAAGCGGGTTGTTGGCCTGCGAGAGATGAGCTGGATGATTAAGGCTGGATCATGTGCCTTTTATGGGCTTGTAGAGTCTAGCCATTCTAGGCGTGGGCTTAACATCCAAAAATTCTAGCTCTACAAGTTTTAAAAAAACTGTCGGTTTCGAAGATGGTGCCTTTGAGGGTGAAATGGAGGTAGGTGTAAAGTGCCCCTCCCCCAATATGTTCGTCTTCGAGGTTCCACGAGATTGAATCTTCCCATCCCTTCCCAAGAGGCGACTGAGGGTGCCGACCACTTTGCCCCCTCCCTTCGCCGGCAAGGCCGCGGGTCCCTACCTCCTCCATCCGCCATTCCAGCAACGGCGGGGGTGGGGACCTCGGCACTTTGCCTTTGGTGAGTAGTTTGGGTTGGCCTAAATTTTTCTAGGGGGCGTCCCTTAGGTGGTGGGGACGGTGTCGCGTCGGTATAAGGTCTCACTGGTTCTTCCCTATCTTGGCGGTGCTCTAATCGGCATCATCGTGGAGCAAGTACATTGGTTCTCTCGTCATTTTTCAGACCTTGTGGGATTAGTTTCTTGGTGTGTCGCTGGCATATGTCGTTATTCGCGGTAGCGCTGGCGGTTAGGGTGAGACGAATGCTCTAGAGCGAGGATATTGGTCTGAAGGTGATGGATCTATCGTTCTTCTCCAATTTCATTGATGGGATGCGGCGGATCTGAGCCCAAGGTTGCACGGGATCCACCAGTTGAAGTGCCACAATAACATGTGCTTCGCTGCCTGCAACGGGCCTAGCATTGACTCACAAAACCTTTGTTGGCGACGATGCTTCTTAGGATCTGGCAATTGTTGAGGATCGACGTCTCTTCCGACATGCACCATGGCGGCGCGGGAGTTGGGCAGCGGGCGCTGGCTTCGGTGTGTGTAGAAAATTTTAGGGATTGTTCTTTATTTTCTATATTTTAGGGTTAAAATTAGAAAGTTTTCACGACAACTGATTTTTCATGATCTGTCTTTTAGTTTTCACGTATGTTCGTTCATCTAACTTTGTTTGTATTTAATTAAACGTGTGGTTGCTCTCAAGAAAAAAGGTACGAGTGTAAACGGATCAGACCATATCATAACAGATTTGGTAACTCGATAAGTACTAATTGTGTGAGAATGACCTTGGCTTTTGACTCGAAAATTGGATAATCTGATTTGAAACATTGTGTATTGTTATTATTAGTTTTTTAGATAATCCATATATGCATGCTATATTCTATATCATATATTATACCGTATCCTGGCGCCACTTTGGAAATCGGATATACTTATCTACCGGATTCTTTAATATCGGACGTGGATATCCTTATCCATTGAATTCAATATAGAAATTATTATATCCGTTTTGTGAGTCGATGATCGAGGGCTCTTCGATAGTCTGGAGAATTTCGCATAGAGATATTCTAAAACAAGGGGTAACCGGGAAAAAAAACAAATGTGCAAACCTTAAAACTGCATTTTCGCTCGAAGATGAGTCATCATGCAACTATTCTTTCACTTCATTGTTGCTATGCAAATCTGGCATGTTCTCGATGCATTCTTTAACTTGCATTTAGGAGATAACTATGAATCTATTGCTATACTCTAGGTAGCTAACAAAAAAAAACATGCTATGATAAACTTAGTTTGTGTAGTTGTGTTGTAGAGCTTATGGGAAGTTGGATATAACATGATTTTTAATGGTCAATCCGGGATTGACATCAAACATGTGTGGAGGCTTATACTGAATTGAAGAGGTGGAATCTGATCTTCAAGGATCAGATGATCGAAGGGTCACAAAAATTATGTTCCCTCGTCATCAAGTTGTTCCAGACATCACCGCTGCTGGAGAATGGATGGGCATCCGTGAAGCTGCTGCACTAGCCATGAATCATCTTAAGCTTATTTCCCAACCACTGCCAACTTCACTACATCCAGAGGGTCTTCCATGTTCACCGGTATTGAAGAATATGGGGGGACAAGGGACCTGGGCTACTACAACTTTTACCTTGGCATGCATCCTACTTCAGCTCCACCAGTCTAGGTTTAGCTTCTTGTTGCTTTTGATACGGTGTCTGGTGTAGCATGACGACTTTGTAAAATGATGGATGTAATGCTTTTGGCAACAAAATCTCTAAACTCACGTATGTGTTATGTCTCAGACCCGTGGGAAGGTAGTTTCGTTTATTAATCAATGGAACTGACGGCGATGCCCCGATCAATTTGGAAAAAAAAATGTACATGAAATTGTTGTAGTAATACATAGACTAGAAGAGATGGATAGTAGTAATAAATGACAAAAATTGTAAAACTTGGAACATCTTTTTCAAATGGCTGCCTAGACTTTGTAAATCTTTTCAAACATGACAATATATTTCCATAGCACTAGATCACTTTATTCCACTTGGTATATCATCTAGGTGTTGTGTGTTGATTAAGTTGATTACCAATCTATCTACTCAACCTTGTCTCATTCCTTCTTTCTTTGTTGTGATGATATCTTGGAGGGAGGTAACATGAATGCTCACTTGATTTTCTTCTTCAAACACATATACTCCCTCCGTTCCAAAATAGTTGACGTGGCTACAAAGCCACGTCAACTATTTTGGAACGGAGGGAGTATGTTATATGCTCAACTCTCACATGATCATTTTTCAGATAAGCCCTTGAATAACACCCTGGGCATCATATAATCTTCTTCTTGACCATATGTAATATACCTATACAAATCAATTATCTTAATGCCAAAAACTCAATACATATCATTATTTTCATGACATCCAACCTTGAATCCAATACATGGTTTTCAAGTGTTGCCTATGAAAAGGTGAATTCTCCTTTTAGTTGTAGTGAAGGAATTTTCCATGAGATATGAAATAATGCTATATTTTGAAATTAGCACTACAAGATTCCTGTGGGTTATGATCTCAAGAATCAAACAATTTATGCGGGATTTTTCATAGTATCTCAATTCTACACAAATTTTCAAAATTTCATGAATCAAAAGAGTTATGGGCATGGATAGCCATAGGATATGGAAAGTGACAGTTAGAGTGGATTTTCCTAAGATTTAAAAGTTCTGTGCACCGAAAGCTATCTTTAGTATTATTTAATTCTTTTATTTTTGGCATGTATTTAGATCTTTAGACCAGCTGTCCATGGGATCATATGATTATTTTCGATAGTGCCAGATATTACATGCATGGCAAAATTGGAGCGAAATTAAACTTGGTTACAACACTATGGTCCTTGATTAAAAAATATCGACAGCTACTAATGTATGTACCCGAAATACAATTTTTATACCCCAAATACAATTTTGTAATTTATGTACTTAATATTGCATACCACAATATTTTTTACTATATAATTGGTCAAACATTATAACGTTAACTTTAACTAAAATTAAAATGCACTATATTTTGGCAACGAGGGGGTAATAAACATGACCAGAAATGGTAAAACTTAATATGTCTTTTAAAGGGGTGATACTAATAAAGATAGCCAAAAAATGACATACCTTGTATGTTTTCACTAGGAGTTGAGATAAGAGGAGTAAAACATACAGCGGGAAGTACCATCCCACCAATCGAGCTTAATTTTATTCGATATATCCAAAAAAAATGGAGCCTTACACATAGTAGCTATAAAATGTATGGATTGTGATAGAAATGGTAAAACTCAAGCTCAATCTAACTCGCTTAATCTGAACTCAAATACAACCGTACACAGACTCAAGAGTCCAAGAGTGGCCAATAGGGGTGCTCATTTGATTCATAGGATAAGAAGAATGTAGGAATGGGAAACACATATGATTTGGATGTCCAGTCTATTTGTATCCTATGAAATGGTAAATTCTCTTTTTTATTATTGTGAAGGAAATTTCTATGAGATCTAAAATAACGCTATTATTTAAAATTTACAACACAAGATTCCTATCGGATATGATCCCATGCATCAAATAGTTTCTACGAGAAATTTTCCATAGGATCTCAACTCTACACAAATCTGGTGTATATCTCATGAATCAAAAGAGACAGGGTTGGAAAACACAGGAATATGAAATACACAAAATTTCAGAGGTTTGCAAGTGCAAAACAGAGGATTGTAAACAAGGAAAGCTGCAGGAATTGTCATTTTGATAAAACATAGGAAAACACAGTAAAAGTGTCTCAATCCTATGCATTTGAGTCTAAAAAAAATGTTGAAGTGGATGTTCAAATTCATATGGAATTGAGGCATAGGAATCCAATCCATAGGATTTTGATAGCTCCAACATTTGAACCAAAGGCAATCCATAAGAAAATTTTGGTGGATCGACAGAGTTTTTTTTTTGGATCGACAGATTTTCCTATCTTTGGCGGCTGCTAAATTCCAAAACTCCCGTGAACCAATCATGGTATGCACTATCCATGGAAATCCATTCTCGCAAGGCACCGTGATGTACCACCGGAGCGGCAGCCGTTGCAATTGGCAGACACACCCAGCGCGCAAAGCAGATCCAACGCGCATGACCGCGTGGGCACATGCAGCTCTCTATACATCACGCGCTATCATTTCAGCCTGTTCCTCCCATATCTACCCATTCCGATTCAGGCCATCTCCCCTGTCCCAATGGAAATTTGGAAATTTATCCACAGTGCCTGCCCAATAATATGCCAAACTCCCCATTTTTTCTCATCTGACGTCTAACTCAGTTTTGTTCTTTCCAGTTTCAGTCAATCGTCCCTGGTTTCCTGATATGGTAGAAACCAATTTGCTGCCAAAAATCTAAAACTGGCAACAGAAAGGCAAAGATGCATCACTTTCACAACTTTTATGAGACCCCAGAAGGAGATGAAAGAATCTAGTAAAAGCCAGCATCATCATCCAGTCTACACAGATCTATAACCGGATGTGGGGGGCAAAGCAGAAAAGGGCAAAGAGAAGAAAAGGCAGAGATCCCCACTAGTGAAGTGAAGGGCATTGCCAAAGAAAAACCAAAACTTTTTACACCAGCTGAGCCGCCTCTAGCAGACTCTCTTCCACCTGTGCTCAACCTCAATTGCTTATCGGCCTGATGAAGAGCTACATTTCGTATTTCGACATGATCCAGCAAGGCATCCTAAATAAACATCGGTGTATATGTACCAGCGGCCGCCGCCTTCAGTCTGTCATGTATGAACTGATCCGATGGTTTCATTCTCAAAGAGTTTGATCTCCCCTGCCAAGCGCTTCATGCTGTCGTCGTAAACGTAAGGGACACCATCAAACTTGACCCTACCGCCGTTGCTCGGTGGTCGCCGCACGAACTCCTGGCAGGGCTCTCCCAGCACGTTGATGGAGTTGTGGTAGTGGTAGTATCTGATCAGGCTTTCCGTCTTGTGCGTCGACCTCCCGTGGACGTTCTGCGACATGTGCACCCCCGCGGCGTAGGCGTTCCGGGCCTGGATTGCGTACTTGCGGTCTCTCCGGACTCCGGTCACCGCGTTGCGGAAGACGAACTTCTCGAATCCCCACTCCCTGCGCATCATCAACGGCAAACACAGTGTTAGTTCAGAACTTGAGATAACATTGTTGCTGTTAGCATGAAACGTTAAAAGCTGATTTTATCTGAAATATAGGATCGACATCAGATTGTTCTCATCGCAGGCAATGGATGACATTATCTTGAAACTTGACATCATCAAAAAACAATTCTTTTTCCAGAAGGATGCTTATAATGTTTTTTCAGTAAGGCACATGCTAGCAGCAAATGTTTGTTTTCACAACTAGCTGTTCCTGAAACATTTTACTGGTGATAGTAGCATTTTCAGACTTCTAGTCCAAATTCAGGGGGAAATATAAGAACGTTGCTACACATAGAAGTATTATAGTCTGAACAATTGTAACTACACAGACGAACCAAACCCACCATTTCTCACACTTTCGCACCGGCTCTAAAAGAACGTTAAACCAGGGGTTCAAAATGCACTTGGTATTAGACATTGGTGAGTCTCAGATCCAACAATGTGGCACTACTGTCAAAACATTGGCATTTATGACCCTATATGAGAAAACAATTGGGCTGAATTCATCTTCATTTTGGGATGGGTATGAAATGAATGACCTTTAATTGTGGAATGAAATCATGATTTACTACGATTTTTTGAGTCAACGGTGAAAGCTAGAGAGCAAAACGTAAAGCAGTGACCTTTGTTTGTGAAAGCAAATGATGCTATGATAAGATCTTTGGCTCAATGGTGAAAACTGGTCAACAAAATGTATTAAAGCAGTGAACTTTGATTGTGACGCCTAATGTTGCTTTAGTAAGAAGATTTATTTGCTCAATGGGGGAAGCTGAAGAACAAAAGATAAAAAGAGTCAACTACCATGTTGCCTTGGAGACTCAATTTGACCAAGGAGATACAAAAGAGAAAAAGAGTCAACTACCATGTTGCCTTGGAGACTCAATTTGACCAAGGAGATCAAAGCAACCTTAAATAACGGTTGCAGGGTCGAAATCAAGCAACACAGTGCCCAATTGATCAACAAACTGAATAAACAAGTAACTGCTATGAGAATGTCTGTCTTCTGATTAAACAACACAACACACGTTCTAAGATTAGGAGTGGTACCAAACGAGTAGAACAAACTGTTCCTCCAACAGCCTGAACCTGATTCCCGTAGCTGAATTTAGGACGCGGCGCGACAGAGATTGCAATTCTCAATATATAAAACTGAAGTGGGAATGGACGAAGCAAACAACAAAATACTCCAGGATAGTAGGAAACACAAACCTTGTATAATTGTTCTTAGGATCCTTGACGCAAAGCTTGGTGGACATGGGATTCTGCTCGATGGTGAACTGCGAGTAACCAGAGAGCTTGGCGAGAACCTGGTCCAGAGTCTGTCCATTGGGCAGGTAAAGGTACTCGTCGACGTCGAAGAAGAAGGTCCAATTGGCGGCGTGGCGGTAGCGGTGCAGGCAGTCGTTGACCACCAAGAACTGGTTGTAGTAGTAGCTGTCGAACTCGGCCTGCGCCCGGATGTCCTGCACCGTGAGCCGCCCGGCCCTGACCCACGGATCCAGCACCGCCCTGACCTCGGGGCTGACGCCGCCGGCGTCGTGGAAGACGAAGTGCGACCTTGGCCCGAAGAAGTGCGCGTGGTAGGCCATCCACTCGCGCATGCGGGCGGCGCTGAGGTCGCCGTACAGGGAGGAGCCGTAGTAGAGGTAGTCGTACTGGAACGGCGCGCTGAAGCGGGCCTCGTCGTAGGCCCCCGGCGCCTCCTCGAGCGCGACGAAGCGCTCGTAGCGGCGGGAGGCGGTGGAGTAGTAGGCGTGGACGAGCAGCCTGCCGCCGGCGTTGGCGGCGTTGGGGTTGGACGGGAAGGTGCAGTTGACGACGACGGTGGTGTAGACGCGGCCGTACCCCCAGTCCGGGAGGATCTTGTAGGCCTTGGTCCGGACGGCGCGCGGCGCCGGGTCGGCGGCGGTCGGGTTGGGCAGCCACTCGCACTTGTAGTAGGGCGTGCCGAAGACGTGCGTGGGCTTGGACGCCAGCCCCACGATGGCGAACGTCCGCGGCCCGCCCCGGTACGCGCCCATCTGCACGAACAGCGCCGCCGCGCTGCCGTACGGCCGGAGGACACGCTTGTTCGGGTCCTCCGGCCGAGCCGCCGGCCTCGCCTCCCTCGCCAGCCGCACGGGGACGGCGGTGGCGGCAGCGGTGAAGGCAGGGGTTGCCGCCGGCCTCGCCACCTTCCTCGGCAGCCGTACGGGGACAGCGGCGGCGGCGGCCGGCACGGCAGGAGTCACCGCCGGTGCGATCTTCGTAGCGGAGGCGTGGGAGGACGTCGAGTTGGACAAGGCCAGCCGCTCAGTGATATTGGCGGCGGCGGCGGTCGTGGCGAGCGGGAGGGAACAGGGCGGCGCGGAGGCGAAGGAGCGGGCGGCGGCCATTAGGGAGCCGTACGGCTGGAGCTGCCACAATGCCACGAACAACGTCAGGAACGCGAGCGAGGCCACGAAGAGCTTGATGTCGACGCACGGGACGGCGAACGCCCCGCCGCCGCCGCCTCCGCCTCCACCGCCGCCCGCGTCTTTCCTCGCGTTGTGCTTCATGGCCGTAGACGTCTCCAAACCCAAAGCCCTGGATCCCCTTCCGCGGTTGGGCTCCGCTCCGGGCGGTCTAAACGTGGAAGTTTTCCAAGAGTGCGCCGCGCTTTCCACCGTTATCTTTCTGGGGAACCGGCTGGGACACGGATCTGTGCCGGGAAGGAATGTGCGCGGTGACGGAGGGAGGGGCGTGCCGGGGAAGGTGTCGAGGCGTGGGAGGGAATCGTTCGGTCGGGGTTGTCAGACGGTGCGGGATGGAGGGGCCAGGGGCGGGGGGTGCTTCTGGACGCGGTGACGGGGGCGGCGCCGCGAAGCAACAATCAAGGAAAGCTGGCTGGGAAAGGAAAGCCGTAGTGGTGGATGCGAGTGAGTAAAACCGCCGATCCGCTCGGTCCGTAACGTACCGCGGAACCGTCCACCAACCGCGTTTCTAGCCGTAGACCGTAGTGGACACTCATCATGGTGTAAAAACAGGAAGAAGAAGAATCAACGTCGTTGGCAGCCAAAAGCGTGTGCGAGCGAACGGTCGCCATGGCTCCGTTCGCCAGCCCGAGCATGCAGGCAACCGCCACGACATCCGGGCAGCCTCCAGCCTTCCACGACCACGGCCTACAGCAGACCGCATGCATCGACGTGTCCACTCACTTCTGCTACAAAGCTTAATCATTCGAGCTCCATAAAAAAAGAACTTGTTAAAATATTCCGCGTGCCACGGCTCGAGCGAATATATTTACAGTTTAAAAAACGGCAAACGTCTCCTTCTTTTCGATCTGCTTGCATCATCTCGTTCTTCCTCGCTGGCGCTCCGGCCGTGCTCCGGGCCTCTGGTGCCTGCACCTGTACCTCCATGCGCGCACAGGTCACCCATCAAGGCCACGCCTTTACCGGGATGAAGGCAGGCAGGCGCAGAGGAGAGGTCCCTCTAGACTTTCTTCTGATGAACACTGAGCAGTACTGGTGCGAATTGAATACTGCTGCTCTTATCCGTTGCTGTACATTGCCTGCTTTCTGTTTGTCATGTCATGTGCGCAGCGGCGATGCCAGCGGTCGGCGCAAACCGGCGGTGTCAACCCCGTTGTTGGCTAAACTCTGTCTACTGGGAGAACGTGAATTATTTGCAACTAGTTGCAGGTGCAACCCATTTACGGATATCTCATTTCGAAATTTTCAAAAATTGCGAAATAAATCATGCACATAGATTATGTTGAATCTTCTACACCAAAAAATTTCATCCGTAATGATTTATTTCGCGATTTTTGAAAACTTCGAAGTAGGGTATCCGAGAATGAGTTGCGGGTGCAACTACGGAGAGGTTACTTCTTCTGGCATACGGTGTCCTTGGACTTTTTTTTTTGAGATGGGTGTCCTTGGACCTTTTGCCCGTACTTGTGCCTCTGCAACTTCTGTGCCTTTTGTTCTGCGTGTAGGCGCGGTCGGCCGGTTCGGCACCGAATGGATTTGGCCCCATCAAATACAGAGACACATTTACTCTTTTAAGACGTTATTATTGTGATTTAACTCTCTTGCTAATTTGAGGCAACAACAACAAAATAACCCTCCACTGTTACAAGACAAATCAATCTCCCCTAAACTTAGCTGCAACAATTGCGCGGCAGGCGTGAATGCGTGATACGCAATCCCAACATATAGAAGAAAAAAAATCCTGTTTGGAAATGTAATTAACCTTGGTAACCTATTACTATCTTTTGTTAGGTTAAAGAGAGAATTTTATTAATCAAAAAATAGGGATTTACACTCATGGTTTTTTATGATATCAAGTGCGTCCGGAGGGCCATGAAGAATCCACTCTGCCGATGCTCCGGATCTCATTCCCATTTGGCTAAATGATGGACTACCATATTCGCTTCTCTCTTTATCTTGTGCCATTGCACTTGCACTGCTCGATCACAAACACTCGTTGTCTCCACAATCACTTGCAACCAACGAGGTCGGAAATCCTTTGGTGCTGCAAGATTGTTGATTACTAGTGGTGAAACGCCACTATTTGCTGCCAGCACAAAGGATCTGCATGGTCTGTACACATATTTCCATCAATTTGAGAACGTAAAAATATAAAGAAAATACAAATTGAAATGATTAGTCACTCGCTAACAAGTACAGATGGGACAGGAGAGGCAAACAGATGTTGTGGAGCTCATTGCAACAGGTGCGACTCCTCATTTTTACAGTCCGCAACTAGATGTTAGAATGCTTGTTCAAAAAAAAAAAGATGTTAGAATGCAGTGGTGGAAGCAGTGGGACCAGCAGGGGCCTTCGCCTCCCCCCCTAAGATTTTATATTTCGGCCTAGGTCCCTGCTTGCTTAAGCTAGGGCTATGTATTTTTCTGGCCCCTTTATAGAATGTACAAAAAAAAAATCATTTATGTTAGAACGTGAACACAAGAAAGCTACTTTAAACAAATGCAAGTTCAATTGATTAGTGGACTTATCAGGAAGTTGTCACATGTATTAGAGGCACAATGAGATGCGTGGACGACGTCACACACCTTGTCTCTTGTTTCTTGTACAATGTGGCCAAACTAAGATCAAAAGTATAGACTGAATAAACATAATTAAAGATGGAAATCATATGTTCTAACAATTTCATCCTGTCAAGAAATAAAAATGCTCGCACATCTGGCTTAACACAATAAATATTCGAAGACATTTGTGAAAGTGAATGAAGCCACATTTATAGTTTTGATAATTGATGACTATCTCTTTAATAGGGTTTATGTAACAAATATTAAGCAACCATGCAAAGCAACAAAGATGGATGCGCATGCATGAAAAATTTGTGCGCAATTTACAATTTTTTATATTTGATTAGAAGTAATCAAAAGTGTGATCAACATTACCCTAATATCCTGTAAAAGACAAAACATCTGCAAGATAGCATCACTATGAAATAAAGCAAAACACTTGCAATAAAGATATGGTTGAGCAACATGTAAAAAGGACAGAAATATAATAAGCTCAACTAAAATAATGTGTGTGACATGGCAATGCATGCGGGGTCCGGGCGTGCGCAACGACGACCACATGGCGAAGGGAGGACGACTGGTGGTGAGGGAAGAGAGGAAGCATTGGAGGGAAAATTGATGAATTTGGTCGTGTTTTGGAGCGGGGAGAGAGTGAGATGAAAGAGATCATTTTGGGAGAGAGATACTACAGGTGCCGTCATTAGATGAAATTATCTAAATACACTTCTACAAAATAATACAAAACAACAATGTTGGTACTGATGCCACATGATTTTGGTACCGGTCCCGCACTTTAAATATTTGCTGGTACCGTCATATTGGTACCTCTTATTTTTCCACGATTATATTTGGGTGTTTCTTATTTTTTCCAAGCACACTAAAAATTGTAATTTTAGTATTACAATTAACAAAATCAATCAATTTTTTTTACTTATTCATAACTCATTTTTATGAAATACGATGTAAGATGTTTATTGTCATACAATGCTAAACTCTATCATTATGAACATATTTTGCATTAACTTTAAATTGTATATCGAGAGGTAAATTAATTTAGTTATTTATTTTTAAACAGTGCTACTTTTTTTTGCCAATTAGACACTATCACTTAAAATTTGTCCTTAAAGTCAATATTCTGGTGTATGAGATTAATTTATGCCACTAGATGAACTATACCGGGCACTATATGTGTTTGTGTGCTCAGGTTTATTATGGTACATGCGAATATATTGATCGAGAGCTCCGAAACATACGGTCTAATAATATCATGTTAACGTTTTCTAGAGTAAATGATTTCCTACTCAAATGTACTCTCTCCGTTTTTTAATATAAGATGTTTTAGGTGATACACATGTTGTCTATATGCATACTAAAATGAGTGAATATGCACACTAAAATATGTTTACATACATTTATGTGCATGTGCATGTGCATGTGGACAAAAGATAAAACATCTTATATTAAAAAACGGAGGGAGTATGTAATAGCATCTCCGCCGTCACCCTCAAAGAACCCCCAACGGTCCAATGGGATTCAGACCAAAACAAGTCCACAACGGCACTACTATTTGTCCGAGTCGATCGAAAATCTGTCCAACATTCCCCACGCCATGCCCAAATTTGGAGCCCTCTCGGCGACGCCGGACAGACGCATCCGTCCATTGTGTCGGACATGTGTCTGGCACCCGTGGCGGGTATGCCCGGACCGTGCGGCCTATCTATGCTACCGTGCAGTATAGAAAAAAAGAGAGCTGATGGATTGGAGAATAGGTTAGCTGATCTATTGCTGAACCCAGCAATACGTGCGACATGGGTCTACAGCTTCGCGTCTTGATTATTGATCTCCTCTATTGATCCAATTCTACCACTGTGCCGCCATTGCTTCTCGCCCACCCAGCAAGGTCAGGAATTCAGGATACCGAATAGGAGGAGTGGATTGGCGATCGTCGATTGGAACTCCCGTCTGCGGATCGACCTGGACGTCGGCACGCCGCGAGGAAGCGAGGTTACTCGACGCCGGCACCTCACCGGCTCACCGCAGCGCCCTAAAAGTTGAACACCAGTTCGTTCCTCGCCGACCGCCGGGAATATACGACCACGAGAATAGTCTACGCCGGCAAGCCGCTGCGGTAATTACCCAGTTAGCTAATTTTTTTAGGTCTAGCTTTATATATCATCATGAGATTAAATAGTTACATATTTTTTTATGGATTCTCCGTATTCTTTATATTTATGTAAAAAGATTATGTTATCTATACCGTATTACAAATTTACATTGCAAATGTACAGTTATTTTATTGAATTGGTAAATAGATTTTGTCCAAATGGCAACAAATTTTCTGTGTGGCACACCCATTGGTAAAATCTTAGGTGTCTGGCACCCCCTAAAACAGACACATTTTAGGAGATGCCGGACATACTTCCGGATCGTCGGTGGAAATGCTCTAAACAACATACGAGTTGTTTTCAGCGGCTCGACCTGAAACCTTGACATTACTAGGCTTTTTTGTGTGACGGAATAAGCCAGTGTTCAGTAGTCGTAGTGTGAGTGTGCATATATAGATAGGTTTGTAGGCGGTGTGCATGTTTAATCGATCTCTACACAAATGCCATTAACGATCTCCGAGTGACTCCTTTTCCATGGTTGATTCGATTTTTTTTATAAAGGGCTTTATTATTTAAAATGTTTAATCATTACATCTAGACTCTGCATAACAAAGATGCACACAATAGCAATCCACAAAGGTAACATGAAACTAAAAGCAATAGACGGGTGGACCAATCCAAAAATCAAGTGGTCATCCATGTTGAATAAAAATATCCCTCGCCGTTCCCTCCAGTCGTACACATGCCTCCGTAAAAAGGTCTCGATATTCCACCCGTTGTAATATGGATCATGAACGGAAAAAACTTGTTAAACGATAGAGTACCTGCATAAGAGAACAATTTTTATCATTAAAAATCTTGTCATTTCTACAAAGACATAGCGACCAAATTACGGCTATTACTCCCACCCTAATAATAGTTCTTAACTTATGATCAATCTCATGTAACCAATTGCCAAAGATGTTTGCAACGGATTGTGTTGGATACAAGTTAGAAGCTATATGGATGGTTGACCACATAGAACGTGCAACTTTACACTCGAAGAATAAGTGTTTAATTGTCTCATCATGTGAACAAAAAACGCACTTAGTACTTCCATGCCAATTGCGCTAAACAAGGCTATCTTTCGTTAAAATGACACATTTTCGAACATACCAAGCAAATATTTTCAGCTTTAGAGGTATCCTCATCTGCCATATCTTCTTATTGTTATCGACCAGAATGTCGGAATGGACCAAAGCCCTATACATGGAGTTTATCGAGAATTTTCCATTCCCATACAAATTCAAGCGAAACTCATCGGGCCCTTGCGACAACTGGACCGGAGTCAGTCCTATAAGGGTACTCCAAGCCGCAAGCCTAGAACCTATTAAATCTCGCCTAAACATCACATTCGGATGTGAAGACTGCATAATCTTGGCTATGATATTGCCTTTATGATGAACAATGTTGTATAGAGCTGGATATTGTTCCCGGGGATGGCATTTTCTAACCATTTGTCTTCCCAAAATCTAATTGTTGATTCGATTTGTTGCGCCAGAAACACATATGCTTATATTGTGCTGTTTACGCAGACCAGCCGATACGGTGGTTTGGATGTCAACGTCGACGAGGACGTATGTTCAACTGAGGAAACAGGAGCAACATTCGACGAATCCAACTTTGCAACCAGGACGTAATCGTCAGATCGTGCATTTAGTTGGGATCATTGCTAGTCAACTGATTCCCGAAAATTGGGGCTGTAGCTTCGTCTTGACAGATATGGAACAAACATGGTTTACTTATCTGGGTTCTCTCGCAGAATACAATATGAAAGCACAGAACACATGCCTCCGCGACATATCGACCTCTGTGAACCAGCATGGCGAAGCCTTGCACACTCTTTATTTTGCCTGTTCCTTGACCATTTTATACAGAGTACTGTACCACGTCGTCGTCAGACATCACCGGATGAGGTGAGAACAAAAGCAGGAAAGGGAGGATTTGCCATGGATCCTTTGTCTTAGAAGAAGCTGGGATTAGCCGCGACGAGGGCCCTTCAGGAAGCTGCTTGATGCGCCATTCAGGTGGCGACACACACACGGTCGGTCAGAGAGGGACGCCGTAGTTTGGTGGTCTGACGGACCTGTGACCCGAGCCAGTTAACATCAGGACGGGAACAGAATCTGACTTTGCTTAACCTTTAACCAATGTACTCCTCATATAGAGTCCTACGCATTAACATCCATCACCCGGCTACAGCTCCCCCATGTCGACTCACCAATGAATGGAACAAATAGGCTAAGAGCATCTCTAGTCGGAGCCCCAAAATCGGCCCCCAAACTGTCCACGGACGCGTCCTAAGAGCATCTCCAGTCGGAACCCCCAAAATCGGCCTCCAAACTGTCCGCGGACGCATCCGTACGCGTCCGCAGACAGTGACCGGACAACACTTAAAATTTGTGCTCTATAATCATGAACCTTATATTTTTGTCCCCAAATCCATGCATTACATGCAGCTCCGTTTCTTCCATACGTAAATCTATCTAGTGCATAAAGATATATCATACATAGCAAATATAATTATAACTAAAATAGCTATACCTCCCAATGCATAATGGAGATGCATCTCCTTCTCGATGGCATGTTTTTTGAACTTCTTCATCTTTGTACGACTTGCATCCATCTTGTTTTTGTAATCATCGACGATATCCGCGAGATGCAACTCCATATTCATCTTCTCTTATTCTATCTTTTTCTTCTCTTGTTCTATCTTTTTCTTTTCTCTTCCATCTTCTTCTTCTTCTTCTCTTCCATCCTCTTTATTTTCTCCTCCAACTTCCGGTTAGCACCGTGAACTTCTTCAAACTTTTCTTCAATCTTTGTCTTTTACTCAATTGTGAAGTTCAAATCCTCCAATATACGCATCTTGCCTCGGAGGGAGGCGTTCAACTCGGATATCACTCCGCGGACATTGCAACTACATGTTTTTGAATCCTACAATTCAAAAAATTCCAACTCAAAACCACCACATTGCACAAGATTGGGGAAAACACAAAATGTGAGCTCAAACAAGGACATACCGAGTCGGAGGAGCTGTCCTCCTCGTATAGAGGGTAGGAGCCCTCGTCCTTGTCCCATGAAACCATGTTGTCCTAGACCGGATTGGACCATGAAGTAGAGGGCGGCTGTGGGGGTGAGATTGGGTTCCGACGAACTTACAGATTGGGAAGCCGGGAGGGATGAGGAGCCGTGGGAAATTGAGATTGGGTTCCGACGAATCCTACAATTCAAAAAATTCCAACTCAAAACCACCACATTGCACAAGATTGGGGAAAACACAAAATGTGAGCTCAAACAAGGACATACCGAGTCGGAGGAGCTGTCCTCCTCGTATAGAGGGTAGGAGCCTACGGAGCCCTCGTCCTTGTCCCATGAAACCATGTTGTCCTAGACCGGATTGGACCATGAAGTAGAGGGCGGCTGTGGGGTGAGATTGGGTTCCGACGAACTTACAGATTGGGAAGCCGGGCGGGATGAGGAGCCGTGGGAAATTGAGTGGTAGAGGCTCTTCCGCCGTTAGAGTGACGAGGGCGGCGGCGGAAATCCCTCGCTGCAAATGCGGTCTGATCCGGCGCAAATCAGCCAAAATCCGTCGCAATGCGGCCGCAAGAGCTCTGCAAAACTGGTCGGGGAAGAATCGCGAGCAAGTGCGGACGACGGCGGGGGTGCTGGCGAGCGAAGAGGATGGGTGCCGGCGCTGGAGCTTGGCAAAAGGGCGGAGCTAGCAGAAGGACTGTGAGAAATATCTACTGCCGGTCGAGGGTTTCGTCGGATTTATGGTGGAAAAGGGTAAGTCCGCCTTGTCAGATATGGGCTGGGTTTGGAGTGTGCCGGACTCCGTTGGGTGACGGTTTTCGGCCCAAAAGCTATCCGGACGGACCAACCGGGCGTTTGGGCAACATTTGGGGGCCTCGGTTGGAGATGCTCTAAAGTAGCTATTGGCATTGCGCTGTTGTGCAGGTAAAGCGAGCGCCCGAGTCCGACGGAACGCGACGCGGCGGCGAGCACTACGGGCAGACCGCGGACGCACGCGCGCTAAATGAGGGAAGGTGGGCTCCGCCGGGGGCCGGCGGCAACGGTAAAGTGGCCGGCAGCGGTTGGCGGCTCGCGGCGCCTGACGACGACGGCGAGCTCGATCCGGGTCCCGATTACCCGATACGTCTTGGTTGCTCTGCTCCATGAACATTGGCCCCTGTTTTCGTCTTCACGCCTGCCTGCGGTGTGCTCCATTGATGTCCGGCCCGTTGGCTCGCCTTTTCTCCTTGGTTTCGCGTGCCGCAAAGGGTAAACACGGCCATACTATAGTCAGTTGGTCTGTGCAGCAGTAGTATAGTCTTGTCCTACACTGCTCCAGTGTTTACTGTGTTCTCTTTGGTACTTGTGACGCTTGCTTGCCCGGGCCTGGGCCATATCGTTCGGCAAGGATTCTGGCAGAAGGATTTGCCAATGGCCAGTCCGGCCGTCGTACATACGAGAAGCTCCCGAAGGTACGTCCACCAGACGTAGCTCTTGCTCCGCGACGTACCATAGCAATGCTGCTACGCTGCACACGCCTGCACTTTGCCGTGCGTCTGAATAGAAAAAAATGGAGATGTTCTTAAGGATGCGTCTGAATCAAACAAAGTTCTGGGCATTGCACGCGCGCGCTAGGTAGAAACTAGAAACGGATTTCCCGGGCCCGTTGAAAGAGTAGGCCTATATGGCGGCCCACTCGTGCTGGTAAGTTTATTTGGGCCGCCAGTTTCATCTCCATCCGAACCGAGCTCGCCCGCGCAACGTTTACCAAAAGTTGCTCGATAAGGGCTCGCTCATGTATTCAGACAAACATTCAGAGTTCACATACGCCTGGATTCAGCCAAAATCAAAGTTGAAGAGAGGTTGGGACGGATTCCCTAAGCATAAAAACGGAAACCTCACAACGAATAGAACACATTGGTGGCCCTATTTACTCGGATGAGCCGTAATTGGCCGGCCATGGAACTCGCATTGTGAGGAAGGAGCAACACAGAGAGATAAAGAAGAAAAGAGATGTGTACAGGAAAGAAGATGAAGAAAATGTGCGGTGAAGGACAGGTGTTACAAATAGTTTTGCTACATGCCCACATACTAATGTATCGGAGAAAATATCTTATAAACAATTAGAGTGACAGACCCAGCTTTTCGAGAGGAAAATAGATATGAGATATAGATAGTCTAATGGACTGTCGGTGGGTGCAAATAAAGCGGCAATTTTTAGAGAGCTCTTCAAATTCAAATATAGAGAGAAAAACACATAGATTATTTATCCAGACACATGATAACCGAAGCAACATACAGGTATTTAGTTATACATGTAAATCTTGGAAAACAAAACATATGTATGGACTGCTTTAACGATATTCGTGGAAAAAGAAACCTACTAAGTCATACCTGTGCTAGGACACTAGGACGTGGGTTGGAACTTATAGCCGTACAAATCATATAATCAATTCTGACCACGTCTGCATCCAACAGAGAACATGTGCATTGGATTTTAGAAGGTGAAATAATTTCTATGTCGCGGTCCAACTCCATATCTCATTGCGAATCAGATCAGTCATTCGCTGTAAAACCTGATTCTCGGTGAAACTGAAGACCAAAATTGTTATTTATTATATTTTTACGAGAATTATTTTCATTTGTTGACCCGTTGTAACGCGCAGGTATTGTGCTAACGTTATATAATCATGGTTTGATTATGTATACAGCCGTTTAGCTGATTGTGTTTTAGATGTTTTTGCGAGGAGGGCATTTGTTGTCCTCCTACATACCTACAACTATGCAAGCGACATCCATTGCTGAACAGTGGCTGCACATTTGCAAAACATCAATCTTGAAATTTCACAACTTCGTACATGTGTGTGTGGTGGTGTGTTTCTCAAAAGACAAAACGACGACAAGCTACCTACATGTTCCAAGCTATTAGGCGAGTGGCGAAGAGTGGCTGCTCCTCTAGACCTAATATGATATAACGATGGCTTAAAATGGGACGTTTGCTGCACCAAACCTAGAATTTAATTGCGCATATTTAGAACTATTTATTGGTTCCCGTCTTCTTGACCTTGTTTAGTTTGTCTAGATGAATATAGTCATTTTGCAGAGCGCAAGGGTGAGCGAGTTTGAATTACAATTGCAATGATGAACTCCTTGTAAAGAAGGGTTCATACAGCAAACTACTAAGTGACATCTATAATGGAGCTATGCAAAGGGCTAAATGGGAGCATGACCATCAAGAGGAGTCCAAGCCAACCCACCCATTTACCCTCGAGGAGAAGCCTATTTTTCCAAACCGCGATGAGTGTTTTGTTGTGCGAGTGATCTCTACAATACCACATTCTATGTTGAAAGTGAATTGGAAGCTAACCGTAAGTTTGATTCTGGATGCTTTCACCTTTTTTTTTGTTTATCCTGACTATCGTTTTATTTTTGATACATGTTTAATGGTTTTTGAATGTTAGTTCTTGATTATTGCAGGATGCTTGTAAATTTAGAACGACTTGCACAAGACTGTTCTTCTACTGGTTGATTAGTTTGACTATATCCATGAGAAATATTTGGGTTACCATGTCCTTTCTCTCTACAACAACTATGGTAGCTTGGGTAGGTAGGGCATCATAAAAGAGTATGGGTATACTGAACAATGTATATTTGAAAAATTCCAAAACTATTATTTTATACTTATTTATAACTCAATCTATCAATATATTGTTTGAACTAGTATATTAATCTTTTACACTTAGAAATATTAATGCAAAATATTTCTTGCCATACAATGGTAAACTTTATTATCCCGACCATATAGTTGCACTAACTTTAGATTGTATATCACAAGAGAAATTACATTAATTATTTATCTTCGAGACATTGCTACTTTTTTGCCGGTTAGGCATTATCACTTAAATATTTCTTTAAAGCGAATTTTCTTGTGAATGAGAAAAACGGACAAATCACAATAGATTAATTTATGCCACTAGATGAATTATACTCTCTATATGTGTTTGTATGCTCGGATTCAATATGGTATGCTAGAATATCTTGGCTGAGAGTTGCAAACGTACGGTCTAGCTAACATATATCATGCTGATGTTTTCTAGAGTAAATGATTGTCTACATAGGTCTACATACGAGTTGTTTTCAACCTTTTACCCTCACCCCTGGCTAGGGCGTGGCCTCGTCGGCGCTTGGCTTGGCGGGACGCGACGGACGGAACATCGGAGCCGGCGGCGGGACCTCTCGCTGCGGTCGGGTTGGATGAATCTCAGACTCCCGGATTCTTTGATCCTGATGCGGTCTTTCTGCTCGCCTTGATGGGTGTCTCAATTCGTCTACATGTCTCCAAAACGCCGGAATTGCGGCACTACCACCGGGGAGATATCCTTTGCCCGGCCTACCGTCGCAGATGATGTAGTGACGTCGGTGGGTGCTGCTAACCTCCTTCAAGGGTATCGTCACGGTGGTGGGCACGTCGATCTCCGGAGGAAACCTCATGTTCGGCTAGCGGGCCGGACAGTGGCGGCGTATGACATCAGCTACCTCCTTGGAGGCAATGTTTTGGAGCTCATTCTGGACTGATCTCAGAGGCGTGGCGACGTTGGGTTAGCGCGAAGACTCGGGTGGACAAGCCGTTTGCTTCACGGGAAACCCTAGATCTGGTCTCCGGGATCGGACGATGGTTGCGTCAGGCGCCGCATGCCCTCGTGGGGTCATCATTTTTGGAGGCTAGCTTGAGGCGCCATGTAGGTCGCGCCACGCCGCCACGCTTTAGTTTGGTGGTCTGACGTGTGACCCGAGCCAGTTAACATCAGGACGGGAACAGAATATGCCTTTGCTTAACCTTTAACCAATAAACATCCATCCGGCTACAGCTCACCCATGTCGGCTCTCACCAGTGACTGGAGCAACTAGCCAAGTAGCCATTGGCCTTGAGCAGGTAAAGCGAGCGTCTGCCTCCGACGGTGATGCATCTGCGACGGAACGCGACGCGACTGCGAGGGACTACGGCGCAGTATGGGGAAGAAGGGTTCCGCCGGTGGCCGGAGGCAACGGTAACTGGCCGGCAGCGTTTGGCGTCTCGCGGCACGTGACGACGACGGCGAGCTCGATCCGGGTCCCGATTACCCGATACGTGTGCGTACGTGCGGCGTGGTCGCTCTGCTCCATGAACATTTGCCCTTGTTTTCGTCTTCACGCCTGCGGTCTGCTCCATTGAGGTCCGGCCCGTTGGCTCGCCTTTTTTCCTTGGTTTCGCCTGCCGCAAAGCGCAAACACGACGGCCATTCTATAGACAGACGGTCCAATCCGTGCAGCAGTAGTGTAGTCGTCCTACAGTCATAGTGGTGTAAGATCCAGCGTGCTGGTTCTTCCGGTGCTACTGTGTGCTCTGCTTGGTGCTACGAGTACAGCGGTTCTGCCTGGGCCATATCGGCTAGGACTCCGCTAGAAGGATCCTCGGAATGATTTGCCATCGCCTGTCCAGCCGTTCACATAGGAGAAGCTCACGAAGGTAGGTCCAGCAGACGCAGCTCTGCCTCCGCGACGTAGCAATGCTGTTGCTGCGCTGCACTCTGCGTATGAATGAGAAAACATAGATATGAGGCCCCGTTTTTTTTTTTTTTTTTTTTTTTTGCGTCTCACTTAAGTGGGTACAAGTTGTAGTATCTGATCAGACACACAGCTTTACACACACACACCACACGCACACCACACTCACACCACTAGCTGTGAATCTAATCTAGACCTACAACTAGAACCAACTTGTCTGCCTGGTACAAGATTTTTTCCCTCATGGAGCTCACAGGCGAGACCAGAGACATTTATTGATGTTGCGGAATACTGTTCCTAGTGAACAGTACCACAAACACTGTTCCTAGTGAACAGTGCCCTAGCATGAGACAACCCAAAATCCACTCCCTGAGGAGTCGAACCCGGGCTGGGCAGCCTAGCCACTGCTAGCGCTACCACTGAGCTATCGCTCAGTCCTCGATATGAGGCCCCGTTCGGAACGTAGGTATAGAAAACATAGGAATATGAGAAAATAGAGGAACGAGAAAGGAATGTAGATGCAAAACTGGGGATCAAGAAACTGCAGGAATACTAGAAGGATTGGTGTTCGGATGGGCAGCGGAAACTACAGGATAGTCTTGCAGCTCATGGAGTATTTTATCTTGCTAAGAACAAATATTTGAATTTTTTATAAGGCTGCACAGTGATTGCTCTTGTTCTCTACCTCACGTACCACACTTGAATGGAATTTTTTATTCGGATCATATGGCTGCACTCCTTTGGCAGTCACGGCAGAGCGCCTCCGCCTCGGGCTTCCGCCCAAAAAATGAGCTCTCGCCAGATGTTTTCAATCCTCTGGAATGGGTGTGTTGACGGAAATTTTCCTAAGGAATACTGTTCACGTTTCCTTCGTCCCGAACGCATGCAAAGGAAAATATTCCATAGGAACTGCTTTCCTACGAAATTCCTCCAAAATTCCTGTGAACCGAGCGGAGCCTCATGGTGGATGCGTCTGAAATTCTGAATCAAACAACTTCTGGGCAACGCATCAGAGTGGCCTATATGCGGCCCATTTGTGTATGTTTTACGCAGCGGACCAAGTTTTGAAGTTTGCATGCAGTTTTCTGTTTTCCCCTTTTATTTTTCAAATTCAAATTTTGAAAACGAAATATCTTTAGAATCGTTTATCCAAATTATGAACCGTTTTCATTTTTGATCTCATCGCGTCGAGATCTTCAAAACTAAATCCCATGTTGATAGTTTTCGACGAACTTTTTTTTTGTACTACCGGTTATGTATAGTTGTACAATATATGTCTGTTTAGTTGTATAATATATGTTTGTACAAACTGTGTCTGCGTAGTTGTACACCATGTGCTTGTATAGTTGTACAACATGTGTCTGTACAATCTGTATCTGTCTTATTGTATAACATGTGTCTGTGAAGTGGTACAACCTGTGTCTCTTTAGTTGTACAACATGTTAGTTGTACAACTTGTATCTGTTTAGTTGTATAACATGTTAGTTGTACAACCTGTGTATGTAACTATGTACAACATGTGTCTGTGTAGATGTACGCCGTAGACGTCTAGAGCTCTGCGAAGCAGAGCCGCCGAGTCGAAGCCGAGCCGTAACACACGGAAAGACTGAAAGGACAAGGATGTCGCCTAGAGGAGGGAGTGAAAAGGCGATTTAAAACTTTTCCGGTTTAGCCTTGATAATTGCGGAATAAAACTAGGTGTTTAAATTAACAAGCCAATAAGCTAAAAATATTAGGCTCACCTATGTGCGCCAACAACTTATGCTAAGCAAGACAAGTAACAAAGTGATAGCAATATATAAGACTTCAAGCACGAAGTCTATCACAATGTAAAGTGCATAAGTAAAGAGATCGGGTATAGAAATAATCGAGGCACGCGGAGACGATGATGTATTACCGAGTTCCTCTTTTTTAGGGAAGTACGTCTCGTTGGAGGGGTGTGAGTTTCAAACTCAAACGTCACAAATGGCCTCACCCTATTCTCCGATGAACCTTGCCCAAAAGCTCGGTTCACCTTCCACTATCGGAATCCTTCAAAGCGAAATCCGGAGATTTTACAACAATCTTGAGACACAACCCACAAAAGGATTGGGAACTCCCAAGGGATCACAAAAGGTCTCAACCACCACAAAAGGGGTTTAGGATTCAAAAACCCAAGAGTAACAAGCTCACAAACTTTTAACTTCCACGAATCCTCGTGGAGAGCACAAACCGATGCATAATGCAATGGCAAGAGCACAAGTGCTCAAATCCTTCACTCTCCAATCCCACCAAAAGCAACTAATACTTATGGGGGGAGAAGAGAGGAAGATCAAAGAAGAACTCAACAAATGGAACTCCAAGATCTAGATCGAAAGTCTTTCCCTCACTTAGAGGAGAGATTGATTGGTGCAAATATAGATCTAGATCTCCTCTCTCTTTTCCCTGAAGAAGCAGCAAGAATCATTGGATGGATTGAGAGATAGCAAGCTTTTGGAGGTCAACAATGGAGGTCAAAACTTGCTAGAAGGGTTAGGGAACCATTGGGGATGAAGGTGTCTTAAATAGGTTATCCAAAGATCCAACCGTTAGGTGCAGAAACGCACAGGGACGGTACTACCGCTGCAAACGGCAGTACTACCGCCCCCGGGGAACCCAGAAAGTCAAACAGGCTGAAAACAGGCTTCAGACAGCGATACTACCTCCCCGGGCAGCGGTACTACCGCTCCTAGTATCGCCAAAACGACATTCGGACGCACTTGTGCGGTACTGGGGGCGGTACTACCGCCGGAAAAAAAAACCACACAACGCGGTACAAAAACTTTAATAACTTTTGCATCCGGACTCCGATTTCGATGATCTTAGGCTCATTGGAATCGCAACAAAGAGCTTTACAAGATTATGCAAAGAAACATTATAGTCCAACAAGGAGGATAAAACCAAAAGGGAAAAGGTTAGACCTCTCGATAAAAGAACAACCGGTCAAACCTCCAACATTAAAAACGCAATAAGTTTTTCATACGAAATCCGTTTTAGATGAACTAGAGCTTGGTATGGAGATGAATACAAGCTCTAAATTCACACATGGATAAAAGCCAAATAAGAATCAAGAAAGATGATATGCCAAGTATGCAAAGGTTTGAGCTCTCCACAAAGATGAGAGCAAGTTACTTGAGAGACCCTCTTGATAGAACACCGTCTATCCTATAACCCGGTCTCCCACTAACACCATGAGACCGGTAAAATAGAATCCCTATCAAGATCATACCTTTGACTTGCGCATTTCACTTGAGCTAGATGATGACGATCTTGACTCCCTCAAGTTGGAACACCTTTCTTGATTGTGCTTGCTAGCACATGCTTGATGAAGACTTCTTCAAATACTCCCCCATACTCCATTATGGGAGAGCCTTGCTAAGCTGCATCTTCATGTATCCACTTGCACTTCATCTTCTTCTCTTGATATATATGATGGCTTGGAGATAAACATGAATGTTCACTCAATCTTCTTTTTCCAAGCCACACTTGCAACGAGCTCAACTCTAGATGACCATTTGTGTAGATCACACCTTGAATATTACTTTGGTCATCACTTTATCTTCTAGAGTCCAACACATGAAGCCCAATCTTTTCCCATGGACAAGATCTATAAGAATATCTCAATGAAAATATTAATCCATAGAGATTGTCATTAATTACCAAAACACACATGAGGGCAAATGCACTTTCAATCTCTCTCATTTTGGTAATTGATGACAATCTCTTTTCAGAGGGTTTATAATATGGAAATTAATGAGCAATAACCAATTGTACTAAAATCAAATACTACAAAAGTATGTGATGTTAGTTCAATACCATATATAGAGCAAACTCCCCACAATGTATGCACATGTGTGTGAACATGAATTCATTGCATATATTGTCAACCGTTACCGGTGGTGGATTTTCCACTATATACAAACCAAGCAACGAATGCAAAGGCAAGAAAGGCAAATACTTGAGAAACAAAGCCGAATGTCATAAACCCTTCAAAACTTCTCCCCCATTGGCAACAATTGCCGAAATGGGCAAAAGCTTCGAAAGGCCAACATAGTGAGAGTTTCTCCATGAGTCTAGCTTTTCTCATAAACATGAGTATAATCAAGTGGACAATTCCACCGATCAATAATAGGAGGAAATCAAACAATATAATATTGAGAATCCAAAGATTGCAACAAAATAGCAAAGGGAAAGATACCTCAACAAAAGAGGCAAGCAATCAAGGGATCCGAAAAACCAATTGGACACAAGAGATATTATGATAAGATCAACCAATAGTTCTAAAATTCAAGAGGAAGCCCCAAGGTACGTGCACAAAGTAGGATTTGTAATGCAATATGGAGTGCACAACATGGAATCCTCACTCCCTTCTAGATAATTTTGAACACAAACAAGTGTAAGAGAGCATAGATGAAAAGAAGCAAAATAACTTGCAACAAACCAATGTTGAGCATCAAGAATAAGGAGCGACAAATAAAGACTTGCTCAACTGAAAAGAGGTAGGTGTGATAAGGAGAGTCGTTTTTGGAGACTAATGCAAAGATGAGCGTAGCATCAACATAGTTGTTCAATATAAGTGGCACATAGTACATATCATGTCTTTCCATAAACACAACCCAAAAGTTGAAGCAAATAGGTCCACAAGCTTATTAAGATGCAAAAAAAGGAATACCAAATGAAAAGCAAAGCTTGTGCCTTTTAGAAACCACCAAAGAATCACAAAGCAATAAGAGGTGGCCACTAAAGAAATGGAATACCAATTAAAGATGTAACTATTCTCATGTGTATACGTTTCTAAGTAGACGCCAATCATAAAGATATAAGTCCACAAAGAAACATGCACACACAAAATAGATACTCCGGTAAAGAACATGATATCCAAGTGGAAGTCATAAATATACCAATAAGATAATTGCTTAAAAGTATAGCACAAAGCTCAATTTTATCTTCAAAGGATATAGATGAACTTCCAGCACAATCTCATCATAGCATCAAAAGTATCCACAAGGGAAACAAGATAGTTGGGATGCTCTGAGAAAGATAACAAGTATCACAAGAGGCAAATGAATGTGAAAAGAGTGCGAATTTTTGGTCGCCCGTTGGCTATACCACCCCATGCCCTGCCGTCCGATCAGTAGCTGGAGATTCGGGCTGCGGTGTACAGGCTCATCCTTTACGAGAGTTAGTACTCGTCAAAAAACGTAAGAAGGGGTTTATGTCCTAATTATACGTTGATACGGCAGGAAAATATGGTCAGCACTAGCAGGGCCGCAGCACCTATTAATGCCATTGCATCATTGCATGCAGGCGTCGGCGGGGGAAGAGGGAAGCGGAAATGCCTGCACGGTCTTGTCACAGGTGAAAATGTAGCAGCTCGGTCTGCATGGTTCTTCTGGACGGTGCAGTTCTAACATTTCGCACGAAAGAAAATGTGATGCTACAGTTTCAATACTGTACGATAAACGTCCAAAAAAGGTGTTACACAAAAATCGAAATAAAAGGTCGTCACGTACACTCTTGGCTCCTTCTGAAGCCAAATCCACTGGGATATCATCCATTTTATTTTCCTACAGGGACATGTTAATGTATAACGATCTTATACACAAGAGTAGGATTGCCAAATATTTGAGTTGCATTAGGACGTCAGTCCTTGGCACCTGCTCTTCGCCGGTCTACTGCTTTCACCTTCATTCTGTACTCTGTAAGTGTCGTTGCTCCCACCTTGAGATTAATACACATTGCCTCTTACGGTTGTCCTGCTAGCCTCATTACTTCGTTCTTCAATTAAAAAACTGATTTAAATTACACAAACTTATGGCACATTGGCATTCAAACTCAAATCTGGATACAATGTGGTTATCTACGCAGAGCAAATGACAAATGGTTGCACCCCCTACACCTCCTATATCTAATACTGTTAGTACATGCGGCCACAATGGGCATACATCCTAGGACCTAGGTACACTATGGGTAGCACATACCCAGTACAAGCAAAATCTGGCCGTTTCGTTTGTTCAACTGAAGGGCAACTGGTTTAAATGAGGTGTTTGACCAAGTTGTCAGTTCAAACATCTGCCGGGACCGTCCCATTCCGGTTTTGGTGGCTGCACAAGCCTACAGACGGTGTCAGGCTGGTCAGATTATTTGCAGCTAGTTCTCTAATTAGATATGGGGAGTGCTCGCGCAGCGCGAATCTAGATGTTTCATCGTACGCCTAATAATGGGGTGGTATAGCCAACCGGTGGCTCGGGCACAATTATGATGTGAAAATTCATCAATATTACATATGCGAGACATTGAGTAGAATTGCTAGATTAACATATTTGGAAATGGTGAATCATGAAAATGAGTATATATATTCCCCTTTATATGTAATCATCCCGGCTTGCTCACAATTGCAATAAAGATGTTTTGAAAAGCACTTTGCAAGAACCACATCAAATGCAACTAAAGAGATTCAAGCCAAGATATAACCTACACAATGTTGAAAGCTAGAAATATATGCATGGGGTAGATACTCGTTACCGAGATAGCATTGGTGATGTAGAAGATAAGAGTTCACGACCATCCAAGCTTGGCTCCAATAAGCACGTGGTGACAACACCTTCCTTCTAAAAGAGACAAGCTTCCAATGCATATCCAATATACCTAAAACAAATTCAAGTACAAAATGGTACCCAAACTCATTGGGTCCAAATTAGTTAGAGCAATTACAATATACAGGACAAACTCCATATAAATATGTGCATATTGATATGAAATTGAATTTCATGCACATCTTAGCCATTTAGTATTTGATGGAGTTTATCCTATATATTGGATCAACGAAAGTAAGCATGCCATAAGATATAAATATAGTAAATATGCATGCACAAGACTTTCAAGAACCAAACGAGATACAATTTGGACAAAACACCAAATAAACCAAGAAAGCACACATAAGTATGACAAGAAAAAGAATTGTCCAAATTATATCAAAAACTCAACTCAACACATGATTGAAGATACCACTTTGAAAAGATACCAAATGAAAGTAAGATGCCAAATGATGAAAATACCATCAAGGAATAAACCAAACCCTCTACACTTCTCATGATGGCACAAAGTACCAAGACGAAAAAAGTTTGTCTTCCAAAGAGACACGTCATCGGGATCAAATGCTAATTGAAGACAACTAATGTTCAAAAGCATATAGGATACAAAACCAATTTAAAGAAAGACGTTCTACTTTTTTTGAGGCGCAAAACATTAGGGAAAACCCCCTACTGTTTAATTTTCCATTTTCCCATAAAATAAATATTTACATACAGGAGTTTTCAGGTTCACGAAAGTAAATTACAAAGTATCTACCCATTGGGACATGCCCTCCTTGAGACTAGGCTTTGCTCTATGCATAGCAAGCATGAAGTTTTCCTTAAAAAATCTAATACATTCAGGCTGATGAGCAATGTCCCCTTCGAAAATGATTTTATTCCTGTGATTCTAGATAGTCCAGCAGCCGATAATGAGAATTTACTTGAAGCATTGAGTTATGTATCTGGCTCGGCCATCAATTATTAGGTCAAATAGCTCTAGGTCATTATTCCATCTATATTGAGAGACCACCAAAAAATTGGATTGAAGTCACATCTAAAGAAGAGGTGCAGAAGGTCTTCATTAGGGCAATCTTCACACAGCACACAGCTCTTAGATTCCACATGAAATTTCTTTCTCGCAAGTAAATCTCTGGTGTTTAGTCTATCCTGTAGTAGAAGCCAGAAGAAGAATTTATGCTTTGGGAGAACACATGATTTCCATGTCCATTTGAATGGGGTAGGAGCAGTAGTAGCAGGGGACAGCTCCTTATAAATTCTTTTGCTCGAGAAATATGCTTTATTCCCAGGTGGCATCCATTTGTCATTAGTAGTGTTATGTTCTCTGGCTCGGAGAGTAATCTCTAGCAAGTTGCATTCCTGGGCAGCAACAACTGACAAAGGAAGATGAAACATATTGAAAGTATCTCCAGTATTGCAGGACTGCAGGGCTTGATGAAGTGAGGCATTTTGGTCTTTTGCATAGGAACAAAGATGTGGGAATTGTTGTAGCATGGTAGGGGCAATCCACTTGTCTCTCCATAGCCTGATAGTATTTCCAGAACCAGCCGAACATGAAATGAGGAAAAGGAAATTGTCCATGAGGGATAGACAATCCTTCCACCAAAATCATCCACAGGGGCTGGAGAATTGGGGTAGGTTGCCTTGGGAGTAATGAGCCTGCCAAATGAGTGTGACCCAAGGAATATCCTGCTTATTCATGAATTTGTATAGGTATTTCATCAACAAGGCCAGGTTCTGTGTTCTAAGGTTTAGTACCCCAAGACCTCCTGCCTTTTTGGATTTGCAAACGTTTTCCCATTTTACTAAGCATTTGCCTTTCTTCTCAATTTCCTTCCCTCTCCATAAAAATCCACTGGAAAATCCTTCAACATGATCGAGGAAACCCAGGGGCAGTTTGATAGTACACAGTGCAAAATTTGGGATTGCTGTTATAATCGATTTAACCACATGTCGGGGGAATAAACCCGCGACTTATTCAAGGCCAAAACGGCGACTTCATGATCACGCTATTATTGGGCCACGTAAAAGATGGGCCGATCAAGGATCGCGGCCTGCCAAAGGAAGGCTCCAGAAGGTCGGTGGTAAAACTTGCCTTGGATGACAAGCTTGCAATCGGCTTCGTGTAGAACTCTTGTAACCTAGCGAGCCTCTGTGTATATAAAGAGGACTCGCAGGACTTAGACAGGGTCAAGCTATCAAGCCCTAAAACCCTAGCTCTTACGGCGAGTTCCCAGATCGGATCGCCTCCATTGTAACACCACATATATCATATCAATACCAATCTAGGGTAGGCAGGAAGTAGGTCTTTACCTCACATTGAGGGGCCGAACCTGGGTAAATCTGTGTTCGTCCTTGTTCCTGCGATCCCAAGCTCGGAGACGATTGACTCGCGCAAATCCCACACCTACGAAGTCATCCATGACATCTGACGTGACAAACCCACGACAGTTGGCGCCCACCGTGGGGCCTGCGGTCAAGAGCGTCACGTTCCGCGCAGGATCGATGAAAGGAGCTGAAGATCTCGCCATTGGCCACATCATCATGGTCGATGGCACGCCTCTCATTGACGATTCAAGCTGGGGACCAGAAGCTGATTACCTGGAGACCGGCCATCATCCCGTTTGGATCTATCAACGTCTTCGTCGGTTTCATTGGCGGCGGATCTGTTAGCTCAGTCCAAGAAGGCGACTCAGCAGAAGGAGTCGCCAGTGACGGAGAAGAGTCTCTGGAGAGCATGGACTCGCAAGAATTTGGGTCCATCATACCAGCTCTTGAGGAAAGTTACTGGGATTACGCACCAGTGGTAGAACAAGAGGCGGCACCAGTTGGAGTCTACATGGCCGGAGGTGCAAGTACGTCAGGAACTGCGGGAGAAGCCGAAAGATCGACACCTCCCGGCAACCCACTACTTATCCCGGTGTCAGCCGCAAACGCCGCTGTCCGCGCAACAGAAATTGAGGCCGCCAGGGCCGAGCTCCTGTACGAGGTTCGGAGGATGGAAGCAGAGCGCTGCAGGCTCGAACAGGTGAACCAAGGAATCCAACAGGAACGGCAAAGGATAGCCGCGCTCGCCGCGACTCAAAGACAAGTTGACTCGCAGGCGCAAGCGCGCGCGACTCAACCAACAATAGAACTTCCACCCACTCCAGCTGCTGGAGACCAACCAGTCGCAAGGATTTTGGAACCATCGATTGTCCACGAAGCCCAGCAACTACCATCGCAACAACCAAGGAGGTTTCATACCCCACAAGGCCACTACCAAAGCCCGGTCGATAACATGTATGCAGCGGCTAATATCTTGACACAGATGGTACCAACAGGCGACGACCCAATCAACACTGAAGCACGGCGTGCGATACAGATGTTGAGCACTGCTGTCCTACAACAGGCCAACAGGGCAGAAGCCGAGGGGCAGCAGCCCCCGTACTGGCCGGCCGCGGGATCGCGGCAGAAAGAAGCGTCCAAAGCAGGCCACCGGAGGATATATCAAGGGTCGCGCAGAGGCAGCAGGAACAAGCCGCAGAAGCACAGGCTATCATGCCAACGACGCAGACGCGGCTCGTGGAAGTTAACAACCCTACGGGCACATCCACAGCTTTGTCCTCGCGACTCAAAGGTCCGGCATGCTTCACTGAGAAGATCAGATCGGAACCTTTCCCTGAAGATTTCAAAGGACCACGCAAGGTGGCAAACTATAACGCCAGCATGGACCCTACCACCTGGCTAAACAACTACGAGATGGGGATGAGTATTTTAAATGCTTCAGAAGAGATATGCGCAAGGTACCTCAACATGATGTTGGAGGGCGCGGCTCACATATGGCTACAAAATCTACCCCCAACTCCATAAATACCTGGGAAGAGTTGAAAGACGCTTTCGTCAAAAACTTCCAAGGAACCTGCAAGCGACTCTGCAATATAGAAGATCTAGAGCGTTGCGTTCAAAAGGAAGGCGAGTCAAGTCGCCACTGGATGAGGAGGGTGGCAGAAATTATACACTCCTCAGACAACATACCTCCAAGCTCAGCTGTCCTAGTCATGGAGAAAAATTGTAAGTTCGAACCACTGATCCATAAGTTAGGTCGCATGAAGGGCAAGGTCAAGAGTCTCAGCGAGGTAATGGCTGCGGCTAACAAATACGCTGGCTCAGACAAGACCCGAGATGCGTCAGATGGAGAAGAGGAGAAGGCCGCTGTTGAAGGAAAGAAAAATACCAGCAAGCCTCAACAGCAACAAACTAGCCACAACAACGCGAATCAAAACAAGCGCAAGAGTGAAGAAGGAAACTCTGGGCTTGTCGCCAACACACGTGGAGGTTTCAGGGGCCAACGAGGAAGAGGCCGAGGAATCGGCTCTCGTCCAATTAACATGGAAGAAGTTTTTAATCGGCCGTGCGATCTTCACACGGGAGGCGACGGGCGGCCAGCAGACCATACCAAGGCGCAATGTAATTATTACAAGAAGTGGAAAGAAGAAAGCCAACACAACAGGGGAAACCACCATGAAGGAAGCCCTGGTGCGACTCATGGTTCAGGCGCCGGCCGCACAATGCGAGTAACCCCAGGCAGGTGGGGCAGTACCATACAATAGTTATCAACACCTCCAAGAGGGAAGAGAAATTAAGTCGCAGAAGCCAGCAGGTAAATACTGTGATACCAGCAACCCCCAATTGGCTAAAATGGTCAGACATGCAGTCACTTGGAGTCGCGACGATCATCCGCCGCAAGTGCGAGAGCCAGGGAAGCTGGCGCTAGTTGTGGCACCTTATGTAGCAGGATACAAGCTAACCAAAGTACTTATGGACGGGGGAAGCAGCATAAATATCATGTACTACGATACGTTCAAGCGCTTGGGGCTCATGGACTCCAGCCTGCAACACACGACGACCGTATTTCACGGCATCGTCCCAGGAAAGTCAGCACAGCCAGTGGGAAAGATAACCCTGGGAGTAACCTTTGGGACGGAAGAAAACTTCAGAAGCGAGTTCATATGCTTCGAAGTGGTAAAATTCCAGAGCCCATATCACGCCCTGTTCGGACGAACAGCCTTCGCCAAGTTTATGGCCAGGCCATGCTACGTTTACCTACAGCTGAAGATACCAGGACCAAGAGGGGTCATCACAGTGCACGGCGATAGAGAAAAAGCAATAGAGTGCGAGGAGGGAGATGCAGCCTTCGCAGAATCAGCTTGTGCCGCTGAAGAGCTAAAGAGTTATAAGTCGCAGGTGGATCCCAATGATATGAGCGTAGTTACCACGCCATCTGCCGAACCACCAATGAAATTCAAAGCGGCCCAAGACACCAAGCAGATAGATCTTGTTCCTGGCGACTCATCCAAGCAGGCGAGCATCGGAGCCCACATGGAGAAAGAACAGGAGCGGGCACTCATCGCTTTCCTTCAGGAAAACAAGGACATCTTCGCATGGAAACCATCAGATATGCCAGGGGTGCCAAGGGAATTGGCAGAACACAGCCTTAACGTGAACCCCTGGCCAAGCCAGTAAAGCAACCGCTGCGGCGTTTCCACGACGACAGGAGAAAAGCGATAGGGGAAGAAATAGCTCGCCTATTGGCCGCAGGATTCATCACAGAAGTATATCACCCGGAGTGGGTGGCAAACCCAGTCCTAGTTATGAAAAAGAACGGCACATGGCGAATGTGCATTGACTACACCAGTCTCAACAAAGCCTGTCCAAAGGACCCATTTGCCTTGCCAAGGATTGACCAAGTGATTGATTCAACAGCCGGATGCGAGTTGTTGTGCTTTCTAGACGCCTATTCAGGCTACCATCAAATCAAGATGAAGAAGGAGGACCAGGAAAAGACATCCTTCATCACACCCTTTGGGGCCTTTTGCTATGTAAGCATGCCCTTTGGATTGAAGAACGCAGGTGCGACTTACCAGAGGTGCATTCAAAGTTGCTTGCATGAGCAGATAGGTCGCAACGTTCACGCCTATGTGGACGATATCGTCATTAAATCGCAAGTAGGCCAGGATCTCATCAGTGACTTGGAAGAAACCTTCACAAATCTCAGAAGATATAACATGAAGCTCAACCCGACGAAGTGCGTCTTTGGAGTACCAGCGGGGAAGCTATTGGGGTTCATAGTGTCAGAAAGAGGCATCGAAGCCAACCCTGACAAGATAAAGGCTGTAATGGACCTCCAAAAACCAGAAAAGATCAAGGACGTACAGCGACTTACCGGTTGCGTCGCGGCGTTAAGTCGCTTTATATCAAGACTGGGAGAAAAAGCCCTGCCTTTATACAGATTGCTGAAAAAGTCAGATACCTTCGTTTGGGACTCAGAAGCCGACGAAGCTTTAACAGCCCTGAAGATTCAGTTGACAAATGCTCCAGTTCTGGCAGCTCCAAAGGATAAAGAGCCCATGCTGTTGTACATAGCTGCAAACTCTCGTGCCGTAAGCGCCGTGATGGTTGTAGAGAGACAAGAGCCAGGAAAGGAGTACCCAGTCCAAAGGCCAGTATACTACGTAAGTGAAGTGCTCACGGCTTCAAAGCAGCGTTACCCTCAGTGGCAGAAGCTAGTGTTTGGAGTATTCATGGCGAGTCGCAAGCTGAAGCACTACTTCCAGGAACACCCAATAACTGTGGTCAGCTCGGCACCACTGGCAGACATCATCCGCAACCGAGAAGCAACAGGAAGAGTAGCCAAGTGGGCGATCGAGCTGGGTCCACACCATATAAGCTACGAGCCGCGCACATCAATTAAGTCGCAAGCTCTCGCAGATTTCATCAATGATTGGACAGAAATTCAAGTCGCTCCCACCATGGCAGAAACAAAATACTGGACCATGCACTTCGATGGGTCAAGACAGCTACAAGGCTCGGGGGCTGGAGTTGTACTCACTTCCCCCAAGGGAGACAAGCTAAGATACGTGCTCCAAATACACTTCAATTGCACAAACAATGTAGCAGAATATGAGGCATTGCTTCACGGACTCCGTATAGCAAAGGAGATGAATGTCAGTCGCATCCGTTGCTTTGGAGACTCAGATTTGGTAGCTCAACAAGTTTCTGGAACATGGGACAGTAAGGATGCAAACATGGCTGCATACAGAAGAGAGGTGGACAGAGTTGCTGGACACTTCACTGGCTTCCAAGTTGAACATGTTGATCGAAGACAAAATGAAGCAGCAGATGCCTTGTCTCGGCTAGGATCCAATAGGCAATCAGTCCCGCCCAATGTTTTCTTGGATGAGTTGCATAACCCATCAGTTAAGCCTCCAGCAGAGATTGACATCGCAGAGCCAGAGGATGATTCAACTTTAGTCGCAGCCCTGCATGAACAGCCGGCATGGACAGAGCCATACATGGCATATTTAAGTCGCGGAGTGCTACCAGAGGATGAAGTAGAGGCGCGCAAGATAACACGGCGATCCAAGGCCTACACAATAATAAACAATGAGCTATACAAGCGCAGCGTTGCGGGGACATTCCAAAGATGCGTATCACCAGAAGAAGGACGAAAAATCTTGCACGAAATTCACGCAGGCGATTGTGGCCATCATGCTTCGTCAAGATCTTTGGTGGCAAAGGCGTTCAGACATGGTTTCTTCTGGTTAACGGCGCTAGCAGACGCTGAGCAGATTGTCAGAGTGTGCGATGGATGTCAAAGATACGCCAGGCAAGATCATATGCCAGCTCAAGCACTTCGTACAATACCCATCACATGGCCTTTCGCCGTATGGGGTTTTGACATGGTAGGGCCCTTCAGACGGTCCCAACGGGAAAAACTCACCTCCTGGTCGTGGTGGACAAATTCACAAAGTGGATAGAAGCAGAACCCGTGGGAGATTGTGAAGCTGAAACAGCAGTCAAGTTCTTGAAGAAGGTCATATTCCGCTTTGGATATCCCCATAGTATCATTACAGACAACGGAAGCAACACCTCTGAAGGAGCTACACAAATATTTTGTGAACAATGGGATAAGGCTGGACCTCACGTCAGTATCACATCCGCAGAGCAATGGACAAGCTGAGCGAGCTAACCAGGAAATTCTCCATGGGATTAAGCCGCGCCTTATTGAAAAGGTTGAAGCATCTCCAGGATGTTGGGTGGAGGAACTGCCAGCCGTGCTATGGAGTTTAAGAACAACCCCTAATAGATCCACAGGATTTACACCATATTTTATGGTCTATGGAGCAGAAGCGGTTATGCCCAGCGATATCATACATGATTCACCAAGAGTTGCGGCCTATGTCGAAGCAGATAATGAAGCAGCTCGGCAGGATTCTGTGGACACATTAGAAGAGGTCAGAGATTTGGCAGCATCAAGGTCAGCGGTGTATCAGCAAGACTTGCGACGCTATCATGCCAGACGCATCAGAACCCGCACCTTTCAAGAAGGAGACCTAGTGCTGCGACTCAAGCAAGACCATAAGGGAATGCACAAGCTATCTTCTCCATGGGAAGGACCCTACATCATCAGCAAAAAACTAAACAATGGATCGTACTATCTGCTGGATGTGAGAGAAGAAAGCAGTGATCGCCATGATTTCGAGGATCGTCTAGAAGCGCCTCGCCCTTGGAACGTCGCGCAACTGCGACCTTACTACACATAAAAAAGCTAATCAGAGCTAAGTTTCATCTTTTCCAGCTGCCTATAGCTGAGTATCATCCTAGCCACTAAGGGCTCTTGCTTCAAAATTGGTCGCCACCTAGGCGCGACCTGCAACACCTGTATCAGAAATCGGCCGCCACCTAGGCGCGGCCGTACCTTATGTATCAGAAATCGGCCGCCACCTAGGCGCGGCCGTATGTCTCAAACTGGGATCGCCGCCTACGTGCGACCCAACCCTATGTATAACACTCGGTTGCCACCAAGGCGCGACCTTATGTGTCATCATAAACAAAGCTGTTTATAGCTATATATCATTTGTTTCTTGGGGGCTTTGTACCCTGAAACAGCCAACCTACTGGCAACCATCAAACTTACCTTAAGTCGGATTGCAACTTGCATTATGCGTCCAAAGTACTGGGGTGTGGCGTCAATCGAGCTTGATTGCCTATCATGGCCGCTCTCGACCCTGAACACACATGTTCCTAGGAAATACTGAGTCGCGCGAGTGCCCACTTAATGGATCAGAAAGGCCTAACTAGAGGTCAATGTACTGCTTATAGTACGGCAACACCAATTGCAATTGCTTATATCTTAACAATTGTTTCTTATCTATGACATCAAGCTACAGGTGACGATCTTCAAAACCTCCTGAGAAGAATTGAGATGATTGTCAAATCACATCAGCTCAATCCTTGGGGGCTACAGCATATTGTTATCAAAAATTTGAAGATTGGTCATCATCAAGTGTTGAAGCTATCAGGCAAACCTTGACAGAGTAAGAAGCTCACGAAGTCAGATGCATTTTCAAGGCCGCCCAAAAGTGCGAGTAAAAGCCAGTGCAAGAAAGAAAAAAGTGCAGCCTAAACGCCCAAGAACCTTTCAAAGTCAAGAAAACATATCAAGTTATTCCATGAAGTTCAGGCTACACTTGGGGGCTAATGTCGGGGGAATAAACCCGCGACTTATTCAAGGCCAAAATGGCGACTTCATGATCACGCTATTATTGGGCCACGTAAAAGATGGGCCGATCAAGGATCGCGGCCTGCCAAAGGAAGGCTCCAGAAGGTCGGTGGTAAAACTTGCCTTGGATGACAAGCTTGCAATCGGCTTCGTGTAGAACTCTTGTAACCTAGCGAGCCTCTGTGTATATAAAGAGGACTCGCAGGACTTAGACAGGGTCAAGCTATCAAGCCCTAAAACCCTAGCTCTTACGGCGAGTTCCCAGATCGGATCGCCTCCATTGTAACACCACATATATCATATCAATACCAATCTAGGGTAGGCAGGAAGTAGGTCTTTACCTCACATTGAGGGGCAGAACCTGGGTAAATCTGTGTTTGTCCTTGTTCCTGCGATCCCAAGCTCGGAGACGATTGACTCGCGCAAATCCCACACCTACGAAGTCATCCATGACATCTGACGTGACAAACCCACGACACCACAGTCAATATTCCATCATAGGAAAGAATGTCAGCAATACCCACAAGCCTTCTGTCAATTCTTTCAATGATACCAATGAAATCATCAATTCTGGGTTTGGAAGTTCCCATAGGCAGTCCCAGATAGGTAAATGGTAGAGATTCAGCTTTGCATCCAATAGAAGTAGCTAATTCCTCACACCTTTCCCTTGAAATGCTGATTGGGGCAATAGACGTTTTAGCAAAATTCACTTTCAAACCAGTCGAGGCTGAGAATTTTTCCAGTATAACTTTCAGTGAATTTAGCTGAGTAGGGCACGCTGGCATGATAACAAGCGTATCGTCCGCATATTGTATCACAGGATAGTCAAGTCCAAATGCATGATCAAGAGGAAGCTGAAGATGTCCATCTCTCCAAGCAGTGTTGATAGCATATTGTAGTAGCTCAGAGGCAGATACAAATAATAGGGGAGATAGTGGATCGCCCTGACGCACACCTCTTTTGCATTGAATAATTTTTCCAGGAACGCCATTAAGCAGGACAGAAGTCGATGTAGAAAATAGTATGTTTCTTACCCAACTAATCCATAGCTGTCCAAAACCCATGTGCCGAAGCATAAGTAGGATGGCCTCATATTACACTTTATCTAATGCTTTTTCAAAGTCAATCTTAACAATAATAATTTCCTTTTTTGATTTATGACATAAATGGATGTACTCAAATGCCCATGCCAAACAATCATGTATGGTCCTGCTTTTAATAAATCCATACTGATTTTTGTGGATGATTGGAATAATGATTTTTTGCATCCTGTTAGCCAACAACTTTGTGAGGAACTTGAGAGCCAGGCTGACTAGGGAAATAGGTCTAAACTCATTGAGTGTTTCTGGATTTGTCACTTTTTGAATCAGGGTAATGTAAGCAGTATTGATACTCTGAATATTCAGGTTACCCGAATGAAACTCTTCACATAGTTTATAGAACTGATCTTTCACAATAGTCCAGCACTTCTTGAGAAAGGCTCCATTAAATCCATCAGGTCCAGGGGCTTTGTCAGTTGGCATGCATTTCACAATTCCATCGATTTCTTCTTTGGAAAATGGTTCTTCTAGAGCAGCAAAATTTACTTCAGTATTTGGGGTAATCATTGAGGCAAGATCAAAAACCATAGCAGGATTATCTGAAATGCCAATTCTTTCCTTGTAGCTATTCCAAATAACTGCAGCCTTAGCCTCATGGTCACAAACAATCCTATCACCATCAGTCTTAAGCATAGCAGTATAGTTACATCTATAACTTTTCGTGGCCATGATGTGAAAAAACTTGGTGTTTTCACCTCCAAGCTTAGCCCATCTTATTTTGGCTCTGCTCCTCCAGTAAATTCTCTTGGCTTCAAGTAGTTTTAGTAAGTGTGTTTTGAGTGCAGATCTAAAGTTTCGTTCCTACAGAGACAAAGTCCTTTGATCCTCTAGACCATCAAGCATGGCCAGCACAAAACTACAGGAGTCAATAATTTTGTTAAGCTTGGAAAGTTGCCTACTCCATTTCTTTAGTGCATATCGGATCGATTTGAATCTGGCAGTGAGATCTTGAGCTGCATTTTTGAACATACCAGTGTGATGCCAGTTGGTGCTAATAACATCCAAGAATCCTTCAAATTCAAGCCAATATTCCTCAAATCTAATTTTTTTGCGTTTGGAATAGAAGTACCAATTTGGACCTTAATGGGCAGGTGATCAGATGATAGATTTGCCATTGGAGTAGCAATTGTATTAGGAAAACTAGAGGTCCAACCAGCACTCGTGAAGATCCAGTCCAGTTTTTCTAGCAATGGTTCTGCCTGCATATTGCTCCAAGTAAATGCTCTACCTTTAATAGGAATTTCCTCAATGTCCAGGTGATTTATAATACTATTGAAGAGCAGCATATTATTGACGTCTCCTTCCCCTCTGTTTCTATTATCATTGCTTCTTATTAAGTTAAAATCGCCAAGTATCATCCAGTGATGCATAAGGGAGATATCCACATTGAGTAGCCAATCAGTAAATAGAGTTCTTTCATCTTGAATAGTAGGCCCATAAACATTGGTGATGTATATAATCTGGGCACTAAGCTTGCAAATTAATTGAACAGTGACCTGGAATCTGTCAATACTTATGGTAGTTCCCTCAAATAAATTCCCATTCCATATAGTAATAATACCTCCCGAGTTTCCAATAGATGGGGCATAAGCAAATTTATTAAAACGCTTTGGGCAGAAGTTATGAATATATGAATAATCAAAGTGTTCCCACTTGGTCTCTTGAAAGCAAATAATGTTACAATTTGATTCATCCACCTTCTGTTTAATATCATCCCACCTGACTTGGGAATTAATGCCTCTCAAGTTCTAGTCGAATACAATCCAGTTTCTATCCATGGAAACAAATGTGTGATATTCGAACACTGAGGAGAGTTAATAACCTCAGTAAAGCAATGGAAACATGACTAGGATCACATGAACACCAAGAGACATAACAGATGCACCAAAGCAAATAGCCAACACCACAATCACAAGGAGCATAACAGTAACAGAAATAAGGCCCATATGGATAACTGAAGGTGAAACCAGATAGTGTTGCACACGCCACAAGTCGAGGGAAAACTAAAGTGCTACAGAAGAGTTTTGCAGCACATATTATTACAGAACCAATAAAAGTATTACTCGATACTATCATTAGTACTGTCATAGTTGAGTGAATCCTCAAAAACATCACCAGGATGCTTCTGACAATGCCCAGTGCCCAGCACTTGGATGGTCTCTAGTGGGAGCACAGGTGGAGCAGGTGCATCATCATCGATCACCTGGGCATTGAAGGCAGACATCAGATCTCCAGAGGTTTCTTCCATGTCCAGGTCATCATCTTCGCCCAGCTCTGCTCCTTCTGGGATCTTCCCATCCTTGAAACCAGCAGTAGACCAGCAATTCTGCTGCTCCTCCGAAGCCCCACTGCAGTGGAGGGGCCAGCTTCCTTCTTCTTGCGTCCACCTCTAATGGGCTTAGTGGGCTGCATGTGGGCCTGGGTGTCATGGGCCACAACAGCATCAGAGGAAGTAGCAGTATGGTTCAGAATAGTAGTGGCATTGGGAACCAGAGCAGTCTCAGGAACAGCAACCGGGGCAGCATCAATTTCCATATTATTTCCTGGCGAGTCAGGCATCAGAATTGGCATCTGTTCCACTTCAACTTGCACGGCAGCATTCAGATTTTCCTCAGGCACAGGTTCAACAACAATGGGACTCTGAGGTGGTGTAACAAGAGCATGTGCTTGAGCTGCAGGGGCAGCATCCGCAGCATTGGGACCATGTTGTGCTTCAGCTTCCACATTGTTATGTTGTTCATGTCCCTCATTAGTAGCTGATACCCACAAGTATAGGGGATCGCTGAAATCTTCAATGTGTAAGTATAGTATCGATCCCACGAGGAGTAGAAGGTATAAGTATTTATCCTCTCAAATAAGAGTGTCACTTCTTTTATTATCTATGCACTAGACAAACTAAAATGATTAAATGATGCAAGTGTTTTTGCGTTTCTTGGTGTAGAGTTTGCAATAAAATAAAATGCTGAAAATAAAATATGACAAGTGAAAGCTCTCAAAGAGAGAAAGCCCAATCCTCTATGTAGCAAGAGGACAAGCTCAAGTGTGTGTTTCTTATAAGTGGAAAACGTTCCCAAGGGCTACCTAGACTTCATGGCATAAATATTTCTAGAACAACAAGGTAAACATTTTGTCAAGTTTTAATCTTCTTTTGGACGGAGACATAATTAGGGAAAGCTAAATAAATAAACTAAACCCCCTTATGATGGTTCTTATGGCCAAGTAAATGACTGCACAAGAGTTATTAAGACATAGAGTCCCACCATAGCCTTAAACTCTAAGGTCCCCGATACTAATACCCTCATAATGCAACTTCATGACTCGGTCTCAGGTTTACATGTCCTCCCAAGTCTTCCTCACTCCATTACACTACGGTGCTCTCCTATGAGCCCATATAGGTGAAGTGATGTGCAGTCGACGTTCGCACAACACCATCATAGAATTACATAAAAGATAAAAACTAGACAAAATACCAACACATGTCATATATAATTCATTGCCAATCCATCCTATGCCCCCAGGAACATGAGAGAACTACTCACAACGCAAAGACATGATATGATTCAATGGTATAAGTGGCACAACACAATCTGAAATATAATCTCACCCCAAACAATGACAAGTAGCTAATCATACACAGGTAGAATAACACTTAAACAATAGCTAGGGTTCGAACAATCTCAAACTATGAGGGGGATGAAGTGGATCATGAAGATGGTGATGTAGATGGTGCTGGTCTTGACGGTGGTGTTGATGGAGACTCCGGAGGGGGGATGGAGGAGCCTTCCGGAGGTGATTCCGGCGGCGTTTCCCCCCTCCGATCTTCTCCGGCGGCAGCCTTCTGTCTCCTGTTTCGTGGTTTTTGTGTTTCTCCGCCGCCTCCTCGCGAAACTCCTCGGGGGACTATTTTTATAGTCGTTTTTAGGTCAAGACGGAGGCACGGGACGAAGATCGACGGCAACGGAGCCACGAGGCCCAAGATGGGGGGTCCCACGCGGCCAAGGAATCTGGCCACGTGGGCCCACCTATCTTGGCCCTCGGGTCTCCGTTTGTTCGCTTCCTTCGTTCCTACGCTTTGTTCCTTCCAAAAACTGATGCTCATAAATATTAGGTCATTTGGACGTCGTTTGGGTCCCTGAAACATCAAAATATAGAAAATAGGGTTTTTGCCATGCAGGGTTAATTCCAAAAAATGGGAAACAATGTGAATATCCCAAAATCAATATAAATCAATGATATAACCCTTATATGATGCAAATATGATTGAAATATAAGTAATAAAATGCAAAGTTCATGTATGCATTTTACATGCATCAACATCCCCAAGCTTAACCAATACTCGTCCTCGAGTATGAAGGTGATAAAACTAACATGGACTTTGCATTTTAATACTATCAATGGATATCAAAGATGATTACTATTGCTACATAGAGTCAAATGATTCATTCTCAAAGGAGTAGCAATATACAAGATAGATTATAAAGTGATATCAAATATTCAATGAAAGGATGTTCAATGATAATTCACAAAGTGTAACATAGAAGAAAGTACTATGGACCAAATGTATGCATAATGAAAAGTAAAAACATCCTATAATGGTCATAGAGTATTCTTGTAAATCTGAATATAAAAGGTGGACACTTTGGAAAGATATATAAATGAGTAGAGGTAAAACATGAATAAGTTTCATCTAACTTCCAAATGCTTCTACTTAAGTTAATGTTTGCAATGTGGTATTCATTGGTGTCAAGCTCTCATTACCCCTATCATAGCATCTTGAATGGTTAAAGTTTAAAGTGAAAGCAAATATGAGTAGTATGCTTGACAAAGTATGGGTTGAATGTCTCATGCCCCGTGAATACGAGTACCTACACCACGGTGTTACTCAACTTGGGCCACAAAGCAAGTTCAAGTTAAGGTCATTGTAAGTAATATAATAGCGTCATCAAGAGCGTCAACTGGGGTACCTCTTGTCCCAGGACATGGAACAAGCCCATGTCAAAATGACAAGACAAACAAACAAAATGAACAATCTCAACACCCTTTTTATTTACTATTGGTATAGCTTTTTATTGTGGGTGCATCACTGAAGGTTCACCATAGCATGTAAGTAAATTTCCACCATGAATGATGCATGGCTTAGATTAGCGGCCCAGGCGTCTCTCTAGCCATTTATACAAACTCATTAAACTTACTAAGTTTCCGCATTTATTTGGCACCATGATAAGCATCCATAAACAAAAGTACATGATATCAACTAAAATATAAGAGCACGTTGAAAGCTTGCCATGTGACAGCACATATGAGCTAACTCCCAACCAAGACTCTTGTCAAGCTCACAACTTCATAATTTTAATCACAATGGGTCATGTTTATTAAGTGCAATAAAAGTAAGGTGTGCATCAAGTTCGTGAGAGCTCTTTAACCAACTTTTCCCATAACAATCAATAACATAAGCATTTTAATTCAGAAGTATAGATAATACAATATAACATGATAAACATACTTGGAATAGCATTAAGCTAATAGGTAGATATGGTGGACTCACTGGAAAAACTTTGGTTGAAGGTGTTGGAAAACAAGTTTTTACTTGTTGGAATTTTTGGGCTAGCAAGAGGGAGAAAGTTGACCGTCTAAATGCATGCATAAGTGTCCATAGAACTAACCAATCCATGTTAAACAAAGTAAAGTAACATTCAGCATCAAAACATGAATAAAAGATAGCTCTTGATAAAACACTTGCAAATTAATACTCATTAAAAAGCACATGAATCATGCAACTATATGTATCTTTTTGAATCAACTCAAACATCCCTTTCCCAATCTTTTTAATAGCATCCAACTTAATTCAACCCAAATTTCCAGTAGCTCTCTCATTATAAATGATAGTGGTGGTCTCAAGACAAACAAAAATCAAACCGAAATAAAAAGCAAATAAAGACGCTCCAAGTTTATGCGATAAAGTGCATTGATCGAAAAACAGAAGTTAGACGTGTGCAAACCGAGAGTGTGTTGGTCCAGTGGGGTTGTCTTCACATCCCCAAGCTTATGGTCTTCACCATCCTTGGATAGCTCTTGGTGCATCTCCTCTAATCCCTGTGAAAAAACTTCAAAACACCGTTTCTCCCATTTCTTTTCTGTGGGGTGACATTAGTAGTGATAGACAAATGAATTGCTTGCTGCATAAAATCCTTAAACAAAAATTCATATGAATGTCCAGAAAGTGTATAATGTTGTATGCCTACTTATAAACTCAATTGGATCAAAAATATTCAAGTTAAAAGTTCAAAGAATGCATCAAACAAAATGGGACAGAATCTGTCCAGAAAAACAGCAGCAGCAAAACGCATTTTTCTACCCTACTTAAATATGTCGAAAAATTCTGAAAACATTCATGCTTACAGAGGATGAAAAGTTGCAACTACAGTTAAATATCAGCTCATTCGGAGTTACAGAATAGGAATGAAAAATCATACCGTGCACAGATTCGTGCTGGAATAAAATCTCCGAATACAATAAGCAACTTTTTCAACCCAAAATGGGTAAAACTTGGCACTTTATTAAAAATTTCAGAAACAAAACTAAAAACTAAGTCTCTTGTTACAGCAAGAGGACACAAAGAAAACCAAAAGCAAAAACAACCGGGTTGCCTCCCGTAAAGCGCTTTCTTTATAGCCATATAGCTAGGCTTACTTACTTGGTATCAAGATGGTTGGAGTGAGGTGGCTTGGCATCCCCAAGCTTGAATTCTTGTACTTATTTGATATATATAGGGTGAGCCTAGGGGTAACATCCCCAAGCTTGAGTTTTTGTCCCTCTTGATCTTGTTCATCACCCTCAACTCTTCCACTTGAAAATTCTCTTTACACAAAACTCATCATAAAACTTGATTAGAGGGGTTAGTGTCTCCATAAATTAAATCCACATAGGTATAGCAAAGACATATCATGAGTTGATTCTAAACATTAATTACTTACTATGGTTGTATATTGTTCTTTGATCAAAAGAACCACACAAAACACAAGTAATGAGAGTAATGCAAAATAAAGACATAATCTGTCAAAAACTGGACAGCCCGTAAAGAGTGAATTTTCAGAGGCACTTACGTTGCTCAAATCAGAAAATTTGAACTAATGAAATGTGTATTAATAACTGAATATTGCTGTCGTAAAATATCAAGTCAAAATTCCTCTTCTGTGATTTTATACATTTTTCGCAGTGAAGCTCAGGAATCTGTTTTCTGGACAGCAAATCACTATTGTTTAATCCTACCTCTCAAAAGAGGTTATTCTTGCCATAAAGATGAAAAATAAGATACAAAGGTGTTGTTACAGTAGTAATCAAGCACCTTGACTCAAAAACCAAAAATGAAACTGAATATAAAAAATCATGGGTTGTCTCCCACAAGCGCTTTTCTTTAACGTCTTTTAGCTAGACATGATAGTTTTAATGATGCTCACATAGGAATAAGAATTGAAATGCAAAAGAGAGCATCAAGAGAAAAATATGAAACACATTTAAGTCTAACCCACTTCCTATGCATTGGGATCTTGTAAGAAAATAAATCATTGAAACACAAAGCAAGTAGCATAGGAAGATAAAACAAGAGCAATTTCAAGACTTTGAACTTAAAGAGAGGAAACGTAATAATATTGAAATGTTTAGAACCATGTTTTCCCCTCTCATAATAACTTTCAGTAGCATCATGAATGAATTCAACAATATAATTATGACATAAAGCATGTCTTTCATGATCTACAAGCATAAAAGTATTAATACTCTCCACATAAGTAAAATCCTTCTTATTAGTGATAGTGGGAGTAAAACATTCATAATCATCATTGTAATCATCATATATAGGAGGCATATCATAATCATAATAAACTTTATCCTCAATAGTAGGTGGACTGAAAATATCACATTCATCATTGTAATCGTCATAAATGGGAGACATAGTATCATCAAAATAATTTTTCTCCTCTATAGTGTAATCAGGAGAATTCAAAGACAAAGTAGGACTCTCATGAGTGAGAGTATTGTCACAAACAGCAAGTATATCATCTTTATCCCACATAATTTAGTAACAAGTTCTAAACATGGAGGATTATCAAGCAAAATAGGACCATCATCTAGAGTACTATCATAAAACATGTCTAAACCATACTCCTCATCATTTTTAAAATTATTATCAATAATGTTCTCATTAGACATAGGTTTATATTCCTCTTCATCATCAGAATCATAAAAGCAAAGTTTATCATCAACAAAATTTGAGTGTTACCCTCATCCATAGGTGGTGAAGGTGGAAGTTTCCTCTCTTCATTCTCTAGTTGTTCACATTTTCATCATCTTCTTGGGGTTGCATGGGCATCCCCAAGCTTAGGTTTTTATCCTCTTCTTCACATTCTTCCTCTTCCAAGCTTATGTTTTCATCATCTTCTTCCTGCAAAACATCAGTACTTTCTTGGGGAACCTTGCCCCTCTCATTATAGTCAACAACATAAATATTTTGAGAGAACTTGGCTATGCAATATTCAAGAATAGAAGTGACCTTTCCTTCGAATCTCTTAACTCTAGGGCAAGTTTTATTTTCATTAGCAAAGGTGTGCAATTCATTAGATGCATAATAAGTAACAAATTCCTCTACTTGTTCCATCCCTAAATGAGTGTAATCATAAGTATGGTAAGATGCTATGACACGTTCTTCATGGAACTTACATTGAAATTCAAAGTGTCTATCAGTATGTTTGAAGCAACAAGTTTTATTATCATGGAATAAAAGCCACTCTCCAGCAATATAATTTAAACTTTCCATGAAATCTTTTAGTATTTTCCGTTCTGTTGACTCTCTAAATTCCTCAGCAATTTTAGAAGCTTTCATGTATCCATAGTAAAGATTCATTATCTCCGGAAGAGTTTTTATGGTATTTTCCATTTTCTAATTTTTTTGGGTTTTGATATATATAACTGAAAGTAAAACTAAACTAAATGCAAAACTGAAGTAAACTAGAGTATATGCAAAACTGAAAATAAATATCTAGTGCAAACAAGAATAAAAACTTAAGCGCTACACTCCCCGGCAACGGCGCCAGAAAATGTCTTGATACCCACAAGTATAGGGGATCGTTGAAATCTTCAATGTGTAAGTATAGTATCGATCCCACGAGGAGTAGAAGGTATAAGTATTTATCCTCTCAAATAAGAGTGTCACTTCTCTTATTATCTATGCACTAGACAAACTAAAATGATTAAATGATGCAAGTGTTTTTGGGTTTTTGGTGTAGAGTTTGCAATAAAATAAAATGCTGAAAATAAAATATGACAAGTGAAAGCTCTCAAAGAGAGAAAGCCCAATCCTCTATGCAGCAAGAGGACAAGCTCAAGTGTGTGTTTCTTATAAGTGGAAACGTTCCCAAGGGCTACCTAGACTTCATGGCATAAATATTTCTAGAACAACAAGGTAAACATTTTGTCAAGTTTTAATCTTCTTTTGGACGGAGCCATAATTAGGGAAAGCTAAATAAATAAACTAAACCCCTTATGATGGTTCTTATGGCCAAGTAAATGACTGCACAAGAGTTATTAAGACATAGAGTCCCACCATAGCCTTAAACTCTAAGGTCCCCGATACTAATACCCTCATAATGCAACTTCATGACTCGGTCTCAGGTTTACATGTCCTCCCAAGTCTCCCTCACTCCATTACACTACGGTGTTCTCCTATGAGCCCATATAGGTGAAGTGATGTGCAGTCGACGTTCGCACAACACCATCATAGAATTACATAAAAGATAAAAACTAGACAAAATACCAACACATGTCATATAAATCATTGCCAATCCATCCTATGCCCCCAGGAACATGAGAGAACTACTCACAACGCAAAGACATGATATGATTCAATGGTATAAGTGATACAACACAATCTGAAAATATAATCTCACCCCAAACAATGACAAGTAGCCAATCATACACAGTAGAATAACACTTAAACAATAGCTAGGGTTCGAACAATCTCAAACTATGAGGGGGATGAAGTGGATCACGAAGATGGTGATGGAGATGGTGCTGGTCTTGACGGTGGTGTTGATGGAGACTCCGAGGGGGGATGGAGGAGCCTTCCGGAGGTGATTCCGGCGGCGTTTCCCCCCTCCGATCTTCTCCGGCGGCAGCCTTCTGTCTCATGTTTCGTGGTTTTTGTGTTTCTCCGCCGCCTCCTCGCGAAACTCCTCGGGGGACTATTTTTATAGTCGTTTTTAGGTCAAGACGGAGGCACGGGACGAAGATCGACGGCAACGGAGCCATGAGGCCCAAGATGGGGGTCCCACGCGGCCAAGGAATCTGGCCGCGTGGGCCCACCTATCTTGGCCCTCGGGTCTCCGTTTGTTCGCTTCCTTCGTTCCTACGCTTTGTTCCTTCCAAAAACTGATGCCCGTAAAATATTAGGTCATTTGGACGTCGTTTGGGTCCCTGAAACATCAAAATATAGAAAATAGGATTTTCTGCCAGTGCAGGGTTAATTCCAAATAAATGGGGAAACTGTGAATTATCCCAAAAAATCATTATAAAACATAAATATAACCCATATATGATGCAAATAAGTTGGAATATCAAGTAATAAAATATAAAGTTCATGTATGCATTGTACATGCATCAGCAGCATGCCACATATGGAAGTCATTAACAACAATGGGGACAGGGTGTGGATTAGCACCATCAGGTGGAAGGGGATCTTCGTCTCCAGCAATCACACCAAGCATCCGAGCAGATAGGATGATGGTTGGGCAGGACCATGAGCTACCATTACCCTCAGCAGATGTGTTTTCAATAACAACTAAGCTCATGGGGATATGATCAATATCGAAAGCTCTCAGCTTAACCAGGATTCTAGCTCTATTTGAGTCATCTCTGTTCCAGATTAAAACTCTACCATAGGCAGCAAGAGATCTAACAATGGAGACTAGATCCCAACATTCTAAAGGATAGTTCATGATCATAAGCCAGCAGTCATGGGTAAAGGTTGCAGCATGGTGATTTTGTCCTCTGTTTTGTGCAATGACACGCAGGACTGTGTCTCCAATGAAATATGGGCTAGCACCTATAGCAGCATCTCTTTCAACTACATCCTGGAAACGTACCAGTGCAGCACCCATGGAAGATGGGGTGATGTCGCGGACGGTGAACCTTCTGTTGTGTTCTAGGAAGTGACGGATGATCGCAGCCGTACCCGGAAAGTGCTCAGGATCTGCTTCAGGAGCCAGCGTCACAATGGCCCAGTCGTCGCAGGTGTTGGGGAGGCTGCCTCCCACGACCGCATAGCCGCGCTGCGGCCGCAGACCATTGGGGGGGGGGATGAATCCTGACCCACAGGTAGGTGCGGCACAAAGTCACAGGGGTAGTTCGCCATTGCCGCCGGTGGGTGGGACGGCGAGGTGGTGCTTTCAGTGGCAACGAGGAAACCCTCAGGATGAGATTCAGGAGGAGGCGGAACGGGAGGGTCTGCTCGACTTCTACGGTATATATGGGGCAGATTCTGATCCTTTTTTCGGTAAATGCGATTCTTTCTGTTTTTGTTTAGGCAATCATAGGATATGTGACCATAATTGTAACTGATTCTGCAACGAACCTGACTTGTGCACGATGAAATCCGGTGACCAGGCGTAAGGCATTTAGGGCAGGTAATCACTAGATTAATACCAGAAACAGGCAAGTCCAGATGGGCCTTAGTATCATGGGTACCAGATGGGCTGGGCCTAATTGAGGAGGAGGGCACAAGGGGCGATACTGCCGGTGGGCTTTTATCCCTCGCCACAACTACCCATTGCATGTGGTTTGAATTCCTGCGATTCCCGCTAAGGGAAGGTGTGGAAATTATGGATCGGCTCCGCTCATCACGATCAAATGGGATGGCAATTTGACCAACATTCAAAATATTCGAATTAACTCCAATAGGAAAAATATTTGCACCCGCAAGCACAGGTGTCGTGGGTTTGTCACGTCAGATGTCATGGATGACTTCGTAGGTGTGGGATTTGCGCGAGTCAATCGTCTCCGAGCTTGGGATTGCAGGAACAAGGACGAACACAGATTTACCCAGGTTCGGCCCCTCAATGTGAGGTAAAGACCTACTTCCTGCCTACCCTAGCTTGGTATTGATATGATATATGTGGGGTTATAATGGAGGCGATCCGATCTGGGAACTCGCCGTACGTGCTAGGGTTTTAGGGCTTGATAGCTTGACCCTGTCTAAGTCCTGCGAGTCCTCTTTATATACACAGAGGCTCGCTGGGTTACAAAGGAAACTTCCTCCACAAGGAATACATCAACTGGAACCTACTCGGAGACTAATTCCTCCTTACGTCTTCCAAGATATGTCTTCTAGATCCTTCTCCTTGTGGCGGTATGATGTTGGGCTTGCTTTCACGCAAGCCTTTATTGTGCAAGTAAGATGAGTCGCACTTTACCAAATATGGGCCGCGGGTTAATCTACAAAGTATTCCCCCGACATTAGCCCCCAAGTTCTGCTTGGACTTCGGATGAAGGCTTCTTTGTCTTATTGAACTACTGAACCGTTCTCATGAATGTCCCAGCTGAACTCCAATTTTTGCATCGCCATTTGCGACTTATAACCTTCTTAGCGACTCAAGAGCGCGACTTATCTGGCCGTGCCTGTTGGTTTTCGAATCTGAACGCCTTCCACGCCTGGGCTTTTTAGTTTGGCCCATCGGCCTCCCTGGCACTCTACTTCCATTATGCCGCCGCTACTCTTTCCGCTGCCTTTGGTTCCGCTTCTTGCGCTTGCAATCTTCTGGCGGAAATCCCCTTGGTTGAAAGAGATGTCTCGCCGTAGCTGCAACTGGGAAGGCTCATGGATTGATGAGGTATTTTTGGAATCTTTAGCCGCTCGCGGCCTTCTTCCCCCGAGGGATCAATGCGAATGGCGCGCCGCTGGCGAGGAGATAATTCCCGATCCGCAGCCAGGAGAAGTGGTGATTTTTGCGGAACACGTCGAGCGCGGATTCAAGCCTCCTGGTTCTCTTTTCTTTCGCTCCCTGATGCAGCGGCTGGGTCTTCGCCTTCATGACATCGGTCCCAATTCAATATTGCAAGTGAGTAACTTCCACGTCCTTTGCGAAGATTACTTAGGCGTCTCTCCTTCAATAGACTTCTGGCTCGCTCTCTTTGGCTGCAATAGTCAAAAAGAAGCAATAGATGCATCTTTCCTCCAATGCGGCGCCATATCTTTCCAACGCCGTAAGGGTAGTATTTTCCCAAAGCTAGCCCTTGCCAAAAAAGTTAAGGACTGGCAAAGAACTTTCTTTTACTGCAAAGATACTTCTCCTGAGGGCGAGATTCATCTCCCCCTTGGTCTCCACTCCTTTCGAGGCTACCTCTGCTTTGTCTTCCAAGCCCGATCCTTCTTCGTTGCCCTCCATCGAGATTCTTTTAGATAAGGTGAGGGCGCTGACGCTCCATGGTCTTACCGGATTGGATCTTATATCTTGCTGGACCAAATGGCGAATTCAGCCCGTGAGTCGCCGTCTGCGACTTATGGTGGACTTCACCTGCCATGCCGATGACGTTGATCGCACTTGCCCTGAAGATTGGGACAAAGGGGAGTGGATAAACTTCATTCGCCGAGTGACGAACGAGGACATTGACTCGTATGATAACGTCGGTCTTGCTCCTTTCTGGGCTGAACACAAGCCTTTTGTGGTAATTACTCTTGTAACTTTTTCCTCTAGGACTCCTCCTTCAAAGTTGACTATTCTGACGTTGATTCTCTTTCAGATCGATCCCTACTTTTGGACTCTCCCATCCGAAGAGGAGACCGGCTCAGGCCAAGAAACCACTGTCAAGTCACCAGAAGAAGTCGCTGATCCTGGCGAGGAAATGATGCACATGGCACTGTTTTCGAGCCTGGTGGTAGCACATCTGAAGAGGAGCAACAAATGGCCAATGCTCTCTTGTCCACGGCTCCAGGCACATCTTTCCTGGCGCTTCCTGAAGTACCTCGCAGGTCCTCTAAGCGTCTTCTATCTGAGAGCTCAGAAGATCCCTCGCAACCTGAGAAACGTCGCAAGGCCTTGGCGTTGCTTGTGGATATCAAAGCTGCCAAATCTTTAAAACTTGCTAAGCCTGACAGCGCTACTTTCCTCCGAGCCTGCGGTGAAGAATTGCCCCTCGACAAGTTCGGGTATTTCCTTGTGACATTCTTTTCTTTGTATTCATGTGTCTTCATGAAGGGTTGTTTATTCACTGTTGTTTTTTCTATCCCGTAGGCTCAGACCTGCAAGATTTGTCTTCTCCTTCTTCTGGTTGCCTGATGAGGAGCGTCCGTATTGCTTCTGGGTAAGATTTGCTTTCCTTTCATAACTGTTGCTGCCATTTTGGTCTATAACCATCAATATCTTGCAGGGCCATGGTTGGAGGAGATACAAAGTCTACCTCCTCCACTGCTCTTTCTCAGCCAACCACGAGCGAAGATGATGTTGCTGGCGAGAACATGGGAACTAGCGATGGCGCGACTTATCTGAAGCCTTTTTAGAAGAGGGTATTGCCGATGCGGCTCCTGCCGTGGTTCCAGTCGCAGCGCCATCTGCGACTCCTAATGTTGATGGGATGCCCCTTCAAGTTGGAGCTCCTATTTCTGAAGCGGCTGACCTCCCCAGCGCTAGTAGTTCCAAATCAATTGCAGATGCCATAATCGATGCTGGAGATAAGCACGCTGCTTTATTGCGCGACCTGGTTGGGCAATTATCTTCAAGTCGCCTGGTACGCATACTGTAGCCCCCAAGGATCAAGACCTTGTGTCAGTTCGCAGGGTGTTGATTCTTTCTTTTCTCCAAGCTTTGAGCCCCCAAGTACCTTTCAAAATTGCTTATATTCCGTTTACTCGCAGCTTGAGCTTTCCTCGCTTGCTGCTTCTGACGCAATGAAAGTCAAGGGCATTTCCTTAGATAAACCTGAAGTGACGCGATCTGCCTTGGGACATCATAGCGATATCATTAAGAACCAAGCGCAAGAAATACAAATACTCAAAGATCAACTTGACTCCTGTGAAGAGCAATTTAAAGAACTCGAAGCAGATTCCAAGCAGCGACTAATGGAGAAGGATGAATTGATAAAATCCTTGCGAGAGGGGCTGAATCTCAAATCTGAGCTGCTTGATCGGCTGAAAGGAGACCATGCGAGGGAGCTCGCCGCGCGAGATGAAAAATATAACTCGCTGCTCAAGGCTTTTGAGGGTTTTGGATCTGCTGTTAAATCAGCCATTCTGCAACTCGCCGGTACATCCCTAATCCTTTGTCTCTTGATCATTTACATCTGGGTGACCATCATGAGCTGCTGATCTGAATAATATCTTGTTTTTTGATGCAGGGCCTGGTGCTCCGTGTACCGCTCCAATTTGAAGGATCAACTGGAATATCTTCAAGATTTTAGCCTGCGCCTTCTTAAAGTAACCAAAGAGGTTATGACAAAAATCGCCCCTGTGGCTGATGCTCCAGATTCATGTGAGTTTTGGCTGAACAGGCTATTTAAGGCTCCTCACTATGTCTCTGATTGGAAGGGGTCTTCTGCTCGCTCCGGAGCTGCTCATGTGTTAACATTACTCCGGGCATATTATCCAGAAATAGAGGTAGGCAAGATTGCTCTTCATGACCGGGCGAAGCGCGCGGATGGTACTGAGCTTCCAATGAGTGAATACTTCGACATCTGGAAGGGTATGCGTGGATACGCCACATTACTTGTTAAGAATTTAGACTTGGGCTCTTATCTGGGAAAGTTCAACCCTGATGGTAGCAAAGCTACGAAGGAGAAATCCACTGGGGCTGAATCATCCCGAGCTTCCGATCCATCCTCAGGACCTGGTGGTCCTTCCACTTCATCTGGTGGTGCCTTGGTATAAGGACACCTGCTGCTCCAACCTCGAGACAAGCCGCGAAGGCTTCTGTTCCTGCGACTCGAAAGCAGAAATAAACATCCAATAGTAATGTGCGACTCGTCAATAGTGACTTGCCCGTTAGTCTGTAAAAAATTTGTGTACTATAAGCAGTACTTTTGTGACCTATAAGCAGGTTCTTTTATGATACTTCCATTAAGTAGACGCTCGCGCGGCTCAGTATTTCCTAGGAACATGTGTGTTCAGGGTCGAGAGCGGCCATGATAGGCAATCAAGCTCGATTGACGCCACACCCCAGTACTTTGGCCGCATAATGCAAGACGCTTCTAGCTTAAGGACTGCCACTCGTTTGGCAAGGGTTGAGGTAGCGAGCTGTGCTCGCTGTGCTTTGTAAAAAAGCCCTCAGGGTTGGTGATGTATGAAATTCAAAAGACTCAGCGACTCAATGATAGTTGAGGCGAAACGACGAACCCTTGAATGTCAAGGGTGCCGGCTTTATTTCATAACCACTCAATTTATTACAGGGTGAGACAAAGACGATGCAGACCCTTTAATGCGAGTTTTCTGTTCCTCGCAGGTCATGCATACTTGATACTCATCGCACTCATTTGCGAAATAATACTCCTGACGGAGTGGGTTGAACACCTAGTTGGTTCATGTTTGAGTTGCTAAAAGCGACTCGGGTCGAGCATGATAGCTCCGATGTTTTCATGCCAAAGTGAGGGTCAAATCTTTTGATAGGGTAGTCGCACTGAGTTGCGACTTATGCCATTCACGTCCTTGGGGGATGAGTCACGGGGGGTAAGGTCTCACAATAGTTGGGCCTCTCTGACTTGGGTTGTTGATTGATATTGGATCTATGCATATACGCCATCTCTTGTTTTGTTTTTGTATCAAAGCGATTCCTGGAGTATTATCTTCCTGATTCGCGACTGTATGGTTGGAATTCACCATCTGGTGGGCGCGTCCTGCTGTCCGTCCATTCTGAGTCCCCAAGGCGACTCGCTTTGGGCTGCGGAGGTTTACTGATGGCCTGAGACCATGTGAGGAGTTGGCGATGCAAGCTTCTTCTGCGATTACTGAGCCTGCTTCCTCGCATTCTAGCGCTCTCTGTCTGTCTCCATGCACCGTGATCACGCCGTTTGGTCCTGGTATCTTTAACTGCAGGTATACGTAGCAGGGGCGGGCAGTGAATTTGACATAAGCTTCTCTCCCGAAGATCGCATGGTATGGGCTTTTGACTGCTACGACCTCGAAGCTCAGGAACTCTGTGCGGAAGTTTCGCTCGGTCCCGAAGCTGACTTCGAGGGTAATTTTTCCTATAGGTCGAGTGATTATTCCTGGAATTATGCCTTGGATATCCTTCCTTGTTGGCTGTAGCCGCTGCTCGGGTATGTTCATTCGACGGAGCGTGTCTTGGTATAGGATGTTTACTCTTCCTCCTCCATCCATGAGGACTTTGTTCAACCTGTATCCCGCGACTTGCGGTGTAACAACGAGAGCCAACTGTCCTGGATCTTTTACTTCTGGGGGATGATCGTCGCGACTCCAAACAACCGATCGCTCTGTCCAACGGCGGTGTCTTTCCAAGTTGGGATTGAGTCGCGGCTCCATCTGCTATTCATTTGCCTTCTGTTGCCCGCTGTTTGTACATCTTTCTTCTTACTGAAGTTTCAGGCTTTTGACAGGAGTTCTCCTTGTCCCTATGCTGCATTGGTCCGCTGTGAGTCGCGATTGATGAATCACCTTCCTTCCATCGCCTGTAGTAGTGACACTGTGCCTTGGTGTGACCCGCGGGTCTTCCATCTCTTCTGCGGTGTAAGTCGCAAGGACTATCAAAATCCCTTTGGCGCTGTTGGGGAGTGACTCCTTGTCTCTTTTCTGCTCCCTTAGTTGATGCTTACAGTGTTCTGTTTCCTTTGAGATTGGCGAGCCGCTTGCCATCTTATCTGTCTCTGCGTGCTTGTTAGTAGTCGCCAGAGTTGGCCGAAACTGATCTTATGTCCAGTGCGGCTTAAGGTGCACCGGCGGCTCAAATCTACAGTTCTTTCTCATAACTTGCACTTCAGATTGCGCCGTGGTATCTTTGGCAGAGTCAAGGATCCCTGTGACTTGTTTTATCCAGTCGCTGGTTGATTCGTTCTCCTTCTGGATCCACTGTCTGAGGTTCTTCACGCCTCTATTTGGAACCTTTTGATGAACTTATCCTTCAATTCTTCCCATGAGTTTATTGACTTTGGCGGCAACCTTAGCAGCCAATCCCTGGCTTCTCCCTGTAGTACCAAGTGAAAATATTTTGCGAGCACCTCCTGAGTTACACCGATTCCTGTCATGTTTATTTCATAGTCCTCTATCCATAGGACAGGGTCTAGATCATTATGGTAGGTGGTGACTTGCTGCGACTCGCCGAAGTTCGGTGGGAAACGAGTGAGCCGTATTTCCTCCCCAAAACATGCTGGTCCTTTCAATAACGAATAGGAGCTCACAGGTGCCGTATCTTCATCTGAATCAGTTTCAAACTGGGTTGGTTGAGTCGCATCAAGTATTTGCGGCTTACCGTCAGCCTTACTCTCTTTATCTGGTGATATTTGCAGACCTGCTAGCTGGTTGTCTAATTCTTCCACGTTGCATCCTTCCTCGCCCCACGATACCTCGTGTTGCGGCTCGTTAGGCGTGATTCCATACATGTTTGCTTGCTGTAGGGCGGCAGTCTGTAGCAGATCAATCGCATGGCGAGCTTCCTTATCAGCTCGCGTATCTCCGACTGGTGCTATTTTTGATAATATCCCGATCGCGGTGTGCATATTGCTCTCCGGATTGTTGTGGAACTTCTGCTTCATCTCTTGCCTCCCTTTGTCGTCTTGGTGCAAATTGCCTGCTGCTTTTGCTGCCAATGCCTCAGTCGTTGATCTTCTTCCTGGAGTTTTTTGCGCTCTGCCGCGAGCCTTTGCGCTTCTTCACAAAGTTCCGCCCTGACGGCTTCGATTTCTTCAATTTTGGGATTTTTCTCCTGGCTAGGCAGAGGTTCCCAGATTGGTTTTGACGGGACGGAGGCAGATGTTTTTGCTCCGGTTGTTGCAGTTCTTCTAATACGCGGACCCTAACTGGCCGCAGTTCCTCTCCTGATTCGTCCCCTTGAGTCGCGTCTGAAGATCTGCGACTGACGGACCCAACGAAGATTTTCACAGACCCGACGGGAATAATATACCCAAATTCAACGTGATCTGCCTCTGGTCCCCACTCTGAGTCGTCGATGAAGGGAACACCATTGATATCTTCCACTTGGCCGATGGCGATGTCCTTGAACCCTGATTCCGATCCTGCGCGGAACGTGACGCTCTTGACCGCAGGCCCCACGGTGGGCGCCAACTGTCGTGGGTTTGTCACGTCAGATGTCATGGATGACTTCGTAGGTGTGGGATTTGCGCGAGTCAATCGTCTCCGAGCTTGGGATCGCAGGAACAAGGACGAACACAGATTTACCCAGGTTCGGCCCCTCAATGTGAGGTAAAGACCTACTTCCTGCCTACCCTAGCTTGGTATTGATATGATATATGTGGGGTTACAATGGAGGCGATCCGATCTGGGAACTCGCCGTACGTGCTAGGGTTTTAGGGCTTGATAGCTTGACCCTGTCTAAGTCCTGCGAGTCCTCTTTATATACACAGAGGCTCGCTAGGTTACAAAGGAAACTTCCTCCACAAGGAATACATCAACTGGAACCTACTCGGAGACTAATTTCTCCTTACGTCTTCCAGGATATGTCTTCTAGATCCTTCTCCTTGTGGCGGTATGATGTTGGGCTTGCTTTCACGCAGGCCTTTATTGTGCGAGTAAGATGAGTCGCACTTTACCAAATATGGGCCGCGGGTTAATCCACAAAGTATTCCCCCGACAACAGGGGCACGGACAGATGAAGCAACCAAATTTGCATGTAAAGTGTGAAATACTGAACTGACCGGGATGGGCTCATGTCGAGTGTTGGCAGATCTAAATTTTTTGCGTCGAGGAACAGACCATTCAGCATCAGATTCAGAATACCAGAGATGTTCTTCTCTTTGCCAATTTGGACCACCAAAACCCCATAGATGAAAATAGCATTTGAATTGATCACATGAGAATGACTTGAGATTATGAATGAAAAACCCAACATCTTTGTTAGCCACCAAAAATTTGAAAACCCGATCCTTGAGTAGTTCAATCCAGAGAGAGTCATATCAGGCACCCAAACAGGCCGAGAGAGCAAGACTGACATTGAGATTATCCAGACGAAAAGAGCTTCGTGCAAATGAAACCACAAGGAAGAAATGATGGGATCTGGAGACGGGGTTCACCAGACATGCGAAGAGATGACGAACCTTGGCCCGGATGGCATGACCAAACGAGAAATCCAGCTTGTGGGTAATGGAGGATGGATCAGTGAATGGATCCATCGGATCCAATCACCAAACTCTGGCCGGAACGATCAGATCGCCGGAGAGAGTCCATCACTGAGGGAGTCGCCTGAGGGGTGGGTGGGAGACGCCATCGGTGTAGCTAGCCAAGTATGTTACACTTAAAGATGTTCTACTCAATATAGGATAGCTTCCCCCAAGAATAGTGCATTATCTAGAAGTATGACTTTGAATGTAAATGCACTAGAATGGGATCATTGCTTTTCCTAACTCAAGAAAGCATAAAACAAATTTTGAGTAGAGCAACAAGGATCCAAAAGATGCAACGAAGACAAAAGAGATTTAGATCGACATGAATTCTTGGCAATAAAATAAGGCAATTCAAAGCAAGAGCCAATATGAAGATGGTCTACAAATTCCACCACAATTATGAGTATCACTTGTCATGGACAAGGAGTATATAGAGATATTTCTCGGTGATATAAAGGAATTATATCCAAGACCAACTTCACAAAAAATAAGCATATGGCAAAGGATAGGAAATAAAGGCCAAAGCTTAGATACGAAGATAGATGTTCTTGATAGCTTCAAAAATGCATGCGATAATGCAAAGCAACCACAAAGAGTAGATTGAAGCAAACGGTCTCCCAAGAAGATATATGCAAGCATATTTGGGGAAAGCCGTAACAAGAACGTCCATCACAAACAAGATCCAAACGAGTGAGTAAATAAAATTATTTTAGCAAGAAGGGAACTTGTTTGAGAAACATGCCACATAGGAACAAGATTATTAACAAAATCAATTCTAGGTGGCAAAACCTCACATGTTCACATTTTCTAGGCTTGTAATATGCACAAAGCTTATTACTCCCCCATAATGTGATAATCCAAATTTTCTTAACAAGAGGCAAACAAAACCAACTAGAGATAATTAATGGACATTATAGAATTTGAATTTCTCATGAGAATGACATACCACATAGAGAATAGATAATATTGATATATCATCACTAAGTGGTATTCCTCATGTACACACATTTTTAGGATTGTGAAGTGCACGAAGCACATCACTCGCCCAAAATGGGATAGTCCATTGATGCATGTAAAATGCATACATGAACTTTGCATTGTATTACTTATATTTCAATCATATTTGCACCATATAAGGGTTATATCATTGTTTTATATTGATTTTGGGAATATTTCATAGTTTCCCTATTTTTCTGGAATTAACTCTGCACAGGCAGAAAACCCTATTTTCTATATTTTGATGTTTCAGGGACCCAAACGACGTCCAAATGACCTGGAAATTTACGAGCATCAGTTTTTGGAAGGAACGAAGCGTGGGAGCGAAGGAAGCGAACAAACGGAGGCCCGAGGGCCAAGATAGGGTGGCCCACGCGGCCAGATTCCTTGGCCGCATGGGGCCCACCATCTTGGGCCTCGTGGCTCCGTTGCCGTCGATATTTTTTCCCGAGCCTCCGTCTTGACCTAAAAACGACTATGAAAATAGTCCCCCGACGGCTTTCGGAAGGGAGCGCCGCAGAAACACAGAAACCACGAAACAGAGACCTGGAGGTGCAGATTGGAGGGGGAAAACTCCGGCGGGGCGCTGCCGGGGTGGTCTCCATCTTCTCCAACAACTTCTCCACCGTCTCCATGATAAAGAGGGAGTAGTCCACCCCTGGACCGTGGGTTTGTGGTGGTAACTTGATCCAATCTCTCTATGTATGATCATTGTTGAAGTCCATATGATGTGCCTTGCATGATTATGGAACTATCTTTGTAATTCCTATGGTGGATATTGTGGTATGAGATGATATTATGTTATGCATTTACCGTCATGTTGGGATTTTATGGTTTGTCATACTTTGGAATACATCTATGTTACATGCAATGGATTTATCTATTCTTAATGCCTTGTTTATCCGCGCTAACGGGGTGGTTGACAACCATCTCGGTGGGTAGATGAGAGGGATGTGGATGCACGTACATTAATAAATCATTGCACTAGTTCTTAGAATATGTTTTCCTTTAAGAGTATGATGTATGTGGGTAGAGAGTGGCCTAGTGACAGAAGGCATAGGCACTAAGTGACAGTAATGTCGCCCAACATTCTTTATCTGGGGGTAAAAAGGAAGAAGTATGATGTGGGAGTGACAACATACCACGCTAGCCTTACGAGGGTGACCTAGCAACACAAATGATTATCTACTTTCAACTATATGGGTGCAGACATATAGCCGCTATAAAATTACCATTAAAGCATGACAATTGTGTGTACTTTTATTATCTATAACATGATCACCACCATAGATTGAGAGAGAGGACGAGTGAAACCATGAACCCATGTCCATTGTTCCTATAAGAGAAAACCTTTGTCTTGTCCTCTTGCATTGGAGAGGATTGGGACAATTTTACATTCTTGTTTTGTTACATTAAACTTCCATCCATTAAATCAACCATCTTGTTCTTTAAACTTGTTTAGTGCATAATCAACTAAAACTTGTGACACTTTAGTTGTAGGGAATAGATAACTTTTCCTTCTTGCTCCTGCGGATCGATACCCTACTTCCACATTGAGAGGTGCTACAGTGATCCCCTGCTCTTGGGGGTTATCATCCATTAATCTCTCAAAAAGAGAGACAACAAGATAAGATATCAAATAAAATCAATAAGGCTCAAAACAAGTAAATGGTGTGCAAACTAACATACACATACTTGATTTCTCAAGATAAGTAAGAAGAGAGCACAACACATACAAACACTAGTAAGGTACAAAACCAAACACATGCAAGGGTGCAAGCAACTTTCAATGTATATATGATATAAGCACAAGTTACCGCAAGGAGGAACATTGGATAAGAGATAGAAAAATATAACCCAAATGACTTGGCTTGAGAGAATATAATTGATGAAGATCCCTTAATTCTTCATGATGTAGCCAAGTCTCCAATACCCTCAATAAACAATACCTATTGATCAAGTTTTAGCTTGTTGGTCGCCAACCAAGTTGGGTCCTAAGAGGTTAGTCACAATAGGTTTGGCAACCCAAATGGTTCTTTTCTTGACACCACTTTGAGTACCAACATATTTGGTAAACACATTGCCAACCTTATCCTTCCGAAGAGAATAAACATTATCAATTATAATGGGGTTGGATAAGGTACCATTAGTGCATGAAGAAGCAAAGTGGCCCTTCTCACGGCATATGTAGCAACATTGGCTTCCTCCTTTCTTCTTAGTTGGAATCTTGACTTGACGAGGGGTAGCTCGATTCATCTTGAGAAGGGCCTTGCTTTATCTTGAGGAACTTGAGTTTGAATTTGAGGCCACTTCCCTTGTTGCTTCTCGCTAAGAGGTTTCTTCTTCAAAGGGCAAGATCTAACATGGTGCCCTTCAACTTTGCACTTGAAGCAAACAATCTTGGCCAAATCTTTAACTTGTTCTTGGCCCTTTTTCTTCTTGTTATACTTGGACTTGGTCTTGATATTGGAGTTGAATCCAAGTCCACTCTTGTCATTGGGGCGTCTTTGTATACTCAACATATTTTCAAGAGTAGACTTCCCAACATGACGCTTTTCCAAGTCTTTCTTCAAAGAAGTGACTTGGGCCTTGAGGTGTTTTAATTCCTCTAGATGGTTAGTATCAACACAAATACTAGAGGAAGTAGATGCTTCATTGTTAGAGTAACAAGGCATGGAAAGTAATTCATCAGAAGATGTAGCAATATTGTGAGTGGATGAATCACAACGGGTAGCACATGGCAATAAAGCATTTAGAGTAGAAGTAGTGCCATTGTCCACATGAGGCTCACAAGATGTTACCTTTGTAGTGATAGCCTCATGAGCTAACTTTAGCTTTGCATGGGATGCTAGAAGATCCTCATTAGAGCTAGAGAGCTTTTCATGACTTTCTTCCAATTTCCCATACTTGCTAGTTAACAACTCAAGTTGAGCCCTTAGATCAACATTCTCCTTCAAAATAGATGCTTCACGAGAAGTGGAGTTAGTAGCACAAGCATCATTAACATTCGAAATGGAAGAAGACAACTTGGCAAGCTCATCATTCTTAGATAGTTGAGTTTGGAGTTGATCATGAGACTTGATAAGGAGAGAGTGTTCACTTTCTAAAGCCTCGTGAGCTTTGTCAAGTCTCTCTATGTCCTCAATTAGTCTTGCATTGCCAACACCAAATTCAACTTTTTCCTTTTTAAGCACTTTATATTTAGCAATAGCATGATCTCTTTCCTTAATGATTTTAGCAATAATAAGATCATTTGTTTCATCAAGAGATTCAAGTTTCTCCTCAAGAGACACTCGAAGCTCTTGCTCTTCCTCAAGAGTGACGGTGAAAGAAGCAATTTCATTAGCATATTCTCTTTCAAGTCTCCCCTTTTCTTCAATGACTTCGCAACTCTTAATAGCATAAGTCAAAATTTCACATAAAGGGGAGATAGCTTTACTACCTTGAGGGAGAGCACAAAATACCATCTCACCTTTCTCTTTTAAGGAGTCGACATCATTATATTTTAAACCATAATAATCCTCATCCTCATCATCACAAGATTTAGAGGGTTCCAAAGGTTGAGATACCTTTGAATTCCTAGCCATAAGGCAAAAGTGAGAAATGGACGATGATGATGAAGAAGAATTACTTGAAGCACCATTGAGGTCCATGTCTTGTTCCAACAAATGTTGGGTTTCCTCTATATTGTTAGTCACACAAGTAATAGAGGATATGGAAGCATTGGTTTCATGGCAACAAGATATAGGAAGCATATCATCATGAGATTTAGTTAAGCAACTATTACATGATATGTAAGGACTAGCAACACTAGCATGTAAAACATTTGGAGTGCTAGAAGTGTTTAAGTCCAAAGATAGAACATTGCAATGAGATAGAGATGAAGTATAGTTAATAGAATATTTACCATCGACAAAGCAATTTCTATCACCACTCACCATATCATTACCTTGTGACAAATCACATGTTGGCGAAGTGGAAGAAGTTGTGAACTCATCATGGCCGGATGTGGAGGGAGAACAATCATCCTCAATTATGTTGGACATTTCATATTTATCTTGAAGCTTGGTCCAAAGCTCATGAGCGTTCCGAAAAGGCATGATTGAATCAAGAACTACATCGCTCAAAACATAGATGAGACCATTAGATACTTGAGTATCGAGATGCGAGTTTTACTCATCCTCTAAAGATAATTCTTGGGAATCCTTTGGAGAAGAAAAACCCACATCTACAATCCTCTTAATATAATTTGGACCCATGTCCCTAAAAAGATTAAGCATGCGAATTTTCCAAACATCATAATTTGTGCCATCGAATATGGAAGTGGGATCGTGCACTAATTCTCTAAACGACATCTTTACTCTCTAGGCGGTAAAGCCCAAAAAGAGAGCCCAGACTCTGATACCAATCGAAAGGACAAGGATGTCGCCTAGAGGGAGGGTTGAAAAGGCGAATTAAAACTTTTCCGGTTTAGGCTTGATAATTGCGGAATAAAACTAGGTGTTTAAATTAACAAGCCAACAACCTAAAAATACTAGGCTCACCTATGTACGCCAACAACTTATGCTAAGCAAGACAAGCAAAAAAGTGATAGCAATATATAATACTTCAAGCATGAAGGCTATCACAATATAAAGTGCATAAGTAAAGAGCTCGGGTATAGAAATAACCGAGGCACGCGGAGACGATGATGTATTACCAAGTTCCTCCTTTTTAGGGGAGTACGTCTCGTTGGAGGGGTGTGAGTTTCAAACTCAAACGTCACAAATGGCCTCACCCTATTCTCCGATGAACCTTACCCAAAAGCTCGGTTCACCTTCCACTATCGGAATCCTTCAAGGTGGAATCCGGAGCCTTTACAACAATCTTGAAGCACAACCCACAAAAGGATTGGGAACTCCCAAGTGACCACAAAAGGTCTCAATCACCACAAAAGGCGTCTAGGATCCAAAGACCCAGGAGTAACAAGCTCACAAACTTTTAACTTCCACGAATATTCGTGGAGAGCACAAACTGATGTACAATGCAATGGCAAGAGCACAAGTGCTCAAATCCTTCACTCTCAAATCCCACCAAAAGCAACTAATGCTTATGGGGGGAGAAGAGAGGAAGAACAAAGAAGAACTCAATAAATGGAACTCCAAGATCTAGATTGAAAGTCTTTCCCTCACTTAGAGGAGAGATTGATTGGTGGAAATATAGATCTAGATCTCCTCTCTCTTTTCTCTCAAGAAGTAGCTAGAATCATTGGAGGGATTGAGAGATAGCAAGCTTTTAGAGGTCAACAATGGAGGTCAAAACTTGCTAGAAGGTTAGGGAACCATTGGGGAAGAAGGCGCCTTAAATAGGTCACCCAAAGATCCAACCGTTAGGTGCAGAAACGCGCAGGGGCGGTACTACTGCTGCAAACGGCGGTACTACCGCCCCCGGGGAACCCAGAAAGTCAAACAGGCGGAAAACAGGCTTCAGACAGCGGTACTACCTCCCTGGGCGGTACTACCGCCCCGTGCGGTACTACCGCTCCTGGTACCGCAAAAACGGCCTTGGACGCACTTGTGCGGTACTAGGGGCGGTACTACCTCTCCTGGTACCGCAAAAACGGCCTTGGACGCACTTGTGCGGTACTAGGGGCGGTACTACCGCCGGAAAAAAAAACTGCACACAACGCGGTACGAAAACTTCAACAACTTTTGCATCTAGACTCCGATTTCGATGATCTTGGGCTCGTTGGAATCGCAACGATGAGTTTTACAAGATTATGCAAAGAAATATCATAGTCCAACAAGGGAGGATAAAACCAAAAGGGGTAAGGTTAGACCTCTCGATAAAAGAACAACCGGTCAAACCTCCAACATAAAAAACGCAATAAGTTTTTCATACGAAATCCATTTTAGATGAACTAGAGCTTGGTATGGATATGAACACAAACTCTAAATTCACACATGGATAAAAGCCAAATAAGAATCAAGAAAGATGATATGCCAAGTATGCAAAGGTTTGAGCTCTCCACAAAATGCGATCAAGTTACTCACTTGAGAGACCCTCTTCATAGAACGCCGTCTATCCTATAACCCGGTCTCCCACTAACATCATGAGACCGGTAAAATAGAAACCCTATCAAGATCATACCTTTGCCTTGCGCATTTACTTGAGCTAGATGATGACGATCTTGACTCCCTCAAGTTGGAACACATTTCTTGATTGTGCTTGCTAGCACATGCTTGATGAAGACTTCTCCAAATACTCCCCCATACTCCATTATGGGAGAGCCTTGCTAAGCTGCATCTTCATGTATCCACTTGCACTTCATCTTCTTCTCTTGATATATATGATGGCTTGAAGATAAACATGAATGTTCACTCAATCTTCTTTCCAAGCCACACTTGCAACGAGCTCAACTCTAGATGACCATTTGTGTAGATCACACCTTGAATATTATTTTGGTCATCACTTTATCTTCTAGAGTCCAACACATGAACTCCAATCTTTTCCCATGGACAAGATCTATAAGGATATCTCAATGAAAATATTAGTCCATAGAGATTGTCATTAATTACCAAAATCACACATGAGGGCAAATGCACTTTCAACGACCAATGCGCGTAACGACAAATACGCGCAATGACCAATGCACCCCTTTCAATATATTATTAAAAATTTATCGAGTAGAATCCGAGCCTTAGCATGCGCAATGACAAATACGTGCAACGAACGTGGTGCTTCCTTTATACTAGTACACTAATTTTGTACTTTTGTGGCCAATTAGGAGCAACGATCGCAACACAGATGTGCACAGTACTTCCGATCGATTTAGGATCTACGTCCGTCGCGGCGTGTACATCTCATTTTTTTTTTGGATTTTACTTTTCTCGTGAGTGTGCACTGCCTCCCGTGTGAACGATCTGTACAACTGCTTCCGGTGGAGAACGTACGCGGGGGGCTTCGTTCCGTACCACGGGGGGGGGGGGGGGGGGGGGGGAGGGATTTGTGCACTGCTGGCAGCGATCGCGGGGGGGCTTCCGACTGCGTCCTTCGGGTTTGCACGTCGCTATCGGTCACGTTGCAGGGCCTCCATGTGACGCCAACGGAGGAGCGCACGGACGTGCAGATCGCCCTTCGCGAAGGGAACCCTCTAGGTAGGGATACCCACCGCCCACGCAAGGTTTACGTCAAGGCTAGCTGGGGACTTGGGAGCGCCTATATATCGCTTCGCAGCGATGGTTCGAGGTCACGTCTTAGATGGGCCGGCCCATATGCTTCCGCTTCGCTTCCTAACGTTTGGTCATACTGTTTCGTAGGTAGCTCGTTCGTTAGGACTAGTCTGAAGTCTAAACACGAGCGTTCCAAAAAAAAAGATCTATTTCGAATTTTTTGAAAATTGTTTAGATTTCGAATGTGAACAAATTCTGAATTTGAACCAAAATTCGATTTTTTTATTATGAACTAATTTTGAATTTGAACAGATTTTTAATTCGAACAAATTTCGAATTTGAACAATTTTCGAATTTGAACAATTTTCAAAAATGAATAAATTTTGAATTTGAACAAATTTCGTATTTGAACAATTTTTGAAAATGAACAAATTTTGAATTTAAAGAATTTTTGAAAATGAAAAATTTCGAATTTGAATAATTTTCAAAAATGATTTTTTTGAATTTGAACAATTTTCATAAATGAACAAATTTCAAATTTGATTTTTTTTTTCAAAAATGAACAAATATCGAATTTAAACAATTTTCAAAAATGAACAAATATCGAATTTGAACAATTTTCAAAAATTAAAAAATTGGAATTTGAACAATTTTCGAAAATGAACAAATTTTGAATTTGAACAATTTTTAAAAAATGAACAAATTTCATATTTATATAATTTTCGAAAATGAACAAATTTCGTATTTGAACAATTTTCATAAATGAACAAATTTCGAATTTGATTTTTTTTCAAAATGAACAAATATCGAATTTGAACAATTTTCGAAAATGAACAAATATCGAATTTGAACAATTTTTGAAAATGATTTTTTTTTAAATTTGAACCATTTTCAAAAAATGAACAATTTTTGAATTTGAACAATTTTAAAAAATGAACAAGTTTGAAATTTGAACAAATTTCGAATTTATATAATTTTTGAAAATGAACAAATTTCGTATTTGAACAAATTTCGATAATGATTTTTTTTTTAATTCAAATAATTTTTTAAATGATTTTTAAAATCTAAACTAAACTTAGATTCGAAAATGATTTCTTCGAAGAAAAACGAAAATAAGAAACGAAAAGGAAAACAGAAAAAAAAATGGAAACTGAAAACAAAATGAAAAAACAGAGAAGAAAACAAGGAAGAAAGCTAGATGGGCCGCCCAGCAACGGCGCGCTTCAGGCGGCGCGGCCGTATAGCGCCACTGCTGGGCGATATATAGGATTTGTCGGCTGGCTGCCTGGGTAAACCCTATTTGACGACCAGGTCGGAACGCAATGCGCTCCGCACACCTGGTCGCGCCGCCCTGTTGTTTATGGGCCGGCCCAGTAGTGCACCTGCTTCTCTTTTTTTCGTTTTCTTTTGGTTGTTTCTTTTTTCTTTCTTATTTTTCCTGTTTCTTTTCTTTTTTGCCTCTTTCTTTTTTCTTTTATGTTTTCTTTTTAGATATTATTTTAAAATTAATTATTTGAAAGTAGTCAAATTTTAAAAAAAAATCAGATTTGAAAAAATGTTCAGATATGAAAAATGTTCATATCTACAAATTGTTCATATTTCAAAAATCGTTCAAAAATAATTTTCGTTAATAGAGTTTTTGTTCACTTTTTGAAAAATCGTTTAAAACTAATTTTTGTTCATAGACTTTTTTCTGTTCACTTTTAAAAATCGTTCTAAAATAAATTCGTTCACCAACCTTTTCTGTTCACTTTTAAAATCGTTTAAAAATAGTTTTGTTCAACTTCATTTTCTGTTCATTTTTTAAGATCGTTCAAAAGTAGTTTTCCTTCACCGGCCTTTTATGTTCACTTTTAAAGTCATTCAAAAATAGTTTCCGTTCATCGCCATTTTATGTTTATTTTTTAAATTGTTCATATTTCTTTTTTGCTTTTCTTTTTTGTTGTTTCTTTCTTTTTCTGTTTTCTTTTTAGATATTATTTATTTTTTAAAATTTTCATTTTTGAAAAAATGTTCAAATTTTAAAAATGATCAGATTTGAAAAAATTCATATGTGAAAATTGTTCAGATTTGAAATTTGTTCATATTTCAAAAATCATTCAAAAATAATTTCTGTTTACAGAGTTTTTTTCTGTTCTCATTTTTTAATAATCGTTCATAAACAATTTACGTTCACAGGGATCTGAGTACACAAAAATGATTGACACTACATACATTCTAGAAAATTTGTGTTTACATATACCTACATTTTTATAGTCCCAAATTCGAGAATCCTGTTCTATATATACTTAATGATATCATAAAAGAGATACATATACAAACACATTATAATACATCTAGGAGCATAAATAAATTGGTGGAGTAATATGAAAAAAATACTATTTTGCTTAGATTTACAGTGAAACCCACAATAACAAAAGCTTTATATGAAACATCAAAAATTAAGAAAAAACAAACAAATTATGAAACAAATACAGTTTCAGAATAGCGCTAAATATAAATGTGCAATGGCAAATATGGGAACTTATGACCAATTTGTAACTTACTATAAATAATTATTTTGAGTTGGTAATGCTACTAGTTATTCCAAAAATATTTGTCTACATAATATATCGAAGAACTTATAAATAAAACCAACATACATTAACGACTAGCTAAGTTACGACGAGGTACAAATGTTTTGTATAAATATATCAGTGAGCACATTTTCGACTTGCTCATGGCCAGTGTACTTAGTTGGCTACGGTGAAGCTGGGTCAGCTGTACGACATCGATTGGGGGTAAGACGGCATTTTCTGGATTGCTCAAAAAATCCAAAATGCCTTAAAAATAAGCGTAGACACTTTTTGAACATGGCTCAAAAATTAATTCAATACACAATTTACAAATGTCTTAAAACAATTTAACATAATTGCTCAAGTGCCTTTAGAAACAATTGAATTAATTGTCAACAATCACTATACAGATCGATATGCAAGAAATACTTAGTCGTGCCAAAAAGAACATTAACAGCACTATAAATTTGACTCAAATATATGTAGTACATTATACAATTTGGATAAACAAAATGGATGAAGCATGTGTGCCGTAATAAACAAAATGACATATTACAAACCATAAGTCACAAGCATGAGCACCTACAGAAGACTACATGCTTCAACTTTGTAAGGCCTAGAGCAATCTAATGATACTGTGGAGTTCCGATTCTTCCTTGCCCATCTTCCGATACACGAGGATCTGCGGAACTAAGTTGAACGCGTGATGAAGTAGATTCATAACAAGTAGCTTTCCGGAAATGATATAACAATCTTCACGTGCTTAACCGGTAGTACCATAATGTATAACTGCAAGGTGGAAAATGGCAGGAAACACCTAAAGTTCAGGTATAGCAGTACATGCAGGAGCTCAAGTTCTGTTATATATAGCGGTATGCTCACTATCAGAAAATAACCAGATTCTTGCTCTACACAACCTGTTCAGAAAAGAAGTATCAATGCTCTTCATAATATACAAACTACAAACAATTTGAATAGTTCTAACATGTACAAAAGGTCGCCCCGGTGCAGGCATATAATTGTCTCTTCCAACCACAGTATATTATAAGAATAATAAATATATGCCACAGTATACTTGTTTTAGTGAGACAAGTGTGTGGTAGGAATAACCATAGTATAGCATCAGAAATAGAGCATATTCAGGTTTCGGCATATATGCATACACCGTCCCTGATATTGTTACTCAGGAGCTTGATCGGGAGCTGCTTGTAGCCCTTTCATATTAAATTATTAATAATGGTCCGTTTTACCGCAAAAAAAAAATATTACACATACCTGAGATAACTTCAAGCTGTCGTCTATTACAACCCAGTTGTACTAGGATTGGTAATGATCGAATGTCTAAATATCAACAATGGGACGATGATCTCAGAAAAAAGGGAACAATGAGAACCTTCCGGCGGGATACATCCAATCAACTGAACACGTGTGTGCAGCATAAGTACTACTCCCTCCGTTTGAAAAAGGATGTTTTACATATATCAAAATTCGGATGTATGTGTACACTAAAACATATCTACCTACATCCTTTTCCGGACGAAGGGAGTAGTATAATAATTCAACTCGTTCAATGACACAATATTCAAAATCCCATAGTTGTGATATTTGAACCCGTAAAATAAGGAGCATCCCTCCGTTAGAAAATTGAGTATACCACGAGGCCTCTTTGGAAAATAAATCAAAGGTGCATCAAGACTTCCGGACGAAGACCAGAAGTTTTCCGCCCTATAGTAGAACTGAAGAAAAATATAATACTTTTCCATCGCACATAAATGGAAAGTTAATCGTGCGAAATCCTCTTTTAATTAGCCACCAAATGGAGAAGCGGTGCTCTTTCAGGTTTTGGGAAAATATCCGCTTGAAACCAAGTTTTAGTGGAAACCGGTGCCAACCACTAAAAAATCATGTTTAAAAGTTTTAAAAATTCTCAAAGAAAATTCATTATGTTGGGAATGTTGAGTTCTATAGACATGTAAATTTGCAAGTTTTTTTAAGCGAGGCAAAATCTATACCTTTTATATTAATATAGGAGGAGCAAACATGGGGTGGCCGAGACCAAAGGAAAAAAAATCAGATGATGGCCAAACTAAGAGACAATCTCCGCTAAATGCTTATCTCCCGTGAGAATCCGGCTTTTTTTTCCATCCTTAATCTTCTGAAATAGGACCGATGGCATATACGACTTGTTGTTGAAAAGCCGAGCGTTCCTTCCCTTTCAAAATTTCCAGGTTATCAAAATGACGGCCTATTTAACCCCCTTGGTGTGAGCAGTAGGAGTCCTGATAATGGCATGCCAATATTGGAAGACAGTAGGGCGATGAGAGCCCAAATTCTGCACCAAGGAAGGACATGCAAGCCAAGTTAAAACTCAAAATTGATTAGAAAAATTCAGCATCGAATAGTAGCAAAATGAATAGTAGGTGTAAACGTTACTATTCATTGCTGAATTTGTTATTTTTATATCTTCTAAAAAAATCAAGTTTTAACTTGCAAATTTACATGCGTATATAATAGAACTCTACCTTCAAACATAACGCATTTTTGTTGACAATTTTTTAAAACTTGTAACCATGTTTTTTTCGTTGTTTTCACCGATGTCCACTGAAAATTGGTTTTCACATGATACTTTCTCCAGGTTTCAGCAAAAGCTATGCGCTTTCAGTTTTAAGCAATTTATTGCTACTTTTGGACATAGTCTAAAAACGAGTACAAACAGGGATTTATAGTACGCAGTCATATTGCTTGCAGCGTATCGACTCTTAGTAGCTTTTTTGCGACATATCGACTCTTAGTAGCTTACAGAGAACTGGTCTGTCTGGGTCACCTCTCATTAAAAACACCGAGAAGGCGATCGACTAGCTATGTTATGTACAGAAATTTTACCTTTGCAAACTTGACCCTCACTTGACCCAGGAACGAAAACGAAACGCTACTCTGTCGCGCAGACACCATTCTTGCCTATTTACACCGTGCTATTGTTCTTCTACTTTTGTTCATCACGTCGTGGTCACCGTTCAACAACTCACGATCGTGAGAAGACATGTCCAACGAACGAACTGGTCCTTCTCTCATGCATCCCACTCCCACGTGCCGTTGACTGACTTGTACACGTCCCGGCAGCAGCCTCGGCGCCGGCGCTTCTGCCGCTCGGAGTCAGTCAGTCACACCGTGGTCACGTCCCTGTCCGTAAGGTCGTGGTCCCTACTCATCAGGTAGTTCTGCGTCGTCCACCCCGCCGACGACGCGTAGTGCGACGAGAAGGAGGTCATCGCCGTGCTGGTCCCGGACGCCGGCAGCTCCCCGTCGTCCTCGCCCGCGAGCGCGGCCGGCTGAACGGGCCACATGAACGCCGGCTTCTTCGCCGGCACGTCCGGCGTCGGCGCGGAGCGCGTCAGGATCTGCACGATGTCTCGCGCCTTGGGCCGCTCCCCGGGGTTCGGGTGGCTGCACGCCAGCCCCAGCAGCAGGAGCCGCTCCGCGTCGTCCTTGTCGAACTCGCCGGCCAGCCTCGGGTCGACGGCCTCGAGGATGCGTCCCCCGCCGGCGCCGTGGCGCTGCCACACGCCCTCCAGCAGCTGGCTGCACCCGGCCGGGTTGCTGCAGGAGACGCGCCGCCCGGAGACGATCTCCAGGATCACGGCGCCGAAGCCGAACACGTCCGACTCCCTCGTCGCCCTGCCCGTGTGGAAGCACTCCGGCGCGATGTAGCCCAGCGTGCCGGGGACGCCGACCTTGTCGGTGTAGGAGGTCTTGTCGGACTCGAGCGCGCGGGCGAGGCCGAAGTCGCCGAGCCGGGAGTTGAAGGCGACGTCCAGCATGATGTTGGACGGCTTGATGTCGCGGTGGATCACCCGCTGGTTGTACTCGTGGTGGAGGTAGTTCAGGGCGGACGCCACGCCGGCGACGATCTTGTAGCGCTGCTCCCAGGTGAGGATCGGGGATTCCGGGCCGCCGAAGAGGTGCCTGTCCAGGCTGCCGTTGGGCATGAAGTCGTACACCAGGAGCAACACGCCATTCTGGTGGCACCACCCTGCAAATTAACCATCCGAGTTTATCAGTCGGTCATTTGTTGATTTAATTCCACAGTGTGAAAAATGAATTAGAAAATTTGACTATATTCTTGTTGAAGCCACCGGCCGGTTGTGCAGGTCAGAGATGAGTTCGTGCTCATAAGTCATAACCTTGTCGGGCATACGTTCTCTACAAACTATCTAAATTATTATGTTTTCTTATCCCTAAACCAGGTAACCATTAAGTAATAGACAGGTCAAATTTTGCAGATTGGCATCTCAATCGGTGTCCTATGCATTGCTCACGATTCAATCATGATCGCAAATCCCAAACCATATAATATAAGCAACCTCACTAGCTAGGAACAAGTCATGGATATTTGGGTGCCAACTTGAATTTATACTAGTACTAATTTCTTGGAGATAAAAGCAATTATTCTCTGGCATCCTTATCCTTTGATGATTCGTCATCTGAAAAATTCCGTACTGTTGTACGGCGTTTAACATTTCCAACGTACGTACCACATGAACAATTCATTTTCCGCCTAAATCATCAGGAAAAGTTCACTTTTAGGTAACCCTTTTGGCATATCCTAGTTGGACGTATATCCTATATGAAAATATTTTTGAATGGCAATGTGATACACTATTATTGTTCAACTAGCTAGATTGGACGAACTAATGTACCTACTAGTATTGAACGAGAACGTTGTGAAATGAGCACATAAAGAAAGGAAGAATTCCTTACCGACGAGCTTGACGAGATTGCGGTGCCGGAGGAGGTTGATGATGCTAAGCTCGGCGAGGAAGTCCTCCTGCCCCTTGGTGTTGGCACCGGAGAACTGCTTGACGGCCACCTCCACGCTCTGGCCATGTTCCCCGACCACGGTGGCGCGGTACACCACGCCGTAGCCTCCCTGCCCCAGCTTCATCTTCTCGTCAAAGTTGTGTGTCCCTTTCTTGAGCTCCTTGTAGTCGAACTCCTTGGGCACCCGGGGATGCTCATTAGACTGAGGGAGTTGTGGAACGACGAGGTGGGGTCGTCGCCGATCCTCCGCCGCCTGTTCCTGATGTACAGGCCGGCGAAGAGCCCGAGAGCCAGCGCGACGGCGCACGGCAGGCCGATGGTCAGGCCGAGCTTCCAGCCGGATAGCGGCTCCTTCTTACCGGGGACGACGTCGCCGGGGAGAGTCTCCACCGTCATGTTCCACATGAGCACGCAGTTGAGCTGGTACTCGACGCCGGTGGACGCCGAGAAGCCGAAGTAGGCCGTCTTGCCGAGGAGGACCGTGGAGAGGTCCAGCGGCGCGTTGAGTACGGGGGTGGCAGGCCTGCTCCCGTTCTTGGCCATGTACACCCACACGTGCCGCGACGTGCCGTTGTATTCCACCCAGACAAAGTAGCTGCCGTCGTCAGTGGTGGTGTTGCTGGGCGCGAGGTGGATGCCGAAGGGGGTGAGGGAGGCGGAGATGTTGGACCGGACGCCGTTCACGTCGAGGCCGACGTGGTTGTCGTCGGGGTCGTAGAACTGCTTCACGCTGTCAAACTCCACGGCCGCGAATCCGTTGGCGGCGCTGCCGTCGGTGGACGCGTTGGTGAGGCCCAAGTACTCGCCGAAGCTGCCGGGGGACGGCTCCACGCTGCCGCTGGACGAGACGACGAACGCGAGCCCTTCGCCCTTGAAGGACGGGTTCGCGCGGAAGAGGTTGATCCGGAACACGGTGGAGAAGGAGGCGACGCGCCGGCCATCGGCGGTGGAGTTGGACGCGTTGGAGGCCCAGAGCACATACGGCGTGGCGAACAGGACGCGGCCGGAGCGGTTGGGGAGGTACGTATCCTCATCGTTGCTGGTGTCCGGCGTGATCTGCAGAGCCTGCGAGCTGACAGTGGCGTTGTTGGAGAATGTCAGGTTACCCGGGAGCTTCATCAGCGTGGTGTCGAACGAGGGAAAGGAGAAGGTGCGGAACTCCTTGCCGCCGATGGTGGTGGTGAAGGTGGTGGACTGGCCGCCGACTGAGGGGAGGAACGAACTGGCGGAGATGGCGTAGAGCAGCAGGAGGACGGAGAGGCTGGTGGTGCTAGCACGTTGGTGACGGCGGGAAGCAGCCATGGGGTTTGACCGTTTTGGGGAAGAAGAGATGATTGCTGGATGGAGAAATGGAGGGAGTCGTGATGTGTCTGAACCAAAGGGGGTTTTAACTTGGTGAAAGGGTGCTGCCACTTGCAAGATTTTTTTTTTCATGGTAATACGATTCTCATTGATAAATAAAAGACGAGATACAAAAGACGTATACACCAATCTTACAGATTTGAAAAGATAGGATAAACCTATGTGACAAACCAACGCCTATCCATCTTTTTCGGCACCACCGTAGCAGCCACCAAAGAAAAAAAATAGACAGATCACCTCTTCACCCGAGCTCGACGCGGCTCCATCGCTGATCATCAGCTTTTCGGACCTCCAAAGTAGTTTGCCATAGGACAAACCATTGCCGTTGAAATAATCAGACCGGGGCAGCACGACCCCGGACACGCAATCGAACTTCAGCACGGCACCCTCGCACGACGACGTCGGAGTAGGAAACCAGAACCGTCAGTCTCCAACCACGAACCCACCACAAGGTGCACCATCTTTCAGCTGTCACCAGTGCAGACCACCGTTTGCACGTACTCCTGGACGAGTCCTCTCTGCTCCACCATGACGCTAGAGACAACGCCGCAGCAACGGGGACAGAGTAGGAGGAAAAACTCATCTGATGGAGTCGCCGCCGTCGCCTCGCCGACACCATCCATGAACCCTACAGCCACCGATCTGAAAGATCGGCAAGCACACAGTGTCACCAACTCCGAGACGCCGCCATGAAGGACAACGCCGGTGTGGGAGTAGAGTTGAGGTAGATTTATTTGCCCGGGCTCCGCTCCCACCACCCCAACGGCGCACCATGCCAGAAACTTCCTAACCCTAATTACCATGCAAAAACGGGGTCCCCCTCCCTCCTGGCGCCGGAGCGGCAAGCGGAAGGAGAGGGGCCCAGCTCTTCCGCCAGTGGCCTGCGGCGGCGGCTAGGGTAGGAAAGCTGAGTCGCCTCGCGAGTCGCCTTCGAGAGCCTCACCCACTTGCAAGAAGTTGACTGGTCGTTATTTGTACCTGGATTGGACTGCTGCCCCTGGTTTGTTCTTTGTGTTGTTCCATCCTACTAATTTCTTAATTTGGAAAACGAAATCCAACAGGTAGCAGGCCGGCTTGTTCAGACATTCCAAGATATTCGAAGTGAAGCATCCCTTCAAAATACTAAGCTTCCTAGAAATACTTCAAACTACTAAGCTTCCTAAATAGAACTCTCCTTGCTCCACGTATCAACCTTCTTCTATTGGTTTAGACCTCCCTAGAATCTTGTTGCTGATGCTTTGCTGATTGAATCTGATAATTTTTTACTATAATTACATCTTGAAAACTGTATAAGAAAATGTGATGGAAAATAGCATATGAAAGAAATATATGGTGCATCTTGTAAAATGAAAAAGGTGACTGCTCGCAAGAAATCGACATAGTTGGCTGTGTTTTGACAATATTAACTCAAGTTGGTTGTATCGCTTTGTTACTTACAAGAAATCAATAAATACATATTGATGGAAGAGAGTGGGAATTCGAAATTTCATCTGAATGTTAGTGAAAACCTAAAAAGGCCTCAACATTGACAAATAGTCAAATTTGAGTCTCTCATTGGACTTATATCGGCTAAGTTTATGACGCCGGTCGACTTGGAGGAAATAATGGATCTTGGCAGTATTTCATCCAAAAAAAAAGTTTCTCCCGATACAACGCACGGGCATGTTTTGCTAGTACTTCAAAATACTAAGCTTCCTAAATAGAACTCTCGTTGCTCCACGTATCAAGCTTCTATTGGTTTAGACCTCCCTAGAAACTTGTTGCTTCACGTGTGAAACCTCTATTGGTTTAGACCAAGATAAAAATAATATTATTTGTCCGTCAGGTTAATATAAACTTATTTTTCTATCTACTGCATACAAAACTACGGTGTTGCCTTTCTCTTGGGCATATTCTATAGTTGCCCTATTTTAGGGCATAACTCTTTTTAGGTCAGTTGAGTGCAAAATCTTGCTCCAACTGCCCTTGATGTAAATTTTGACATTTTTATTATCAAATAAGATCCCTAGAAATAGAGCTCCCTTGTTGCTCCACGTGTCAACCTTCTATTGGTTTAGACCTCCCTGGAAACTTGATGCTCAACGTGTGAACCCTCTGCTGGTTTAGACCAAGATAAAAGTAATATTATTTGTCCGTCAGTTAAACACAAACTTAATTTTCTATCGACTGCATACAAAACTACGGTGTTGCCTTTATCTTGGAGCATATTCTATAGCTGCCCTATTTTAGGGCATAACTCTTTTTAGGTCATTTGAGGGCAAAATCTTGCTCCAACAACTGCCCTTGATGTAAATTTTTTCATTTTTTATCAAATAAAAAACACCAAGTGCTGCAAATATAAAACGCAGGTTGATGCTATATAACAGAAACGTCACTACACGTACGCTAACTGCCAATCGAAAGTTTCATGTCGCCGTCACGGATCTCCTACGGTGACCCCATCCTCCTTTTCTCACATCGATTTGGCCTCGAATCCGGCATTTTCGCCACAACTCTGACAAACTCGACCCAAATTTGGGCCAGGTTTGCGTCGACCACGGACACGTGCGGACAGAATTGGTGTCCTCCCTTTGTCTGCCCCTGGCCCGCTCAACAGAGGCAAATTCTCCACTCCGGCCTTTCCTCTCCCACAATCACACTCCAACTCCTGCCCTAGCCATGGCTGACGCAGCCGCCTCCGCCGACCCCGCTGGAGCTGCCGTCGAGAAGGCCGTCATCCTCGATTTGGCGGCCGAATGTTTGAAGAAGCCAAAGAAAGAGCTCATGACGCCGCAGAGGGCATCCGAGACCCAGAAGCGGGGCTCTCGGAGGAAGAGGGAGAGAGCGTAGGCAGAAGCCGCCACCAAGAAGGACGCTGCCAAGGCCGTCGCCGCCGCCAAGAAGGGCCAGGACGATGACAATGACATAGTCTCTAGGGTCGCGCAAGCTGACCTCCTCATGATCGGCATCGTTCCGCCTGCAGGAGCGGGCGCAACCGAAGATGGGGGCGACGATCCATCGGAGAAGGAGAAGATGCCAAGGGGGAGGAACAACTACAAGGCCGAGTTGTAGTGTGCTGCAACAACAATGGCATTGCAAGAGACATTGAATGGGTTCCTAACCCAAAAGGACAAGTCTTGTGACAAGAAGGAGGAGAGGAAAGAGAGGGAACACCGAGAAAGAGAGGAGGCGTCAAAGCAATACTTCGAAGTGCAAAAGAAGAGGCTCGAGATCGAGGAGGAAAATGCCCGGACGAAAGCCATTGAGGCCGATGCAAGAGGCGAGGAAGCCGATGCAAGAGCTAGGGAGTCCGAGGCAAGAGCCAAGGAGGCCGAGGTCAATGGAAAAAAAACCTTGAGCTCGCCCTACGCCAAGAGGAGGCCCGGATCATGGACATGGATCTCTCCGCCTCGACCCCTCGGAAGAAGGCATACTATCTCAAGAAGCAAATGTACTATATGGGCCTAGAGTGATCACATCTCGATCGTTTTAACAATGTTGTATGCCGGTATTGAATTATCGCCGAGATGGCCGAGAAACATGGCCGAGATGGCCGGAACTATGTTGTCTTTTGGGATGTTGTATGCCGGCATGGCAATATTCTTTTCAAACTATGTGATGTGTTTGATTCATTGCTCTATATTTGTTTGTTTAAATGATCAAAAGTGATAAAAATTATCAAAACACTGGCCTGGCGACTGGATGCGTCGGCATGTTGGGTGCACTGGCCAGGAAGGGGCGGACATGGGCCGGATGCCTATCCGTTAAGCGACCCAAACAGAAAAAATCCGGACCAAATCGGTGTCTGTTTGTGTCAGCCCATTGGAGTCATACTTAACCTCTGGCCAAAGACAAGATTGCACCTGAACACTTTCATGCTGCATTTAAGAAAAAATCATAGACACACTTTTAGCAGGGTATAGTGCACACATATATATTTTAAAGGGTATAAAATAAACGAAATAGGTAAGTTTACTTTAATTTTAGTTCTTTTAGTCATGACATGTCGTGCATATCGGCCATATGGTGTCACGCCTTGCATGCAAGCGTAGGGGTGGAGGCAGGATCTGAATTAAAGGGGGACCGACGATGATAATCTACACCTAAGGGGGGGCAAACAAAATAATTTGAAATTATTGGGCACATAATTACATCTAAAACATGGCTAAACCATGGAATTGTCAAGCTTCACCGAGTCATAGGGGGGAGAGAGGAGGGGCAAGGCACCTGTTGATCCTCCTAGCTCTGTCATTGTGCAAGCGGTGGAAGTCGTGGCAGCGACCCTAGAGGGGGGTGAAGGTGGGATGCCGAGGGTGCAACAGTTTTAGCGGATATCAGGGTGACAATCTTTTTGTTGATTCTCAGAGATTCTAAAGACGAACCAATAGGGTCGTGAGGCGAGCTTTCACCTACACACAAAATTTGGGTGGCTCACTTTCATCTCCTCCCATAGCGGTTGTGGTTTCTCTTCCCTTTTTGACCGTGTTGTAGCGTGGCGGTTCAGTGTTTTCTAGTGTTGTGTCTTCCGTGCTTCATAGGGAGCCCGTTAGTTTCCCCTCGGCGGGTCATGTTTGATATGTCTTGCTCGACGGAGGGTGCAAGAGGACATGATATGGGGACGATTTTTCTTCGACGACATTGTTGGTGTTAGTAGGTTGGTGTGTGTTGTTGTATTCGAGTTTTTTTTTTTGAAACGAGGCAAAACGCTTGCCTTTTTCATTGATTAAGAAGTTTAATTACCAATTACATGGCCAGATCCAACATAATCCCTAACGCGAGTCAGGCGTGTTAGCATAACGCGAAACAAAAACCCTACCCTCCCAGGATGAAGTTCATCCAACATTTCACACCCACCGGCACCCAAGATCTTGCTTCTATCATGAAATGAAGGAACTCCCTGCCCTCTATCGAGATGTTCTACAAAAAAATATTTCTAGTCCAACACTTTGTGTACTTTACGACACAAAGCTACATGTCTATATGGATCTTTTCTGATTTCTTGGAACACATTCTGGTATATATGGTCCCATGACTTCCAGAAAGAAAGGCGAACACCGACAGGCAAGTGGCTATTAAGAATTGGATCAAAGTTGGATTAAGATGCTGCGCTTGTGTGGCATCAGCGACGTTTTTTGGTTCGATGCAGAACTATGGCCCCCGGTCAAACGTTGAACTCTCCATCGCCCTCCGTGTCTTGCGCGCGCCTTCCTCCTCTCCCCGGTCATAGCCTTCTTCAGTGCGAAAGTAGTGCCCACCCATCTTCTCGAATCTCATGTCTCAACGCAGAAACAGGAATCTGCAGCTCTGCTCCTCCATGGTGGCATGTACAGACCCTGTAGCCTGAATCGGTCGCCGTCTATGTATGAGATCGGATGACTGGACCAAAGGTAGCTGAGTTTCACACTAGAAGAAAAGAAAAACCAAATGTAGCCTCTTTTTTTTTTTCTTGTCCCTGAGCTTTAGAAATGGCAGAACTGACGTAGCTACTGATGACGTGCGGATGCCTACCGTTTTTTCTTGTCCCTGAGCTTTCGCGCCGTTGTTCCAGAGGCATGTGCAGACAGCGGCAGCTTAGAAAGACTGCAAACTTGTGCTATGGAGTTTTATCTTGGCAGTAGAAGTTTCAGCATCAGCATGCATAGCCGCCTCTGAAAAGACTAATTAAACTGAATGCAATTGTCAACTAGTAGTTCAGAAAAAGCAAGGTTTGCTAAACACTTTGGAGCAAAGCAAAGGAACGCGTGTTGCTACATGCACACGGGTCTTGTGGTGCTGGTTCGGGCGCCGTCATGTATGATCGGATGACTGGACCAAATGTAGCTAAGTATCAGGAACAATTAGCTTCGTTTCTTGACGCTACCAAATGTAGCTTCTGACCGAGTTCTGATGCGATGGATTGTCAACTGAAGAAAAAGAAGGCGTGCGGACAGGAGAAGGGGAGTTTGTTCTCCGGGCTTCTGCGAAGCCTGCAGACACGACCGTTTGCTTGCGGCTACTACCCGGAGGCGCGAGGTGCCTCTATTGGCTGGTGGCGGCCAGTCCTGCGTCAGCGAACCACATCAGATATTGCAAAACTGACGTAGCTACCAGCCTGAAATTAAACTGACGTAGCTACTCATGAGAGATGACTATTCGATTTTCTGACCTATACTGTAGCAACTAGCAAGTCTGAGTATTTACCAATCTAGAAATACTAAAACCAATATAATAGCTTGGTTTGCTACTGGAGCCATGGTTAAGAACGAGATAAACTTTGTTTAGTCACCTAGGAGCATAAGCAAACTGGCCACTTGAAATAACTCAAAAAATGGATAGGCATGTAAAGATCCTTGGAACTTTATGCTAGTAGTACGTCAGGAAAGCATCACGCCCCGGACTACATGAGGCGTCATGTTGAGCTAATACCGTTTGGTTCTCTGAAAAAATACTCTGTTATACTGGGAGACAGCAAACCAAGAGTTTATAAGTCTTACCAGCTGTGCGATAACAATTCAGTGACAGCTCAGACCGGTGCAGGTAGGTTTAATCAAACTGATCCACTTACGGCATTACAGTACCCTTGACACGTAGAGACAGAGACATGCCATCTTTAATTAACACAGTAGGGGGCTCTCTAGACTCTGGAATATGAAGTACAGTATGGATTTTTTTGTCTTCTCAAGGAACTTGCACACTAGCAACCAATTGACACTGACGTATAGCCTGATGGTTCACTGTCAACAGGGAGGACATTTTCCACTGTGGGGTACCTTGGGTGTATAAGAATAATCAGCAGCTTTTGTATTGAACTAATAATTTATCCTATTTTCCACTGTGAGGCTGAGTAAACTTTATCATATTTAGCAGATTGTTCCTGATGAACTAACAATTGTATATGGGGAGTCACTCCTATTTTATGCCCGGAAGATAGCAAATGAATAATTTATATGTCTGTCAACCGTGTAATAACAATTGAGCGACAGCTCAGACTTGCGTAGGTTGGTTTAACTGGTCAACACATGCCATTACCCTTGACTACCTCCAGACATGTGCTCTTTAACTAATAGCAAGAGGCCCTCTACGTACGGAGTAATCTTTTCTCAAGGGACTTGCACACTAACCGAATAACCAATTGACAGTTTGACACTAATGAATGATTGATGACGGTTCGACATCAACGGGAGGGTATTTTTCCAGTATAGGACTGAGTTCGTTGCGAGCATGTGTCTTCAGTTTTTGGTAGGATAAGCACTAACTTTCCGTGTAAACTGCTCAACCAACTATTTTACTGGAATATAATCACTAACTAAATGTTCAACTAACATTATACACTCCGACGACTTTCCATCGAGCCATATCGCATCTCCATTCATCTAAAACAAACACTTCTTCAGTACAGACCGTTTGCATTTTTAAGTTATAGGGCAAGTAAGAGACCAGTGCAGGACGAGACCAATCAAAGAAGTATTCCACCTTGAGTCCTCCTTATGTTTCTGGGAAATTCTGCTAGGAACTACAACAATTGGGAACCAATTCATCAAGCAGATCATACTTAATTTACCAGTTTATGTAACAATGAGGTACTTACTCAACAAGTGTCTAAATCGACCTCGTGCTGAGGAGGTGTTTCAGTCCAATGGCACTTTTGGCTTTCTAATCATAGAGTAAAATCATGTCCATTAATCCGATCACCATGGGGTACTGCAAGCAGAAACACAGCAACGATATCAGACACCTATTTGTTGAGAAAGTATAAAAAAATCTACCTAGAAAGGTTCATAGAGCAATAAAATGGAAGAGTTACAGGCACTGAATATGTGCTAATAACATCAACTGGGTGCTCTTTTAGATTGGCTGTTGGATCGGTAGTAAACAGCAGAGGAAAAGAACATATAGCAGGATATGAGTGTTGTCACAACCGTATCAGTATTCCGGAATAGATATGGCAAAAATGCAACTACGGTTATTTGTTTTGAGAATGGCGACAAGGGGTTAAAATATGTTTTTTCTTCTTCGAATAACCGGGGCTATGATATGTTTGTGGACCTGTTTAAGTTTTCAGTTGAAATGTCGTGACACGTGCTACAACACATACTTCCAAGAAGTCGTCCTTTTGCCACTTGGTTTGACTAGTAATAGTGCACGTGCCACGCACGTGTAATATTAGAAAATATTTTTCTGTTAAGTAAAAAACCAATGAAATGACAATAATAATTAATCAACATGACACAAACTTTGTATCTATTAAGTATACGAAATGACAACCATAGAAAATAAACATTGTTCCACATACATATGATGTATGAATAAAAAAACTTCATTGCTAAACAGAGATCAAGCACTATGCTTTGTATTTATTGGAGTACTATTTTGGAGTCGCGTAGCTAATCGGTCTAGCTCATCCATCTTAGCTGCTGGTTTTTTTTATTCAAGTGCGTCGTATAGAAAATATATAAATAAAAAATCGGTATCAAGTGTGTCGTATCTCCATATACCAAAAAATGGTGAAGAATAAATTCAGTAGTTTGCCTCGGGGCTGCCATGTGAGATCTCTTCTTCCCTCATGCGGGCCATGAAGCGTCACTGGACCGAGAATTACAACATTCCAAGTGTCAAAATGTTCTCCAACATTCTACGACAAAGGACGAATAAAAATGAATAAATGAAAGCTCAAATAGCAGATGATCAATTGTGCTGTCTTGGTGAGCAAACTATCAACTTAGTGGGAGACCAACGGCTTTACTTAAGCAGTAAATAGTCTTGCTCCATGCCTATAGTTTTACATTCCCAGTATATGAAGTGTTGAGTTCTCTACACTTCCATACACAGTTCCTATTAACAGAATAAGGGCATTTAAAGAACAATTAGCTTTTCACATTCACAAATACATATATTCTGCAATTCTTTTGCAGAGAGTGAGAGACTCTCATGATTATCTGTTAATTATCCATTAATGAAAACATGCAAATCATGACCAGCCGACATCACAGTGAATTTTGGATTCTTCATCCTTGGCGAAAATGAAACTTTTAGTACCACTGTATTGCAAAGAATCATAGTCATATTTAGATTCAGATTCAGACCAAGTGTCTAGAAGTAAAAAGGCATCTTGCCTGTAAACCTGTTGTCGATCCCAATGTCTACATCATCACTGTCCGCGACAGCTTCGGCTTCACAACAGGACAAGCTCTAGCGAGCATGAAAGCAACGACAACTGCTGCCTAGGCTGACATTTTTGGTCCAAGACCAATTTGGGCTTGCCCAGGAGCTGATGCCGTTGCAAATGACGTCCAGCAATCATCATCTTGAGGAACTTATTGACGGATGGTAACCTGCAATAGATTCTGGCTGCACTGCTCTCAAATTTATCAGCAATTCAAATCAACTCCGATTAAGCTGAAAATCTTACGGTATGTCAATAATAGTTATACCTTGCTTGTGTACAAATTTGATTTTTTTCTGAGCTATTTTAGTTACCCAAATAAATTGAAAACAGAGAGCAATTTCAGAAAAAAAACAGATAGAAGTTTTCAGATTCAGAAGCCGAGAGGAGAGTAATGTAAAATCTTCGAATATTCAGATGGCGAGGTGTGCAAAAACTATAAAAGCAATTGAGCTATATACACATGTATGTCACTTCACACTTCACACGCCTCCCTAATCTTCTGGGTGTGTACTACATATACTCTGATGAGTCATGACTTTGTTGTTTATAAAAATATGGTGGAGGTTACATCGAGTTGTGCTGGTAGACAGGCTTGGGTTCCTAAAATGTACATCGTTCTAATCATGCGGCACTTTCACGGAAAGGAAGAATCACATTTATTCACCATACGGGCATGCAAATCTGCAGTGCGATCATGTGTAGCTAAACTAACAAAAGAAAGCTTTTCCATCTACATAACCAATCTCCCATGCCAGCATCTTTAGAAGAGGGGAAAATCAAATAGACAGAGCAGAAATTAGACCACATGATGAATACGAAGCGCCAGCAACGCTGACCTTTGCTTCCGACGAATGAATGTTGGGCAGGGGACAGGGGCAACACCAGGCGCGCGGTGCGGCGGGCAGGCGTTCGGCGCGTGGTGGCCGCGTGCGGGGCGGCCGTACGTCGGTCGGGCAGGCGGTGATGGAGGCCGGGCAACGACGGCAGCACGGATCTAGTGGGCGGCAGCGGCGGCGCGGGGCGCAATAGCTCGTGGCCGGCCGGCGGTCGGCGGCGACTGTGAGGATGGTGCGCGGTGTAGTTTTTGGAAATAATACGCAGGAGAGAAAATAGGGAGAATTTACAGTTTGCCACTCTTTACTTCAGACCTCTATTATTTGCCACTCTCGAAATAGGCTTTCGCCCCGCTTTATAAATAAAGCCACAAACGGCCGAACTGATACAAGGTAATGAGGAAACCTCTTACACAACAGATCAAAAATGAACAACAAAGCACAAGAAAAACCAGACTTGCCACCGGTGACACCGCACCGAGACCCAGGGGAAAGGGCTCCACGCCGACGCCCCCAAGAGGGTAACGACGCTACGCGCCGCCGTCGACGAGACCGACGGTCAAGGGTTTTCACCCGGAACCCTCGCGCTGAAGTGCCCACAACGGCGCCCCCAAGAGGGTTACGACACCCGCAGGCATCGCCGCCGTCGGCGTCAAAACGCGGGGCTTTCGCCCGGACAAACCTTCACACACGCCCGCTATCGAATCGCCCGCTGTCCCCGAGCCTGGTCTTCTGAACACGATCTGGGAGATGTCGTAGCCGAAGCGCCGCCACCACCAAGGTATCCTGCTGTCTGCTCCTCGCCACCCACATGACCAAGAAACAAGACCATCACCGCCGCCACGTTGCTCGCCGAAGAAACACTCGTGTGGTCCACCTTTCGAGGCCGCCGCCCCGACATCCACGAACTCGAGCCCATGCCACGAACAACGTCACACCGCAATGCCGACGGAATGGGAGAGGTAGGCGAGCACAACAACCTGTAGCCATCAAGCTGTGCAGCAGCCTAGGTGAGGGGATCCGCCCTCAGTCACCCGAGGTGATTTGCTGTCCGGACGTGGCAGCAGGGCCGACCAGGCCCCAGATCAGGCCCCAGATCAGGCCCGCCTGGCCCAGATCAGGCCCGATCAGGCCCAGATCAGCCCCGCCGCCGCGCTGCTGCGCCCAAGCCGCCGCTGCCGTCCGCGCACAGGGCCTGCTCCGTCCCGAACCACTCCACCACCGCGCGACGTTGCCGCCATGCTCAGCCGCCGTGCCATGGACGGCGCCGCCGCGGTTTCACTCCCCACCAGGCCCCGGTCAAACCACGAGCCTGCGCAGGGGAGCACCACCAACACGACGCCCGGGGGCAGGCCACGCCGTCGCCGACGCCGCTCCGCCGCCGGTCAAGCCCGTCTCCATGGTCGCACCGCCGCCACGCCAGATCTCCCGCCAGACGAGCGCGCGCCGGGTAGTAGCAGGCCCGCCGCCGCCGGCACCGCAAGGGCTTTGCCCTGCGGCGAGCGCCGGCGACAGCGGGGAGAGAGGAGGCGAGAGGGGGAAGCTCGCGGCGGCGGCTAGGGTTCCGTCCCGGTCGCCCGAGCGGGGGGCGACGCGGGACTCGTTGGGACAGATTTTCGTTGGGAATCATTATTTGCCACTCTTTACTTAGCCTTTTATCATTTGCCACATATTAGATTAATTTCTTTCTAATTTGCCCATCCCGTCTGCGGCATTGAAGCAACGCCAGCCTCCGCCGGCCTGGCTCCATGGTCGCTGCTTCCGGTGCCATGCCAAGGGACACCGCAAGGTTGACTGCCGCGACCCTATAAGGTGCCTCACCTGTGGCGTCTCAGGCCATCGTGCAAGAGACTGCAAGCCTTGTCCCGCTCGCTCGCCTCTCCAAACCGGGCCGGTACAAGGTCTTCGTCACCCCGCTCCTGCCGCCACGCCCCCTGCTCCGGCCCGTGCGATGCCGCACCTCGGTGATGCAACCTCCAAGCCATCGGACGATCATGTCATCAACAACCTCCAGTCTGTGTTGTTGCGGGTTGTGCAGGAGCAGGCGACGCTGTTGCGGGCAGAGCTGCGAGGCGTGGTCGCGTCCCAGCTTCAGGAGATGGTCGCGGCTCAGCTCAAGATGCAGGAATCTATGCAGGGATTGGTGGAGCGTGTTGAGAGCTTGATGGAGCGGGCTGAGGCTGCTTTCGAGAGGTTTTCCTTGTCGTCGGCTGTGCCATCTCTGCTTGCTGGTGTCAATGTTGGCTGCGTGGATGGTGGTCTCGAGCTATTTGGTTGTTACTCCCCTAGGGGTGAAACCAATTCGGCGCTTGCTATGAACTCCACCTCCACGCTTTTGGCTGCTTCAGAGCATGTTTCCCCAGCGATACAGGTGTCCTCGGTGCAGGATCTTGCAGTGGAGATTGTTGTGCCTTTGGCATCAGAGGAGTTGAGGGGTACTGATGCCCCTAGCCCGGAGGAGAAGATTGCGAAGGTGATGGCGCAGTTTGACGCAATTGAGCCACAGGAGAAGACCTTGCCATTTTCGATGGCGGACCTCTGCCGAGAGATTGTCGACATGCGCAAGGACAAGCAAGTTCGGGAGGATGCTCCCTCGTTGGCCGAGCGACGAAGCATCCGGCTGGACAAGAAGAACAAAGACTGTGCCATTCCAGTAGCCAAGCGCGCCGAGTTTAGGCGGGCGGAGGCTTTTGGCGAGATCTCAAAACCCAAGAGCAAAGGGAAAGCCACCGAGGAGGTTCTAAATGAGAAGATGCAATTTTATTTGCACATGTACGAAAAGCAGCACACACTGGTGACACCGCAGGTGATGGAGGCTGTTCGAGCTTTAGTTGCGAGCAATGCTTGAGCTCTTATGTGGGGAGGGTGCACTTTGGTGCATCTCTAGTGGAGAGATTTTGTGTGTGTTTGGAGAGGTTCTTTTAGTTGGTTATGAGGTGTGCCCTGTTAGCTTGGGTTTAGGCTCTCTTGTTTCAGGCACAAACGATGTTCCATGAGTTAGAGTGTGCGGTTTTTTAACCGCGTTTTATATGGTTTTTTGGGTTCGGTTTTCCTGATTAACTGGATCAATTCTCTCCTTCTATAATGCAATGCGGGAACTCCCCGCCATAGGTTTCAAAAAAAAATACGGTACATATGTATCTCTATACCTGGTTGGACCGAACCAGTTTTGATTGAGTCGTCTTGTTCCCCTGTGCGCAACGGACGAGAAACAGAGAAAATCAGAGGAACTGAGGCGAGAGCGCCGCTGCGGCAGCGGCCGGACTACGGGTCGCGTAGCCATGGTTCGCGACCACGAACGGCGGCGGATGGACGAGAAGCTGATGAGAAGGATGGCAAGCGTGCACAGGCGTGGCGAGTAGTTGTGGCAGCGCAGTCGGCCTACCTGCAGCAGCTCAGGCGCGCTACAACAGAGCACCATTCTCGGATGGTGAAGACGATAGGCCATCATCTCTCTACCGGAGTCCAAATGGACGGCTCCGCCAGCGATTGGGGTCTTGAGGCGGTCATCAGGAGCCGACTCCAGTGGCCCCTCGTCAGGAAGCCTTCGTCGGCCGTGTGGCTCCGGTGAGGGCGGCGGCATCATCGTCGTCGCCGTTGTACGACGTGCTAGAGTACTTGGACTTGGAGCGCGAGCAGCTGCCTTGGGCGCCATTCTCCATCACGTCGTCCTCTGGCCGTGATAGTGGGGTGCTCATCTCCTTCCCGGCCGCCTCGACGTCCGGGCAGCCGCTATCGGAGACGAGGAAGCAGGTCGGTCGTAGACCGGGCGGTCGTGCACACAGGCCTAAAAGAAGGTACAAGCCATGGTGGTTCTGTTATGTTGGCAGTGATTTGCTTGCAGGATCAAGCCATGTTGAGTTGTTGACCCTACGGTCGTGTTTGTGAAAGGACAAGGATGTCGCCTAGAGGGGGGGTGAATAGGCGATTAAAACTTTTCCGGTTTAGACTTGATAATTGCAGAATAAAACTATGTGTTTAAATTAACAAGCCAACAACCTAAATAAACTAGACTCACCTATGTGCACCAACAACTTATGCTAAGCAAGACAAGCAACAAGGTGATAGCAATATAGAATACTTCAAGCACGAAGGCTATCACAATGTAAAGTGCATAAGTAAAGAGCCCGGGTATAGAAATAACCGTGGCACGCGGAGACGAGGATGTATTCCCGAGTTCCTCCTTTTTAGGTGAGTACGTCTCGTTGGAGAGGTGTGAACCAACACAATGGTTCAACAACCACAAAGGTTTCACCTTCTTCTCCGATAAACCGCACCACAAAGGTTTGGTTCACCTTCCACTATCGGAATCCTTCGAGGCGGAAATCCGGAGCCTTTCAACAACGATCCGGGGCACAACCCACAACGGGATTGGGGGCTCCCGAACAGCTACAAGTGACCACACAAGGGTCTCAACCACCACACGGGCGTCTAGGGTCCAAAGACCCAAGAGTAATAAGTTCACAAGTTTTCAACTTCCACGAATCCTCGTGGAGAGCACAAACCAATGCAACGAAGCAATGGCAAGAGCACAAGGCTCAAATCCATCAGTCTCGAATCCCACCACAAGCAACTAATGCTTATGGGGGTAGAAAAGAGGAAGAACAACGAAGAACACAACAATTGGAACTTCAAGATCAAGATCTACTAGGTTCCCCTCACTTAGAGGAGGAATGGATTCGATGAATATGTAGATCTAGATCTCCTCTCAATTTCCCTCAAAGATATGCAAGAATCATGGGAGGGAATGAGAGGAAGGCAAGCTTTTTCCAAAGATCAACAATGGAGGAGAGAGGGGAGAAAAACTTGCTCAAGAGATGTATCAAACAATGGGGAAGAAAACCCCTTTAAATAGTCCACTAGAAAGAATGGCCGTTGGGCTGTTTTTTCGTGAGCTGGGCCAGAGAGCCGGCATGTGGCCCGGCCTTGGCCGGCGAGGGAGCCGGCCTGCTCCCCGAGCCGCCCGGCCTGGAGCCCGGCCTGGGCCGGCCAGGGAGCCGGCCTGCTACCCGAGCCGCCCGGCCAGGAGCTCGGCCTAGGAGCCGGCCTGCGCAGAAAAAAACATTCTAAAATCCATATCTTTTTCAATAAAAATCCAAATGCGATGAAACCAACTTTGTTGGAAAGATAACGACCGCCCGGCGCAGGGTCAAACGTCGTCGAAGATGGTCAACGGGCCTCGCTCACCGCCCGCAGCGGTAGTGCCGGATGGAGCCATGCGGTAGTACCGCGCCACCCGGTAGTACCGGCCTACTACCGGGCCAGTACCGCTAAAAACAGAGTGATGCCAGTACCGAAATGAGCTGTATAGAGGTAGTACCGGGCCTAAGCTGGTACTACGGCTGGGACAGGAAAAGGCTCCTTTTCTCCACAAAAACCTGAAATGCAATAACTTTTGCAAGGAAGCTCCAAACGAGATGAAACCAACGAGGTTGGAAAGGTAGCGACAAGAGCTTTCCTACAAAAAAATTCCATAGAAACCAACGAGGCTTAGAAATATTAAGGGTCACAAATATGGAGGAGATATCACACATGGGAGGTGTGGATCTTATCTCGAGGAGGACCGGTAATATTTCCAACACCGAGACGCAACAAGTTTTCCATCTGGACTCCGTTTTCAATGATCTTGGGCTTGCTCCGAAGATAATCACAAGCACTACAAGATCATGCATATACACATCATAGTCCATCATGTGAGGAGGATAACACAAGAGGAGAGATTGACCTCTCTACAAGAGACGAACCGGTAAAACCTCCAACATCAAAAACACCACAAGATATCCAAATGAAATCCGTTTTTGATGAACTAGAGCTTGGTATGGAGATGAACACAAGCTCTAAATTCTCACATGAATAAAAGCCAAATAAGAACCAAGAAAGATGATATGCCAAATATGTAAAGGTTTGAGCTCTCCACAAAGGTGCGATCAAGTTACTCACTTGAGAGCCCCTCTTGATAGTACGCCGTCTATCCTATAACCCGGTCTCCCACTAACACCACGAGACCGGTAAAATAGAAAACCTATCAAGATCATACCTTTGCCTTGCGCATTCCACTTGAGCTCGATGATGACGATCTGACTCTCTCAAGTTGAAACACCTTTCTTGATTGTGCTTGCTAGCACATGCTTGATGAAGACTTCTCCAAATACTCCCCCATACACCATTATGGGAGAGCCTTGCTAAACTCCGTCTTCATGAATCCACTTGCACTTCATCTTCTTATCTTGATATAGATGATGGCTTGGAGATAAACATGAAGTTCACTCAATCTTCTTTTCCAAGCCATGCTTGCAATAAGCTCAACTCTTCACATGACCATTCTTCATATAAACCCTTGGATGGAACCTTGGTCATCATGAAATCTTCTAGAGTCCAACACATGAACTCCAATCTTTTCCAATGGACAACATCTACAAGTATATCTCAATGCAAACATTAGTCCATAAGGATTGTCATTAATTACCAAAATTACGCATGGGGCAACACATGCACTTTCAATCTCCCTCATTTTGGTAATTGATGACAATCCCTTTTACGAGGGTTTATATAATGAATTAAGCAACCATGCAACACAAAAAGTAAGGATGCAAGAGAACAAAGAACAAAACCATATTCCCTTAAACCCTCTAAACTTCTCCCCCATTGGCATCGATTGCCGAAATGGGAGGAAAAATTTAGAAGGCCAATATAGTAAGAGCTCCCCCATAATGTGTGCATTTCTCATAATATGAGTGAAATCAAATGCACATATCCAATGACGAATAGTTGGGGAAAGATCAAACTATATCGAGGATCCAAAAGTTGCAAAAGAATATCAAAGAGAAAGATACTTCGACGAAAGAAGCAAGCAAACAAAGGATCCAAAAGAAGTGTTCTAAAAATCAAGAGGGAACTCCCCAAGGTACGTGCACAAAGTAGGATTTTCATTTTAATATGTTGTGCACAACATGGAATCCTCACTCCCTCTTAGATCATTTTGAAACACAAACAAGAGAGTAGCAAATAGGTCCGCAAGCTTATTAAGATGCAAAAAACATAACAAATAAAAACAAAGCTTGTGCCACTTAGAAACCACCAAAGAATCAAAAGCGATAAGAGGTGGTCACTAAAGAATTGGAATACCAATTAAAGATGTAGCTACTCTCATGTGTATAAGTTTCTAATTAGACATTAATCATGAAGATATAAGTCCAAAAAAGAAACATGCACACATAAAATAGATACAATGGTGAAGAACATGATATCCAAGAGGAAGTCATATATATACCAATATGATCATTGCTTAAAAGCATAGCACAAAGCTCAATTTTATCTTAGAAGGATATGGATGAACTTCCAACACAATCTCATCATAGCATCAAAAATGTCCACAAGGGATAAGGTGATAAAAGGGATGCTCCGAGAAAGATAACAAGTATCGCACAAAGGAAAATGATTTTGAAGAAACATCAATATTGCATATGTGAGACAAAGAGTAGAAAGTGCTAGATTAACATATTTGGAATTGGTGAATCATTAAAATGATTATATATAAATATTCTCCTTGATATGTAATCATTCCGGCTTTCCCACATTTGCAATAAAGTTGTTTTGCAAGAACCAAATGAATTGCAACAAACGAAATTCATGCCAAGATACAACCTACATAAGGTTGAAAGCTAGTAAAATATGCGTGAGGTAGATACTTGTTACCGAGATAGCATTGGTGATGTAGAAGATAAGAGTTCACGATCATCCGAGCTTGACTCCAATAAGCACATGGTGATAACACCTTCCTTGTAAATGAGACAAGCTTCCAATGCATCTCCAAAGTACCTAAAACCAATTCAAGTACAAAATGGTTCCCAAACTTATTGGGTCCAATGTAGTTAGAGCAACTACAATACATAGGACAAACTCCACATAAATATGTGCATATTGATATGAAATTGAATTTCATGCACATCTTAGCCATTTAGGATTTGATGGAGCTTATCCTATATATTGGATCAACGAAAGTAAGCATGCCATAAGGTATACATATAGTAAATATGCATGCACAAGACTTCCAAGAACCAAACGAGATACAATTTGGACAAAACACCAATTAAACCAAGAAAGCACACACAAGTGTGACAAGAAAGAGAATTGTCCAAATTATATCAAAAACCCAAATCAACACATGATTGAAGATACCACTTTGAAAAGATGCCAAATGAAAGTTAGATACCAATTGATGAAAATATCATCAAGGAATAAACCACACCCTCTACACTTCTCATGATGGCACAAAGTACCAAGACGAGAAATGTTTGTCTTCCAAAGAGACACGTCATCGGGATCAAAAACCAATTGAACACAACTAATGTTCAAAAGCATACAGGATGGCTTCCCCAAGATTTGTGCATTATTTATGATCTTGCATTTGAATACAAAATGCACACAAATGGGATCATCACTCTCCATATATATCATTCAAACACTAGTCATGATCAAGAAGAGCAATAAGATACAAAACCAATTTAACAAAAGATGTTCTACTCAATGTAGGATAGCTTCCCCACGAATGGGATCATTGCTTTTCCTAACTCACGAAAGCACAAGGCAAATTTTGAGTAGAGCAACAAGGATCCAAAAGATACAAGGAAGACAAGAGAGAGTTAGATCAGAACAAATCCTTGGCAAAAGAAATAAGGCGATTCAAAGCAAAAGCCAAAGTGAAGATGGTTTACAAATTTCACCACACATGTGAGTATCACTTGTCAAGGACAAGGAGTATATAGAGATATTTCTCGGTGGTATATAGGAATGATATTGAAGACCAAATTCACAACAAATAAGCATATGGCAAAAGAGAAGATTTAAAGGCCAAAGCTTAAATAGATAGATATTCTTGATAGCTTCAAGTATTCACGCGATCATGCAAAGCCACTACAAAGAGTAGCTTGAAGCAACCGATTTCCCAAAAGGATATGCGAACATATTTGGGGAAAACCGTACCAAGAATGTCCATCGCAAACAAGATCCAAAAAGAGTGATTAAACAAAAACATTTTACCAAAGATGGAACTTGTTTGAGCAACATGCCACATAGGAATAAGATAATGAAGAATATCAATTCTAGGTGGCAATACCTCACATGTTCACATTTTCTAGGTTTGTAATATGCACAAAGCTTATTACTCCCCCATAATGTGATAATCCAAAATTTCTTAACAAGAGGCAAGCAAACCAACAAGAGATAATTAATGGACATTAGAATTTGAATTTCTCATGAGAACGATATACCACATAGAGAGTAGATAATATTAATATATCAACACTAAGTGGTATTCCTCATGTATACACAATTTTAGGATTGTGAAGTGCACGAAGCATATCACATTCCCAAAATAGGATAGTCCATTAATCTCTCAAAAAGAGAACCAACAAGATAAGATATCAAATAAAGGAAATAAGGCACAACACAAATACATGGTGTGCAAACCAACATACACATGCTTGATTACTCAAGATAAGTAAGTAGAGAGCACAACACATACCAACACTAGCAAGGTACAAAACCTAACACATGCAAGGGTGCAAGCAACTTTCAATGTATATATGATTTAAATAAAAGTTACCGCAAGTCTCCAATGCCCTCCAACAACACCTATTGATCAAGTTTTAGCTTGTTGGTCCCCAACCAAGTTGGGTCCTAAGAGGTTAGTCACAATAGGCTTGGCAACCCAAATGGTTCTTTTCTTGACACCACTTTGAGTACCAACATATTTGGCAAACACATTGCCAACCTTATCCTTCCGAAGAGAATAATCATCATTAATAATAATGGGGTTGGATAAGGTACCATTTGTGCATGAAGAAGCAACATGACCCTTCTCACGGCATAGGTAGCAACATCTACTTCCTCCTCTCTTCTTAGTTGGAGTCTTGACTTGAGGAGGGGTAGCTTGATTCTTCTTGGGAAGAGGCCGTTCTTCAACTTGAGGAACTTGAGGCTTCTTCCCTTGTTGCTTCTCACTAAGAGCCTTCTTCTTCAAAGGGCAAGATCTAACATGGTGCCCTTCAACTTTGCACTTGAAGCAAACAATCTTGGCCGAATCTTTGACTTGTTCTTGGCCCTTTTTCTTCTTGTTGAACTTGGACTTGTTCTTGATATTGGAGTTGAATCCAAGTCCACTCTTGTCATTGGGGCGTCTTTGAACACTCAACATATTGTCAAGTGTAGAATCCCCAACATGACGCTTTTCCAAGTCTTTCTTCAAAGAAGTGACTTGGGCCTTGAGCTCATTTAATTCCTCTACATGGTTAGTATCAACACAAATACTAGAGGAAGTAGAAGCTTCATTGTTAGAGCAACAAGGCAAGGAAAGTAATTCATCACAAGATGTAGCAACATTGTGAGTGGATGAATTACTAGGACTAGCACATGGCAATATAGCATTTTAGTAGAAGTTGTGCCATTGTCCACATGAGGCTCACAAGATGTTACCTTTGTAGCGATAGCCTCATGAGCTAACTTTAGCCTAGCATAGGATGCTAGAAGATCATCATTAGAGCTAGATAGCTTTTCATGACTTTCTTCCAATTTCCTATACTTGCTAGTTAGCAACTCAAGTTGAGCCCTTAGCTCAACATTCTCCTTCAAAATAGATGCTTCACAAGAAGTGGAGTTAGTAGCACAAGCATCATCAATATTAGAAATGGAAGAAGACAACTTGGCAAGCTCATCATTTTTAGATAGTTGAGTTTGGAGTTGATCATGAGACTTGATAAGGAGAGAGTGTTCACTTTCTAAAGCCTTGTGGGCTTTGTCAAGTCTCTCTATATCCTCAATTAGTCTAGCATTGCCAACACCAAATTCAACTTTTTCCTTTTTAAGCACTTTATATTTAGCAATAGCATGATCTCTTTCCTTAATGATTTTAGCAATAATAAGATCATTTGTTTCATCAAGAGATTCAAGTTTCTCCTCAAGAGACACTCGAAGCTCTTGCTCTTCCTCAAGGGCATTCATTAAGGATGCCTTTTCATCGGCATCCTCTCTCTCAATTTGACATTTCTCGAGAAATTGAGTTTCCAAGTCCTCAATGATTTCCCTACTCTTAATAGCATAAACAATGATTTCACTTAGAGGAGGGATAGCTTTGCTACCTTTGGGGAGAGCACCAAATACCATCTACCCTTCTTTGTTATGGATTCAACATCCATAAGCTCCATGAGAATCCTCATCCACATCATCACAAGATGTAGAGGGTTCCAAAGGTGGAGAAACCTTTGAATCCATAGCCATAAGGCAAAAATGAGTAGTGGGCAAAGATGGTGAAGAGATACTTGAAGCTCCATTGAGGTCCACGTCTTGTTCCAACAAATGTTGGGATTCCTCTACATTGTTAGCCACACAAGAAATAGAGGATATGGAAGTATTGTTTTCATGGCAACAAGACAAATGAAGCATATCATCATGAGATTTAGTTAAACAACTATTACATGATATGCAAGGACTATCAACACTAGCATGTAAAATTTGGAGTGCTAGAAGTGTTTAAGTCCAAAGATAGATCATTGCAATGAGATAGAGATGAAGTATAGTCAATAGAATATTCACCATCAACAAAGCAATTTCTATCACCACTCACCATATCATTACCTTGTGACAAATCACATGTTGGTGAAGTGGAAGAAGTTGTGAACTCGTCACGGCCGGAGGTGGAGAGAGAACAATCATCCTCAATAATGTTGGACACTTCATATATATCTTGAAGCTTGGTCCAAAGCTCATGAGCGTTCCGAAAAGGCATGATTGATGCAAGAACTACATCGCTCAAAACACATATGAGACAATTAGATACAGAGTATCGAGATAAGAGTTTTCCTCATCCTCTAAAGATAACTTTTGGGAATCCTTTGGAGGAAAAACCCATATCTACAATTCTCTTAAAATTTGGGTTTATGTCCCTAAGAAGGTTAAGCATGCGAATTTTCCAAACATCATAATTTGTGCCATCGAATATAAGAGTGGGATCATGCACTAATTCTCTAAATGACATCTTTACTCTCTAGGCGGTAAAGCCCAAAAAGAGAGCCCAGGCTCTGATACCAATTGAAAGGACAAGGATGTCGCCTAGAGGGGGGTGAATAGGCGATTAAAACTTTTCCGGTTTAGGCTTGATAATTGCGGAATAAAACTGTGTGTTTAAATTAACAAGCCAACAACCTAAATAAACTAGGCTCACCTATGTGCACCAACAACTTATGCTAAGCAAGACAAGCAACAAGGTGATAGCAATATAGAATACTTCAAGCACGAAGGCTATCACAATGTAAAGTGCATAAGTAAAGAGCTCGGGTATAGAAATAACCGAGGCACGCGGAGACGAGGATGTATTCCCGAGTTCCTCCTTTTAGGGAGTACGTCTCGTTGGAGAGGTGTGAACCAACACAATGGTTCAACAACCACAAAGGTTTCACCTTCTTCTCCGATGAACCGCACCACAAAGGTTTGGTTCACCTTCCACTATCGGAATCCTTCGAGGCGGAAATCCGGAGCCTTTCAACAACGATCCGGGGCACAACCCACAACGGGATTGGGGGCTCCCGAACAGCTACAAGTGACCACACAAGGGTCTCAACCACCACACGGGCGTCTAGGGTCCAAAGACCCAAGAGTAACAAGTTCACAAGCTTTCAACTTCCACGAATCCTCGTGGAGAGCACAAACCGATGCAACGAAGCAATGGCAAGAGCACAAGGCTCAAATCCTTCACTCTCGAATCCCACCACAAGCAACTAATGCTTATGGGGGGAGAAGAGAGGAAGAACAACGAAGAACACAACAAATGGAACTTTAAGATCAAGATCTACTAGGTTCCCCTCACTTAGAGGAGGAATGGATTGGATGAATATGTAGATCTAGATCTCCTCTCAATTTCCCTCAAAGATATGCAAGAATCATGGGAGGGAATGAGAGGAAGGCAAGCTTTTTCCAAAGATCAACAATGGAGGAGAGAGGGGAGAAAACTTTCTCAAGAGATGTATCAAACAATGGGGAAGAAAACCCCTTTAAATAGTCCACTAGAAAAAATGGCCGTCGGGCTGTTTTTTCGCGAGCTGGGCCAGAGAGCCGGCCTGGCCTGGCCTGGCCTGGGCCGGCCAGGGAGCCGGCCTGCTACTCGAGCCGCCCGGCCTGGAACCCGGCCTGGGCCGGCCAGGGAGCCGGCCTGCTACCCGAGCCGCCCGGCCAGGAGCTCGGCCTAGGAGCCGGCCTGCGCAGAAAAAACATTCTAAAATCCATATCTTTTTCAATAAAAATCCAAATGCGATGAAACCAACTTTGTTGGAAAGATAACGACCGCCCGGCGCAGGGTCAAACGTCGTCGAAGATGGTCAACGGGCCTCGCTCACCGCCCGCAGCGGTAGTGCCGGATGGAGCCATGCGGTAGTACCGCGCCACCCGGTAGTACCGGCCTACTACCGGGCCAGTACCGCTAAAAACAGAGTGATGCCAGTACCGAAATGAGCTGTATAGCGGTAGTACCGGGCCTAAGCCGATACTATCGGCTGGGACAGGAAAAGGCTCCTTTTCTCCACAAAAACCTGAAATGCAATAACTTTTGCAAGGAAGCTCCAAACGAGATGAAACCAACGAGGTTGGAAAGGTAGCGACAAGAGCTTTCCTACAAAAAAATTCCATGGAAACCAACGAGGCTTAGAAATATTAAGGGTCACAAATATGGAGGAGATATCACACATGGGAGGTGTGGATCTTATCTCGAGGAGGACTGGTAATATTTCCAACACCGAGAACGCAACAAGTTTTCCATCTGGACTCCGTTTTCAATGATCTTGGGCTTGCTCCGAAGATAATCACAAGCACTACAAGATCATGCATATACACATCATAGTCCATCATGTGAGGAGGATAACACAAGAGGAGAGATTGACCTCTCTACAAGAGACGAACCGGTAAAACCTCCAACATCAAAAACACCACAAGATATCCAAATGAAATCCGTTTTTGATGAACTAGAGCTTGGTATGGAGATGAACACAAGCTCTAAATTCTCACATGAATAAAAGCCAAATAAGAACCAAGAAAGATGATATGCCAAATATGTAAAGGTTTGAGCTCTCCACAAAGGTGCGATCAAGTTACTCACTTGAGAGCCCCTCTTAATAGTACGCCGTCTATCCTATAACCCGGTCTCCCACTAACACCACGAGACCGGTAAAATAGAAAACCTATCAAGATCATACCTTTGCCTTGCGCATTCCACTTGAGCTCGATGATGATGATCTTGACTCTCTCAAGTTGAAACACCTTTCTTGACTGTGCTTGCTAGCACATGCTTGATGAAGACTTCTCCAAATACTCCCCCATACACCATTATGGGAGAGCCTTGCTAAACTCCGTCTTCATGAATCCACTTGCACTTCATCTTCTTATCTTGATATAGATGATGGCTTGGAGATAAACATGAAGTTCACTCAATCTTCTTTTCCAAGCCATGCTTGCAATAAGCTCAACTCTTCACATGACCATTCTTCATATAAACCATTGGATGGAACCTTGGTCATCATGAAATCTTCTAGAGTCCAACACATGAACTCCAATCTTTTCCTATGGACAAGATCTACAAGTATATCTCAATGCAAACATTAGTCCATAAGGATTGTCATTAATTACCAAAACCACGCATGGGGCAACACATGCACTTTCAGTTTGATTTCGCACCAGAGCAAGAAGAGCCAGGTGAAGAAGGTTGTGCGCGAGTCCATGTGGCAACGGGGATACTAACATGGCAGATCAGAGGTAAGACGGTGCGTGTTACTCCAGGGCTGGCGGGGATCTCGGCGGCTGGTCCTGGGTCGACGGCGAGCTCTGGGTCAAGAGGCTGCTCCGTGGCAGCTGACTCCACGGCGAAGTCGAAGCACCCTCTCTCCACCGGAGGAGCGGATGAATCGTAGGGGAAGAGCTCGCTGGAGGTCGTCGTTGCTGCTGAGGGCATCCGACGGTGAGGCGTGAGGCAGTGCGCGTGAACGTCGGCGAGCGGCGGTGCGGGTGTGCGGTGGAGACTAGAGACAGGAGAGCGACGGGAGGGAGGAGGGGAGGTGCTGCAGATCGGGGGTGGACGGCGGAGTGGGTCTGTGGGGACTGGGGACTGGGAAGAGGGCGAGACCGCGAGATTGGGAGTGGGCGAGATTGGGAGTGGCGGCTAGGGTTCTGCGAGGGAGAGGACTGAGGGGGAATCGTGGGATGCTAGGGTTAGCAAGTGGTATATATACATACTGTGTAATTGGCCCCACATGTCATACCGGGGATGGATATTATCGGGTATGGGGATCAGTCAACCATAACCGCCCCGGTATAACCGCTGGGGAGTGATTTGTCTCTGTTAAGAGCCCCACGGGGATTAAACTTGTACCATAACCGTCCCCTAATAGGTGAATTATCCATCGGGGAACGGGGAATGGGGCCCCGTTGCCAAATGGATGCGTGAGGTGCCGGTGGCCGAGGCCATCAACAGAGCACCATTCTCGGATGGTGCAGTTCGTGGTGGCTGATCGTGGCCGTGCGACCCGTGGTCCGGCCGTTGCCGGCGGCGGCGCTCCCGCCCCAGGTCCTTTGTTTCTCCGCTGCGCAACAAGACAAATCCAATCGATCGATTCTAATTTGGTTCAGTGTAGCCAGCTAAACGGGTACGGACGTACTGTATTTAGAAAGTATTTCAGATTTAAAAGTAATAATAAATCTGTATAAACGAGAAGCAGGGCAAATTGTAAATAAATTGGTCTAATACATGGCAAATAATAGAAGGCAAAGTAAAGAGTGGCAAATAATAGAGGTACGAAGTAATCCGTGGCAAATTGTAAATTCTCCCGAGAAAATAGGAGACGGGGGATCGAACCGTTTCCGTTCCGCTCCGTTTTGTGGTTAGTCCGGATTAGCGAATGACCCTTGATTAACTGATGTGTGGCCGGGATGATTTGGATCACCCCTGTCTCTCCCTTTTTATATTAGTGGTGATAATGGGCATTGGGGACTTGCTGAATCATACAAGAGAACAGGGACAGGCTTGCTACTTAGTTATTCTAGTGACCAGTGGATACTGTACTGACAGTGTGACACTCCACTGATGTAAGTGCAACGTATGTGAATTGTGTCAATGTATGTCCCAACTGCTTTTATCGAGTGCATTACCTATTGATGCCCGATTTACAGAAACTGCAAGTCTGTAACCATCAACGACTCCTGTCCAGCGAAAAGCCTGCTGCATTGTATTTCACCTAGTGTTACATAGAGAATCCAAGTAATGAGCAAACAGTTGGGTCCACTGACCATTAGAAATGACATGCCGATTTCATAACATTTATGTCAATTCGTACTTAGATGTGCCCAAAGAGTTGGTCAAATCAACCCGCAAGGCACAAGTCAATGGCCAACATCAACATCAAATAGTACAAACAATGATATATCATAGAAAGCATGCTATTATTAATGTGCAAGCATCTACAATATTAGTTCACTTCGTAGTAGTATAGCATAATAGGGTGTCGGCTCGGGCACACCTCAATTGCCATATGCTGGCCGAAGAAACTCTGAAAGTGAGGCCAGCCATGTCAAACAATACATCGATTCAAGAGGGAGGGCTTAAACCCGATGTTCCCATATGCATGCCTCTAATGGAAATATCTCACAGTTATAAAGGTCCTCGTGAAGGCGATACCCAGGTAGGCAATTCGATGAACACCCGAGGGGCGTGACGCCAAGTAGCCACTAGTCAGCAATGTGAGGTGTTGTTGCGACCTCTGTCCCCCTCAGTCATTGATGCAACTGAAGTACAGTATGTCTCAACCCATTGTCTTAACCATAAAGTAGAAGGTACTATCACCATCTAAAAGCATTTCCCATAATCCAGATATATCTGATTTAAATTAGCTTGCAGTCGCACCACAGCGTCATCTCTTGTGGCTGGGTGATAATAAACCAGAAAAAATGCAGCTTCTGGAGTAGACCATGGCACAATCATATAACATAATAGCATAACGAAGGATGTATTTGGACATGACGGAACTAGTTTCCAAGTGAAAAAATCACACATCTATTGATGCACACAAAGAAATAACTTATGTATATATCTCAATATCCATCATCAAAACTGAATGAATCCAGATACATACATTATCTCTACAGTACAAAAACTTGGTGGACAGCTTCTTGATCGCAGGGAACTTATATATCATGTTCTGCATAAATGACGACTACAATGGAAGAACAGAAATAAGACAACAATTGCTAGTATACAACACTTGCCCCTTGGATTTTTGCTGCCACAGCCAAGAAGCTTGAAGATCGCTAGATTTTGCAAATAAGGTGTCTACTCCACTTTCTATTGGTCTGGCAATAATTGCTAGTATACAACACTTCCCCTTGGTACCTTTTATGCCAAAACCAAGAAGCTTGAAGATCACCACACTTTGTAAATGATGTGTCTATTCCAATACCTGATTTAACCGAAGTAAGTTCTACTGTTCCAGTAAGTAGTAACAGCAAAACCAGGGCTAGAACCAAAGAGGAAGCGGGCCTAGTAGCGGCCCTGACCTGGTGGTCTCCTGTTTGAATTCCTATCTGAGGTGCCATAGCGGTTTTGTGACTGCTGTGGTCGTGAATTAGGCCTTGCAGGAGTCGCCCCACCTCCAGAATAGGAACTATGAGGTTGTTGCTGCTGCCACTGCTGAGCCGCTGCATATGGTGCAGGCTGGGCCCCACTATACCCCCCAGTGTGCGATGGGGGTTGCCCATATCGCCCATAACCCGATGATGGAGGAGCAGGATGTGATGAATATGCATGGCTACTATTCTGGTGGTGTCCTCTCGAATCATTGTGGCTATCTCTTGCATATGGTTGATGTCTTCCGCGATTATCTCTTGTATATTGATGACCTGATGGCAATGCATAGGCCGGTCCCTGACCACTAGGAACATGCCAACCAGGGCGTCCAGAAGGCTGCTCCATCCTTGGTGGCATTCCATTTGGATAATGCATACCATTCATTATAGTTTGATATGGCCTAGCCGGAGCGTACTGCCCGCCACCGCGAACGTTCAAACTGTTCTCAACTAGTCGGTGGGCAGCCTGTCCAAGTTGGCGGCCATGCATCGCTCCTGCAGGGTTTTGCCTAAACCATTTCACAAATAGGTTAGGATCTGCAATGTGGAAGCAAGGATTCACAAAATAAGGCAAAGAGCTCATACACTACCTGCCGCTGTTATCATTATGCCTCCTGTTGTTATTATCAAAAGGCCTCCTGCCACTGTCCTCATGCCACAGAATAGGTGGTGGTTTCAGATCACTAGCTTCAACAATCTTCAGAGTAGATTAAACAATAAGGCTGTTAACCATGAGCACATCCCAGGTGGAATTATATACTAATGTTGCTGTTACACCAAAATCATACTGTACCTTCTTGGGTATGATAACACCAACAGGTGGGCGTGCTATGTGCTTCTGAGGATCCGGAAGCTTATAAATTGAACATCTAATGAAGGCAAATGTCATAATCTTGAACTGAAGTACCAATATATTATACGGAGTATAAATAATACAGATAAGAATGAACTTACATCACTTGATTGTCCATAATATCCTCCAGTCCAGCCACAGGTGATCTGAAGACAGGCGGGCTTGGATCCCCACCACAAAGTGAGATGTAACCATTCATTCCTCCGCTGCACAAAATAAGCAAGAGCAGCTAAGTTTTAGTTATGGTAGCTTATACAAGAGGCGCTTTTTTGATAGTAGTATAAAATAAACAGCCCCAACAAACAGCGTGTTCAGCAATCAGTCTACGATTGAGCAAATAAAATAAAAAGAGTCTGCAGACAATCAAGAATCCTGGTAGGATTAGCTACCTGGCAGAAGGATCGAGCTGTTCTTTAATTTCATTTCGCTCATTATCAGATAGATGGCCGAATTTGCTGCTCAGGGAGTAGATATAAGGCGAAATTGGATGGGAGCCATTCACGAAAAGCATATTGTACATGGTACTGTTTCGCCTTGCTTCCTCGGGCTACACAAAAGATGAGGAAAATGGTGATGAACTTGATACAAGGTTTCCTATTATATATGACAAACATAGTACACCCATGAGAAACTGTTTCATACCGTCAAAGTATGCTCGACATTTTTAATCTCAGACAGCAACCTAGCTTCATCGATAAAGGGCAGTTTCGCTATGCCCTGCACAGTATGGAATTTATTTAAACATGGCTGACATATGATATACAAATTATGCTCACTGAAATTAACGTACCTGCCAAGAAAACCTCTTTCCATTCATATCTACTTCAAAATCTGCAGAGTACACAGGTGAAGACGGATTATAATTGGCTTAAGGTTGTAGGAGAACGTGATAAATCCGTGATGGCAAAATCAGCATACCGATCGGATAAAAGTCGATTATAGGCGAACTTGGATCAGACATCAATTGCCGATACTGTAGAGGGAGTGCATGCGAGCTGAAATGTAGTGAAACAACCCATCAATAATACACCACGTTAAGGAACTATAAGATTGAAGAAAGGAAATATATATTCACCTCGCTGCTGGGAAAACTCCCATAAGCTGATCAAAAGGTTTGAATGGTGACCCAAGTTCGAAAGTTATATTAAGCTGGCCTAAACCTTTTAAATCCGAAGCAAAAGGCGCATAGTGGTAGGGGTAAAACCTACATATGGTAAGGAGAAATTAGAAAGAAACGGGTATTGGGGGAATGGATAGACAATGATATAAGAATCATCAATAATTGTGCTACAAATAAAACTATAATTATATTTGGCCATTACAACAAGCTTACCATTGCCATGAGCAGACACCTTCATAATAGTAGTGCATTACCCAACACAAACCTTCAGTATATTTGAGAACCTAAAGGAGCATGTAGGACGTCATAAAAGAAGATGATACACAATTATAGGAGAAATATTTTTCCAAACAATGACCGTGTGACATTTTCTATGAAAGTTGGCACGAATAAAGTAATAATGGCAACAGTCTCTGATGTCATTAATGAATCATGAATGTGGTAAATTAATAGGCACTTCCACGATACTTACAACATCTCTTCGTATTTCTTCAATTTGCTCAGGTGTTCTTGCCCCAAACTTTTCTTCGTAGTACCTTTCCCTCCATCCAGGTTCTCCGAGCTTTATCTGAATATTAACAAAAATTAGAGCTTCATGAGGTCCAAAAATAGAAGTATATTTTCAATTCATGTAGTCTCAAATATCTTCGGTTAACTTAGTGTTGCATGCAACACACCAAAAGTTCCAAAGAACAGGGATGGGGCACTATCCCCCATCAGGGCCTAATCCCTGAGCGCTTATATTTAAGATCCAAAATATAAGTGTGCTTTCATTAAACCTATAGTCTCAAAGATCTTCAATAACTCAGTGTCACATGAAGCGGTTAGTAAAGGTCTAAAAAGACCAGGGATAGCGCAGTCACCCTGATGTGTCATTCATGTGTATCTTTTCTTTTTAGATGGCTCATTCATGTTTCGACTTTGTGTGATCCATGAATTTTTGTAATGACTGATTCTTAATAAGTTAATAAAGGCCGTATGCATCATTTCGATGCAGAGGCTGGGACTTCCCCTTTTCGAAGAAAAAAATTAATTCTTGCATTGCTTAATGATATTGGGATAAGTGGTGCTCCTTTTAAAAGGACGACTTACCTAGCCCCTAAAGCAACTAATGTATTAAATCATATAAGCATACCTTAAAACGAACGCGATTCAATTCATGCTACTTGGCTAGTATAAAAAAGGGACCTAATGTGGTCTGTGTATTTTTTCGGCCCTAAAATGCGAACCAAACGGGGCCTAAGTAATATTGTAACTGATATAAATCATTACCCTACCAGGAATGTAATTTAATCTTATATTATCTCTCCGGAAAGGAGTCTTAACACCGAGAGGTGACGGCATACAGTGATCAGTGTTTTAAAAAATACCATATGATAATATGCCAGATTATTGTTGAACTTACAACCACAAAGAACCAATAGAGCAGCAGCACAAGATTTGCACATATATAACCAAAGATAGAAGATATACCTTGTCCTCCTCTGCATTTTCAGAATTAAAAAGATCTGATTTCTCACGGAGTGCATCTTTAAGCATTGACTTAAGTTCTTCTTTGTTTTCACGTTCCTGTGGAAGTTGCAGCAAGATTCAGATGAAACCATAAAAATATCTTCGAACAAATACAATATCTTCGTAAACAAGATCAAATGAAGTACCTGTGCTTCAAGGCCAATTTCAGCTTCAACAACAGCAGCAGAAAGGCTGGAACCTGACGTTGACACATGTGCTTTCTTAGCTCGACTGCCCTTTTCTGTACTATCTTTACGAGAGCCATTCTGTTCGTATGGTGCAGCCACAGACCCAGAGGCAAGGCGAGACCCTTGGAAACGTGCAACAGGTACAATAAGATCATTCCTGACATGGGGATCCAGATCGTCACCTCGCTTTGCTTGGGCCTTATCACGTTTTACTCTTTCCGCTTGACGCTATACAAGACAACATCGGTGTAAATGTTAATTTGAAACACGCACTACTAGTTTCTATCAATTTTAACAATTGACCATCGAATGTACAGAAGTAGGTCACATATCATTTGCATTCAAGAGTCACATAACTTTACACGGCTCAAGAAAATTGTGTTGCACTAAATGAAAATTCCATGACACAAAATTCAGTTCCAATGCTAAATATGGATAGAAGACCATTGAATGTAAAGTTTTTTTCTTATCTGTAAAAATTCATAGACTATAATATTCATCATGCATGACCAGCTTAAACAAAAAATAAACACTAAACTACAGAAGCAGATATCAAACTATATATCGAGCTAATAGATACAGAAGTATACGAGGAACACAATTATAGAAAGAGGGAGATTAGTTGGCAAGATTATCCATAGAGAAGAAATGTCATATTGGCATATTGCTCTGCACGCCAGTTATAATTAAAGTTAAGAGCAAAATCAAGCTAGCCATCATTTTTTACCTTGTGAATATGTGCTCTTTTCTGAAATATTCTATCCTCATACGAACCAACTGCTTGAATGAAGTGTTCAACTCTATTCAGATCCGGCTGCAACAATGAAGAAAGAACCATGTTATTCCTGAAATAACTGTATGGGTCGTTTGAAATCAAGTAGATATTTGACAAAGAAGCCACATGGATCAGCTCCTGCACAAATGAAATTTAAATACCGTGCATGCATCAGTTAAATAGCCCCCCATTGAAGGAAATTCCTTCTTGTATACAGCCATTAGCAAATTAATAGCTCCCTGCAGACAAATAAGGAAGTTAACACTGTGTAACAACAATTTAAGAGAGTGAACTACAAGCAGAAAATGAAAACATGTTGAACATTCAAATAATAAAACAGAGTGCCACTCTACTACATATCTTGTTTGCTACAAAATAGAAACAAACCTCACGAATCTCTAGTGTTGGCATGTGTGGAAGAAAATCATTGCCAACAAAAAAGCACATGAAGATGAAATCATCAATGATACGTTCAAGATCAATCTCGAAAGGTGGATTTGGCATTTTGAACTCATAACTTATGTATTCCCGTAGGGTCCATATATTCAAGAACTGTGAAGAAACAAAAGTGAGGTAAGTCCACTGAATAAACCCATCATATACTATGTTGCAACAAAAGAAATTTATCGTCATTACCTGGTAAGGTTTCTTCGGTATAATTTCATCACCTTTCTCGTCAAATTCCCCAGCTTTCCGTTTTGCCTTTCCTTCACACTTTGCCGCTAGATGTCCAACTTGGCCACACAAGAAGCATTTATCCTGCTGCCCAGGTGTAAAAACCACCTGCAAACACAAAGTGTATGCAAATAAGCTTTCATGGCATAATGTCAAACAAAATATTAAGAAAAAAGAATGCTCTGAAAGAAAGGTACAACTTATAAATTTCAAAATGTAGAAAAATAGGTAATTTAGACAACAGGAAAATATAACAAAACAGTTTGCTTTTTCTTAGCACAAGGCAATGATATGCATGTATAGAGAGAAGCGTAAATTTTCGGCATTTTGAGAAGAAGAGAGAACCTCTCTCAGTATGGAAAAGTGCACTTCATGTGTTGCTAAAGCTAACATGATAAGATCTGCATCCTGCATTTAATTGAGAATAATCTATACATTAGCGAGACAACTAACAGATAAAATATTGTCCAACAAGAAACAAAAGATTTATCATAAAGAGAACTTACCAGGCCGTACAGGCAATGTCTGGTATTCGGGTTAAATCCAGGGAGATTCCTTTGGCCGCGAATATAGGACATAACTTTGTGTTCCCCTTCACCAGGAACATTGGCATCAGAAAGAATAACCTTCGGAAGATTTTAATCAGAACATATATTGATTATACATACTTTTCCAATACCAATCTATGACGTTTCTGAACCATAAGGAGATATACCTAAAACATGCAACAAAAGGTAATGCCCAGTAGCAAGTCAAATTATCAAAAAGGCCATGCTTACTTTAATCTGTTTCCATCCAGGATCATAATTCAATCTGAGATGGATGTAGTACTGCAACGCAACTGATAGAACAGCCATAAACTCTGTCCCTGGAGTAATAACATTAGAGTCACAGGTTTGTGACTGCAGTTTTGCAGGAAGTTTTCTGCCTTCCCTCTCAAACTCTTCACGCAACTTTTCTTCTTCAGAAGCCTGGAGATAGGACAACAGTGACCGGTGAGTGCAATCACAGATGGTTGCAATACAAACAACAATAGACACAAGTGTACAGTTATACACTGAATATAAGAAGATAATTCCACTATAACACTAACCGCGTCAGCTGCATCTTTTGCAGCTCTGAATCGTCTAGAGCGCTGCTGGTTCATCTTAGCGCGAGGAGCCACGCCATCTGTAGACCATTGTAATATAATACAAAATGAAGAAAAAAAGTATTTAACATAAGTCCATGACAGAGAAGCTTAAAAGTAAAGGAATTATGTCGTCATTTTTCAAACAAGGGCCTAATCATTCTAAAGGAAGACTACGACTATCATGAGAGTGTATGCATCAGGACGAACTTCTCCCCCTCCTTCCAAAAAAAATATAAAGCATGCCAAAGTTTTACAAGTTCAGACAAAAATATCAATATCTATAACAGCAAACAAAGAGCTACAAAAACATGATTTTCATGGTGTGTCTACTAATATTAATTTGTTCTACTCTAGATGTTATTTTTTCTAAAAACTTGGTTGACTTAAACATTTTACTTTGGATTATATGGATTATATTTTGGTGGAGACGGAGTATCATGTGAGCATATACATAGTTGCATCATAATAAGATAAGATGTTCTTCATGACAGTACCTAACAATAAACAGAATTAAGTATACTGAGCAATCATAATTTCTACCAGTAATCCATATATATGTATGACCATATGAACCCTATCAGTTCAAGCAACATTAGAACAGGCAAAGATATAAGAACAGCAAGAGAATTCCCATAACAGAGACGGAAGGCGTACCAATGGCCATATACAAAAGCTTCCGAGGGCGAACCATGATAAAGAGCCGATCTATGTAATCAAACATGCACTGGAAAACCTCGGCAAAAGTTGTTGGTGAGGGCTGTGGCAAGAAAATACAATAGCACGGAGATTATTAGAGTCAACGCAGGAGTTAATAGAAATTGAGCAATAAGCTTTCTTATTAACAGGAAATAAAAGGCTTCTGGTAAGACTGTTGATAAAGTAGGAGTGCAGAGTCTGCAATCTGCAAGGCCTCCTAACTAAAATAAACTTGACTGTTCTTGGCAGACTCGCTTGTCCAGAAATTAATTTGCAATGCGGTTTGACAGAGAACGGGAAGACTCGATTTCGGTAATAGAACTGCAGCATCAAGTTTGAGTAGTTGAGCTGCAACATCCTCCAGGCATCTCAAGATGGTTTGGGTACAATTTAGAAGCTCGATTTTAATTACAACATTCATTCTCCAACAATTAATAAATCCAGATATCTTCTCAAAACCAAATCTCTTCTACGCATTAGCTCCTCACACATCAATCATCCAATCACAAGTATACAAAGCACCTACGCTACACCATTGCATTCCTAGAATGACCATGTTTATCTAAAGTACATGTTTAATTTGCAACATCTGGGAATCACAGGCTGGAGACGTTGACCACTTATTTCTTATTTGTCACAGTAAATCACATGGAATCAATTTGAGGAAGTCTCCTGTGCTTCAGTATCTGTACTATCTGGGTCAGGTAATACTGCCTGTTTTGGTGTTACCATAATCAGTGTAATCTTTTAGCGTTTTGTGGTTGCATATTTGTGAAATTACATATTGCATAAGTGATAGTTTTATTACTTTTTGACATATTGCTTTTGAATTTTATCAGATTGGTCTGGCAATGTCATCCCTCACCCAAACACCCCCAGGCTTCGGAAGCACCAAACCGAAGTGCCCAATCAAATCAACACGTACGTCTCAAGATGGAGGGGGGATAGAGATAGAGCGAGCGAGCGAGCGTACGTACCCTGTCCTCGGGGTGGAAGCAGGGGTGTATAATCCCGTTCATGTCGAGGTAGAGGTTGTCGAACTCGAGGCTGTTGGGGTTGGGGTTGGGCTTGGAGGTGTCGACGGGCACCTTGACGCCCTCGATCTCGACGGGCTCCTCCTCCACCACGTCCACCACCACCATCGGGTACTTCTCCGCCAGCCACCTGTAGAACGCCGGGACACCCATCTCCGCCGCCGCCGGCGAGAAGGTTAGCTCGCGGTAACCCTAACCCTACAAGCGAACTAACGGACGGGGCAGGGGCAGGGGCAGGGAGGGGAGCGAGGCGCGAAACCCTAAAGGGAGCGTGCACCAGCTGAAACCATGGCACGTGAGCTGTTGGATTCAAAACTGATGGACAGGATCAGGTGGGTGGCCTCCTCGTACATTTGCAAGAACAGACCTTCTAGTGTCTTTGAATCGAGCAAATCCACCTCTTTGAACCCCGTTTAAATCGTCTCTCTCCCTCACCCTGTACCTACCTCTCACCAGTCACCATCATTCAAGCTCCTACCAGTATCACTAGAACACCAAGCAAGCTAGGGTTAAGAAAATCGCCTCTCTCCCTCTCTTGTAAAAGCATCTCTAGCATATCCCCTAAAAATCGAAACCTTAAAACGCGTATAAGAGAAACCGTAAACCACCACCACCACCGGCAGCACCACCAGCACCAGCACGAGCAGCTACTGCTTGCTTTCTCCATCGTTCCATGATTTCCAATCCCCTCATATCCCACCACTCCTTTATTAGTTCGTCCATTTCTTTTGGGTCCATCATCATTACCCGGTTCTCCTCGGCAAGCATGGTCGTCATCGCCTTCTCCACCTCTACCCTTGTTCTTCGCTCCCTCTCAAGGATCTCCACCTTCACCCTTTCCTCCTCAAGCTTTAATCTTCGCTCCTCGAACATTTCCTTGCGCTTCGCATCCTCCCGGATTTGAAGCCACCTTGCCTCCTTGTCTTGGTGCCTCTTCTTGGCCAACGACAACTTTTGAGCTTCACCAAGTCCTTGTTCTTCACCATTTCATCAATATTGGCTTTTAAGTTGGCGGTGTCGACTACCTTCTTCTCCCTATCCTTCTCCTTCTTTCTTCCATAGGGCTTTCCCTTGTCACCCCCCCCCCCCCCCCGGTTCATCACTATCATCATCGCCATCCAGAATTCAAAGCACCCTTCTTCGGTGGAGCTTCTTGTCCCTCAACCTCCATTTCTCACTATACTCAAGCAAATTCCAACAAATGGTGGAGGAGAAATGCTTTGCCTTCGGAAGTCGGCATTTGCTTGAACCTTTCTTGGGCAATGTGATCCTACTCCCATGCCTTGATCAAACTTTTATCTTTAAGTTCGGTATAATTCAATGATCTCTTCCGGAGTGGCGGCTGAGATGCATAGAAAACTTCCTCCTCAATCTCCTCGCAATCATCATCATCCTCACCCCCATCCATGTCGGTGTCAAAGGGCGAAAGGGGCACACTATGAATGTCGACCACATTCTCCTCTAACATATTCACCTACGAAGTAGGAACCAACTGTAAATTGAAACTACGGAACGAAATAAAGCACAAGTAAGCGATTAATTAATGGGGGGCAACATTCATACCTATCTGACGTATTGTCGAACACGTTGTGCTCACTGGCAGGCTGCACGAAAGGCGGAGTGGGAGCAGCAGGCGCCGCTCCTTGGGCGGCACGAAAGGCGGAGTGCGGGCCGGGTAAGACTTGGGAGTAATCCTCGTCCGATTCAGCAACAACCCACGCTTCAGAAATTCCAGAAATAAGTGTTCACAGAACGCATACGTACATAGGTCTTAACTCGACTCATTCATTAAACATGGCGTGGCGGCCCTGGCGGGGAAAGGGGTGGATGCGGGGAGTTGCGAGACGGGCGACCGAGGAGGTGCGCGCGTGAACTACTCCTCTTGTCAAAAAAAATTCAAAACTGACATTCAGGCAAACATGATCTCGTACAAAACAACTCGCCAAAGAATGGCTTTTACTGCAACCAAGGTGAAAGACTTGCCTAAAATAGCAGTATATACACGCTATATTCGTGAGAGATTGTTTTTTTTTCCAGAAGTCATAGAGAATCATTTTCTGACCAAATTTTTACACGGGTACGTAAAATGCTTGATCATCTTTGAACGTTAGAAATTCAGAATGTTTTACCATTTTCAATTTTCTATTTTTTGTGTATAAGTTACACTGGTACCAGCAGCCACAAGTCAGCGTCCGTAGAAGAACAACCTATATAAGGAGATCCAACACCCTCTTAGCTTACAATGTGGGACCATATTTTAATTCCACCTCTTGCCAGCATGAATTGGCCACTTGTGATTTTCATAAATTTATTTGACCCATTAGAAATTCCAACAAAAGATGCAATAACGTATAACCAAGCAAGTTGGTGTTGCAGAGACAAACAAAACTGTAGGTACGGTCTCTTACTTGTAGCATATCGTGTCATGGTTGATGATGCATGAAAGGACAGTAATCCGGCGGTAGCCTTCACCTCAGAATTCAGATCTTTCACCGTTCGTGCGATCGGTTCTCCTCTTATCCGGCAAACAATCTGCCGCCAGGAGGCGAGGGGAACCCCGATCTACACTTTGAGATTTTCTTATCTTTATTAGGATTCCGAGTTGGTGATGGCGTGTCGACGGTGATTTTGGCGTCACATAGAATAAGAGTCCAATGCCTCCATTTTCATCCTAGTGTTTATTTCCTGCAAATCATAAACTCTAGATCAGACATTTATCGTTCGCCGTTTTCGCCATTCTTGGCGTAGGTGACAACAATTGTCGTGTCAAGTTTGCTTTTATTAGTGTTCTCATGTTTCTTTCTTTTTGTGCATGTGAGGTTCTTCTCAAGCATAATGATGATCAGTCGGTGTTTGAAAGTTTGTGCAACGATATCAAGTTCTCACTTATTGGGGTGAGTGACTCAAGCATCTCTAAAAGTTATTATAGCCTATGCAAGTTTGGTCCCCTGTCATTTTTTCACGAGCTTGGAGGAATGCCAAGATGCAAAATAAGAAGATAGAAATGACGACTTTGAAGATCTTCGATGTATCTACCGTTCTTTGTTGTTCACTTTCAGCAGTGGCGGAGCTAGGGGGATCATTGCCCCCCTCCCCCATCGTATGCAACAACAAGCTATTTTTTTAATAAATAAGCTAGGTTTAAAAGATTTTTTTAGAGCAAATCAGCATGGTTGCCCCCCCCCCCCAATGGACAATTACCATGCTTTGGCCCCGTTGAGCTTTATTCCTGCCTCCGCCACTAACGTTCAGCAGAGGGAGGCATTCGCGGTCGGCATCATCGTGCCGCTGCTGACGGGGTGGGCTCCTGATGTAGCGGGACGCCAGGATCAGGGGGTGATACGTCTCAAACGTATCTATAATTTTTGATGTTCCATGCTGTTATTATATCAATTGCTACTTGTTTTGATTACACTTCATAGCATTTTTATACATTTTCTGGGACTAACCTATTAACAAGATGCCACAGTGCCAGTTCCTGTTTTCTGCTGTTTTTTCGTTTCAGAAAAGCTAGTCGGGAAATATTCTCGGAATTGGACGAAATTCAACGTACACCAGTTTTACACCGACACGATCACGATGTCCAAAGGGGGAACGGAGAGGCGCCAGGGAGCCGCCAAACCACCCCTGGGCGCGGGCCCCATGCCAGGCACGCCGGGGGTGGTGTGGGCCCTTCGGGCGTCTCCCGATGCCGCCCTTTCGCCTATATATTCCCGATGTCCTGAAAACCCTAAATACCCGATCATTATTCCACGAAAAGTTCCGTCGCCGCGCCGTCGTCAACCCTAGATCGGGAGGGTTCTGAAGCTCTTCCCGGCACCCTGCCGGAGGGGAGATCATCACCGGAGGGCTCTACATCGCCATGCCTGCCTCCGGAGTGATGCGTGAGTAGTTCATCCTTGGACTACGGGTTCATAGCAGTAGCTAGATGGTTGTCTCTCCACTTTGTGCTATCATGTTTAGATCTTGTGAGCTGCCTATCATGATCAAGATCATCTTATTATAATGCTACATGTTGTGTTTGCTGGGATCCGATGAATAGAGATACTATGAGCAAGTTGTTTATCAATCTATCTATATATGTTGTTTATGATCTTGCATGCTCTCCGTTGCTAGTAGATGCTTTGGCCAAGTAGATGCTTGTGACTCCAAGAGGGAGTATTTATGCTAGATAGTGGGTTCATGCCTCCAGTAATCTGGGCTCAAGTGACAGAAACGTCTAAGGTTGTGGATATTCTGTTGCCACTAGGGATAAAACAATGATGCTATGTCTACGTGTCATTTGCATTGTTTGCATTACACACTTTGCTTAATGCAATTATCTGTTGCTTGCAACTTAATACCAACGGGGGACATGGATGTTAACCTGGAGGTGGATTTTTAGTCATAGATGCAGCTGGATAGAGGTCTGTGTATTATGTTGTAATGCCCTATTAAATCTCATAGTAATCATCTTGTCATATACTGCATTGTCATGCGCTCTCTATTTGCCAATTGCCCAGCTGTAATTTGTTTACCCAGCATGTTAATTATCTTTTATGAAGAGACACCACTAGTGAACTGTGGACCCCGGTCCATTTCCTCATACTGATAAAACCACCAACTGCAATCATCTGTTCCTGTTACTTCCTGCAATTTAATATTGTTTTCCACACCATACGTTTAATCCTTTGTTTTCAGCAAGCCGGGGAGATTGACAACCTTCCTGTTTCGTTGGGCAAACTAGTTTGTTTGTGTTGTGTGCATGTTCAACATCAGACCTTGGTAGATTACAAGGGAAAACTGCTGCTACACTACATCATACCTTCCTCTTGGGGTTACCCAACGAACGTGTGTTGTCATGCCAACAAGCAGCCTCTTTTCTGGCGCCGTTGCCGGGGATACTGGAATCTCCAGATAGGGGAGTCTCACACTTCCAATCTCATTACTTTGTTTTTGTCTTGCTTAGTTTATTTTATTTTGTTTGCTGTTAAAAATCAAAAACACAAAAAAAAAATTCATGCACCTAGTTTATTTCGGTTTGTTATTATGTCTAGTTGTTTACTTGCTATCAATGGCTTCTCTCTTTGAAACAAAATCTTGTTGGCTAAGTGGGTTCACGGAGGAACAACAAAATGATTATAAGGAATACCGCTTGTCTCGAAAAGGGGAACACTTATGGGTACAAATATATAAATTGAATTGTTTTGCTAGAAACTTGTGCTCTACTTATAATGAATCCTGGTGCTTTAATGAATGCTTTTGCTGTAGGAGGCATAAACACCTCCCTTTCCAATGTGATTATAATGATGATGAGACTTTGGCTTCTTATGCTAAAGGAAACTATGACTTTGTTAATCTTGAAAAAATTGAAGAATTTTTTGTTTTTAAGGGTGCTTATGAAATTGCTAGTGTGCTTCAGAATGATGATGCCCCTTATAAGTCTGAGAATTCCGAGATACTTGGTTATTGCCTTGAATATTACAATGATAATCCTTATATCACTGAATTTCTTGAGAAAACTTATTCTCCAGAACAACTTGTTACCTTTCAGGGACCCGTGGAACAAGAAATTGCTGAAACTGTGATCTCATCGGATGAAAAAGAGGAAGAGAGTGAAGAACAAAAGGAGGATCTACCTTCTAATGATAGTAACTCTTTAACTCTTACACTATATGATTACCCTCCATGCCTGCCTAAGGAGGAAGAATGTTATATTGTTGAATGTCATGATTCTATTGAAATATCTCCTTTTGATAAATTTGAAGTAACAAACTCCTTGACTCAAGAAAAGGAAATAACAGGACATAAAAATGTGCTCCCTATCTATACTTCTTATAAAGCAAAACTCCACTAAGTGCAATTAATATTTTTCTATCTCAACATGCAAGCCATCCACATCACTTTCTCTCTTAGCCAATCAATTGTCCACATCATTACTTATTGTCTATATCTACATGCAAGCATCCACATCATCCTTTTCTTTGCCCATCAAGTTGTTTGCATCATATTATCTTTTTTTACCATTCAAACGATAAAATCGCATCATCCCGGTATGTAATTCCATAATTAAATAATGTACAAGTGGAACACCGGAATCGGTTACGACAATCAAGTGATTTTTTGCCAAGATTTCAATAATGAAAATCATAGAACTATTGTTCGAGATTATGTGATCTTCTACATGTAACTGCTCAAAAAGTTTTTAGACACATTATGCGGCAATTTGCATGGTATCTTCATGCAAGCCATACGCATCACCAGTTTCTTCAACCCGCTAATTTCACTTTATCTACATCAATCAGCATCAATTAGGTACACCCCTGAACCATAACAAACTTTAAAATATAAAATACTCATACATTTCATGTATATTAAATAAAATTTAGCCTCAACTGTTATGATCAACTACATTTTGCTTTTCTATAGTCAACTTCAGGAGTTTATATGTTTTACTAGGTTACTTAAGAGATGCCCGCTGCAACGCACGGGGTATCTTTCTAGTTGTTATATATGATAATGCTCTTGATGATGGTCCTATATTGCCTAATGATATTAATTATACTACTATTGTCAAAAGTGGGTTTAATGACCCCACTGTTTTTGAGCTTAATAAAAATTATGTGTTTGTAGATCATGAAAAGCATGCTTTATGTGATAGATATATTGTTGAGTTTGTTCATGATGCTACTTAAAGTTATTATGAGAGAGGAAAATATGGTTGTAAAAGTTTTTAAGTCACTAAAACACCTCTCTTTATGTTGAAAGTTTTGAAGTTGCATTTGTTTCATCTTTCTATGCTAGTTGCTTTATGCTTCAATAATTTATTCTATTACAAGATTCCTTTGCATAGGAAGTGGGTTAGACTTAAATATGTTTGATATTTGCCTCTTGATGCTCTCTTTTGTTTTTCAACTCTTATTTTTATGAGAGCATCTTTAAAATCTTCTAGCCTAGCTAAAAGGCATTAAAAAAAGCGCTTTTGGGAGGCAACCCATTATCTTTTGTTTTCAGTTTTAGTCAAGGAGCATGTTTACTTCTATAAAAACTCCTTTGTATCTTTTATTTGCTGTTTTGTTGTGCCAAGAAAAGTCTCTTATGACAAGATGGTGCTTAAATTTGGATACTGCACAGGAACAGATTTCTGTTGTTCACTGTACAAAATTCATAAAATCAACGGAACGCGATTTTGATCTGCAATTTTTTGTGCGTGTTCCTAAGATATGCACGCATCTTTCGTTCGACTAGCATTTTTCGATTTGAGCAACGTAAGTGCCTCGGACAAATTCGTATTTACGGACTGTTCTGATTTTGACAGATTCTGTCTTTGTTTTGCATTCTCTCTTTTGCAAGTGTTAAGTGAGATTCTTTAAAGGTGGAAGAGTTTCCCTTAAGACTAGTGACAGTAGCTAATATTTAAAATGATTGCTTATGATTGTGTCTTTACAGAACCAAGTGAGTTTATTGTTTTGATGCACTAACTGCTAATGAGAATTATGTTGAGTTTTAACGTGAAGGAAGTTTTCAAGTGTTAAGAGAGGAGGATGATATTATAAGATTAAGAAGAGTGAAGAGCTTAAGCTTGGGGAGGCTCCCCTGGATCTCCCCAGCATATTTCAAGAAGACTCAAGCATCTAAGCTTGGGGATGCCCAAGGCATCCCCTTCTTCATCAACAAACTATCAGGTCATCTCTATTGAGACTATATTTTTATTTCTTCACATTATATGTGCTTTTCTTGCAGCGTCTGTGTGTTTTACTTTCAGTTTGTTTTAGTTTTGTTCCTTGTTAATAAATAGTTGGATCCTAGCATTCTTGTTTGGGAGAGAGACACGCTCCGCTTTTTATGAGAATACTCCTATTGTTCACTTATATTTGTTGAGTATTCCTGTCTAGCACTGCTAAAGCTTCTAGCTCTTTGTTTTCATGTATCTCTTGTTCAGAGCTATTAGTTGTTTTGTAGAAAGTACTCTCTTGCTTCACTTATATTTGTTTGGAGAGTTGTTTAAATAAGTTGATTGGTGTTTGGTTGGAACAGAAAATGCTATGCATGTGGTAATGGTATAAGAAAATACTTACATAGTCTTGTAGATCAGTGTCTTGAGTAATTTGATACTTGTCAATTGTTTTGAGTTACCGAGTAAGTAATGTTTAAACTTGTGCATCATGTAAGTAAAGGTTATTAGTGAAGAACTACCGTAAAGCTTGTTGATATTCGGTGTTGTATCATTGGTAGTTCCGAAGGTCTAGATATTTTCTAGTAAAAGTTTTGGTTGACAAGGGAGACAATGTGGAGTCTTATAATCTTTCAAGTATGTTTATCATATAAGTTCTTACTGTACCGGTTGACAGTCTGTGTTTGCTTAAATAACCTTGATAGCCTAAACTCTGTACTAAGCGGGAATGCTGCTTGTGCATCCAAATCCTTGAGCCAAAATCCATGCCATCTGTGTCCACCATAACTACCTATTATGCGGTATTTTCCTGCCACTCCAAGTAAATTTTTCATGTGCTACCTTTAAATATTCAAAACTGTTACTACTCCTTTTTGTGTCACTGTTTACAAGCTCATGACGATGTGGTAGATGGTCTTTATTTCACGTGTTGATCGGACTTTACACCTGGACTAGTGACATATACATTCGCTTATCCAATAATTTTGAAAAAGAGCTGGCAACGGGGTGCCCAGTCCCAATTAATTACAACTTTAACCAAAATTCTCTTCACATCTTTTTGCCCCTGAGAAATCAGTCAAGCAATGTTCATAAGTGTGTAAACAAAAGAGAAAGAGGAATGATCTGCCAGCTTGGTAGAAATAACGTCCTTCATGCGAGCCGCTCTTGTAAGGTCTGGTTGGCTTGTGACTTAATGTATTATCTATTTACTGATTCGTTGACCACTAACACACACCTCTCAAAATATATTTTTATACTCTCTATATGCTTTCAAAAACTTAAAAAGCTCTAGCACATGATTTAATCCCTGCTTCCCTCTGCGAAGGGCCTTTCTTTTACTTTTATGTTGAGTCAGTTTTCCTACTTCTTTCTATCTCCACAAGCAAACACTAGTGTCAACTTTGGTACAACAATTGTTATATGCTGATATGTTTGACTTATTATACTGCTTTGCCTTGACAATATCCATGAGATAATTATGTTGAAGTTGAAGCAATTGCTGAAACTTAAATCTTCTTCTGTGTTGGTCAAACACTTTTACTTTGAATCTATTGCTGGGTGAGCTAATTCTTATGCAAATTCTTATAGCTCCAATGTCTCCAAAGTACTATTCATGAAAGTTTTTACTTGTATGATTCAGTTTGTTTACTCCTTGTTTACTTGTTAGTAAACTATAGACCATTGACTTGGATCACTTCATTCAGTTCATGTAATTTACATTATTACTTGATCAAGATTGTATTGGTAGCATGTCACTTCAAAAATTATGTTGTTTTTATCGTTTACCTACTCGAGGACGAGCAGGAACTAAGCTTGGGGATGCTTGATACGTCTCAAACGTATCTATAATTTTTGATGTTCCATGTTGTTATTATATCAATTGCTACTTGTTTTGATTACACCTCATAGCATTTTTATGCATTTTCTGGGACTAACCTATTAACAAGATGCCACAGTGTCAGTTCCTGTTTTCTGCTGTTTTTCCGTTTCAGAAAAGCTAGTCGGGAAATATTCTCGGAATTGGACGAAATTCAACGTACACCAGTTTTACACCGACACGATCACGATGTCCAAAGGGGGAATGGAGAGGCGCCAGGGAGCCGCCAATCCACCCCTGGGCGCGGGCCCCATGCCAGGCACGCCGGGGGGTGGTGTGGGCCCCTCGGGCGTCTCCCGATGCCGCCCTTTCGCCTATATATTCCCGATGTCCCAAAAACCCTAAATACCCGATCATTATTCCACGAAAAGTTCCGTCGCCGCGCCGTCGTCAACCCTAGATCGGGAGGGTTCTGAAGCTCTTCCCGGCACCCTGCCGGAGGGGAGATCATCACCGGAGGGCTCTACATCGCCATGCCTGCCTCCGGAGTGATGCGTGAGTAGTTCATCCTTGGACTACGGGTCCATAGCAGTAGCTAGATGGTTGTCTCTCCACTTTGTATTATCATGTTTAGATCTTGTGAGCTGCCTATCATGATCAAGATCATCTTATTATAATGCTACATGTTGTGTTTGTTGGGATCCGATGAATAGAGATACTATGAGCAAGTTGTTTATCAATCTATCTATATATGTTGTTTATGATCTTGCATGCTCTCCGTTCCTAGTAGATGCTTGTGACTCCAAGAAGGAGTATTTATGCTAGATAGTGGGTTCATGCCTCCAGTAATCTGGTCTCAAGTGACAGAAACGTCTAAAGTTGTGAATGTGCTGTTGCCACTAAGGATAAAACAATGATGCTATGTCTATGTGTCATTTGCATTGTTTACATTACACACTTTGCTTAATACAATTATCTGTTGCTTGCAACTTAATACCAACGGGGGACACAGATGTTAACCTGGCGGTGGATTTTTAGTCATAGATGCAGCTGGATAGCGGTTTGTGTATTATGTTGTAATGCCCTATTAAATCCCATATTAATCATCATGTCATATACTGCATTGTCATGCGCTCTCTATTTGTCAATTGCCCAGCTGTAATTTGTTTACCCAGCATGTTAATTATCTTTTATGGAGAGACACCACTAGTGAACTGTGGACCCCGGTCCATTTCCTCTTACTGATAAAACCACCAACTGCAAATATCTGTTCCTGTTACTTTCTGCAATTTAATATTGTTTTCCACACCATACGTTTAATCTTTATTTTCAGCAAGTCGGGGAGATTGACAGCCTTCCTGTTTCGTTGGGCAAAGTAGTTTGTTTGTGTTGTGTGCATGTTCCACGTCAGTTGCGCCGCTGACAACCTTCTGAAGAACCTTCGTATCCTCCTGGATTCGATAACCTTGGTAGATTACAAGGGAAAACTGCTGCTACACTACATCATACCTTCCTCTTGGGGTTACCCAACGAACGTGTGTTGTCACGCCAACAAGCAGGGGGGGGGGGGGGGCGGCGACCTCCCTGGCGCTGGCAGGGCTAGGCGCCTCCGAAGGTACCTGGGCAACGCGAGCATGGCGAGGTCCGGGTTCACGGTGCTCGCCGGTGGCGGCCTCGCCATGGTCGTCGGCGTGCTCTGGTCTTTCCTCATAGGGTGATGTGAGTTTTGTTGGGACTTGGGAATGATACCATGTATCCTGGCAGTTCTCGTCAAGCTTGGTTTTATTAGTGTTCTCGTGTTTCTTTCTTTTGTGCATGTGAACTTCTTCTCAAGCAGAATGATGATCCGTCCGTGTTTGAACAACAATATCAAGTTCTCACTTATTGGGGTGTGTGACTCAAGCGTCTCTCAAAGTTATTATAGCTTACGCAAGTTTGGTCCTCTCCTCTGTCATTTTTCCACGAGCTTGGAGGAATGCAAAGATGCAAAAGAATAAGATAGGGATGACGACTTCGAAAATCTTCAATGCAGTCTCACGTTCAGTAAAGGGGGGCATTTTGTCTCTCGGGTGCATATGCACTCTTTTCTTAATGTATGTTAAACGCATTTCAAAATGTTATTTTTCTTTGCAAAAATGTTTGCGCATAGATATTTAAGATCCTATATGTGCACAAAGTCGTCTCACGAAGAACCGACATTTTTTATGCGACCTATGTAAAAAGACAAAATTTGATGTTCAAATAAGTCTTTCACAAACTTTTTTTTAAATATTTCTTACACGTGCCAAAGAAAATGTTGGTTTTCCACGAGTCGATTTGTGAACACATAAATAAACATGAAGATGTCTCCGTGGAATTTATTTCAAATTTTCTGAACATTTCCAAACGTACGTGTTATTTAAAACATTCGGGAGCTAGTTTCACGTTCGTGTGTTACATTATTCGATCTGATATACTTTGGTTAGCTTGATCAATAAAGTCGTTAGATGTTTGTAAAAAATCCGTTGGTACTTATCAGATTGCAGTTTTTTTTTCATGGTAATGCGATTCTCATTGATAAATAAAAGACGAGATACAAAGTACGTATACGCCGATCTTACAGATCTGAAAAGATAGGATAAACCTATGTGACAAATCAACGCCTATCCATCTTCTTCGGCACCACCGTGGCAGCCACCAAAGAAAAAGTAGATAGATCACCTCTTCACCCGAGCTCGACGCGGCTCCATCGCTGATCATCAGCTTTTCGGACCTCCAAAGTAGTTTGCCATAGGACAAACCATTGTCGTTGAAAGAATCAGACCGAGGCAGCACGACCCCGGACACGCCATCGAACTTCAGCACTAGCACCCCCGCACGACGACGTCGTAGTAGGGAACCAGAACCGTCAGCCTCCAACCACGAACCCACCACAAGGTACACCATCTTCCAGATGTCATCAGTGCAGACCACCGTCTACATGTACTCCTGGATGAATCCTTTCTGCTCCACCATGGCGTCGGAGACAACACCGCAGCAACGGGGACAGAACAGGAGAAAAAACCCATCTGATGGAGTCGCCGCCGCCACCCCGCCGACACCATCCATGAACCCTACAGCCACCGATCTGAAAGATCGGCAAGCACACAATGCCACCAACTCCGAGACGCCGCCATGAAGAACAACGCCGGTGTGGGAGTAGAGTTGAGGCACATTTATTTGCCCGGGCGTCTCTCCCACCACCCCAACGACGCACCATGCCAGAAACTTTCTAACCTTAATTACCATGCAAAAAACGGAGCCCCTCCCTCCTACCGCCGGAGCGGCAAGCAGAAGGAGAGAGACCCAGCTCTTCCGCCGGTGGCCTGCGGCAGCGGCGGCTAGGGCAGGAAAGCGAGTCGCCTCGCGAGCGCCTCACGAGCGATAACTGTCTAAATGTCTATCAGATTGCAGTTGGCCCACGTCCATTCTGTCACATACTATTGTAATGGAATACGTAGGCGAGTATCACGGGCCAAACGTGGTAGCAAGCAACCGTGTTCATTTCCGGACGAGAAATACAGTATCACTGGTAGGCCTGGAGCGAACCTAGCACGTACACCGTCGTTCTCAGAAGTAGTCAAGCTCATCATCATCACAAACCCAGCCAAAAGTCCTACTAATAAACTAGCATCCGGCCTAATCCCATTTGTTAATCACCTCGTGGTCGCAGAAACACGTACTCTGTTCTCAGAGGTCAAAACTGATCATCATCACAAACTCCTGCCAGAAGTCCTAATGAACAATCTTTCCTTAGTTAATCCCATTCCTTAATCACCTCACGGACGCAGAAACACGTGGTGCTTCGCTTAACCAGCAGCACTGGCACTCTGGCAGTCAAACACCAGCACCAGCCTACACAAAGAAAAAGAAACGGCAAGGTAGCAAGAGGACATGGCGCCACCACGGCCACACCTGTCCCCTTCCTTCTTTCTCCCCGGCCGGGAAAGGAAAGCGTGTCCCCTTCACACGCCGGCCGGCGGTCGTAGGTGAGCGGCCACCGGCGACAGTGCACAGGCGCGGTCTCGCCGAGATCCCGGCGCAGCAGCAGCGACGACATCGTCATTGCATTTCGTTTGCGTGTGGGTTGTCTTGTGAGTCACGTACGTCCAGCGGCAGCGTGGCTCGCTCGTAACCTCTACTGGCGCTGCATGCTAATCTTAATTTAGCGTTGGATTTCGCCGTACGATTGAAAAGAACAGCTGGAACGGCTATGGGGAGCAATCAAATTAGTTGAGCAGATTTTCCACGGACACGTCATATATAATGCCATCTCCCCAGCACGCCATCGCATTAGCCTCCTAAACTAATCAGCTAAACAAGATCCTGCCGGGATCACGCGTCACTCTCACCAAATAAAGCCACCATTCAAACCAACCTACCTTCCTGCTTTGTTCCTTGTGCTACCGCGCGCCCGGCACACATATATACACCCACCCTGCCGCGTCACTTGGCCAGCAAGCACCAAAACCAGACCCACACATCTAAGCTCACAGACGCACGTACGCGCACAAACGCCCACGTAGTCACCCTGCCTACACTGCTGCACACCCCAAGGATCGATCGATGAGCTTGTCGCCGCCGTCGTCGGAGGAGAGCTACGCGAGGCTCGGCCTCGGCCGGAGGTGGCCGCGCGCGAGGGGGTTCCGCCTCTGCGCCAGGAAGTACCGCTTCTCGGTGCGGCGGCTGCGGGCGAAGCTGCTTGGGTTCCTGGGCTTCGTCCGCCGGCACGCGCGCCAGCTCGGGAGGAGGCTGTTGGCGAGAGGCAGCTCGCCATGCGCACGGAGCCGCAGCGCGAGAGCTCTCGTGGGTGGAACGTACGGGTTGCGAAGGTGGTGCCCGGGCGGCGAGACGGCGAGCAAGGCGCCGAGGATGGCGGCGTCGTTCATGCGGAACAACTCCTTCTACGCGCAGGCCATCGCCGACTGCCTCGAATTCATCAAGCGGAACTCCGTGCCGCTGGAAGACTACGGCAGCCCCGTCGTCGCCGGAGGTGCCGGGAGATAGACCTTGATCGACGCTCCGTACGTCTGGGACGTGGACAGTTGAATTAGCTGGAGACAAGAAAAAAAGGTGTCCCGGATCGATATGGAGTCTCAGGATGTGAAACTAGATAGCGTAGTCAGTACACGGATTATCGGGTTGTTGTACATTATACACGCAAACACGGATTGTACTAGTATAACACGGCGGTGAAGTCGTGAAGAATTTTGGGTTGCGAATGTTGAATTTTTGTGGGGCTGTGATTCCTTGGCCGGTGCACGATACTTGTTATTTTTCCATTTCTTGCTCATACATATGCTCAATATTGTTTAGGCTCTACCTTAGAGTAGACATTTTGCGTCTTCCAGAGCCACAATTGAGGTCTGACCGTTTGAGGAATCCGATTTGATAGAAAACGACGGGGAAATAATCGATACGTTTTTTCTAGAAAAAAAAACGAATAACTGATAGATGAATATATTCAAAGGTCTAGTAGTATTGCTCAAAATGTTAGTTAAATGGAGGGGAAAATATTTATTTTCATCACAGTCAACTCTGTGTTGACTTTTTCGAAATTCTGAAACCACTTTTGAAAAAATCCATGTTCTAATAGGAAAGCAAGCTAAAATGGTTAATATGGCTTACATCGAAGTTAGACGGGGTGCGTACGCACTAGGAAACCCACTCTCTACCTCACTTTGTGTCAATATTGGAAATATTGTCCTTTTATCTTTCGTGGAACAAGAACAACCTCCAACATATTTCGTCTTTTTGAGCAAAAAATTCGATTTTATTGATTAACGAACAAAGTACAACACATAGAATGAACAATGTACAATATGTACATAGACCGGACAACAAAGTACAATACATTGTGCTGAACAAACTAAATAGAAAAAATGAACGATATATGGTTTTGGATAGGTAGTAGGCACAACGGATGACATGATTGTATAGTTTTGGTTTTGGATAGATTATTTGAGGAGAGCCAAGTTTCTAATTTAAAATGTGAAGTTTTAAGCCGAGTACAAAATTAAGAAAAACAAAAGGCCTTGTTATGTAGTATTATACCCATATATTAAATTCCAAATTCCAGTATGTGTTTGTTACCCCAACGAAATAAGAAGGTTGTCAATCTCACTGACTTGCTGAAATTAAATGATTAAACGTATGGTGTGGAAAATAATTATAAGTGCAAAAAATAACAGCGAACAAATGATGATGGAAAGCAATGGAAACGGTGTTTTTATCAATGTAAAGAATGGATCAGGGTCCACAATTCACTAGTGGTGTCTCTCCATAAAACAGATAAACATACATGTTGGGTAAACAAATTACGGCTAGGCAATTGACAAATTGTGAGGACATGATAATGCTATCATGATAAGCTATAGTTCACTGTAGTATTTAATTTTGCATTACAACTAAATACATAGACCGTTATCCAACTGCATCTATGACTAATAATCCATCCCGGGATCACTATCCAGCCTGTCACCCAAAAGAATTAAGTAACAACATATTATTGCAATAAGCAAAGTGTGTAATGTAAGCAATGAATATAACACGTAGAAATATGCACCGTTGTTTTATCCGTAGTAGCAACAACACATCCAAAATCTTAGACGCTTCTGTCACTCGTGCCCACACAATTGGAGACATGAACCTACTATCTAGCATAATACTCCCTCTTGGAGATAGAAGCCACATGGATCGGAGAGAATGCAAGATCATAAATAAAACATAGATATATTGATGAACAAACTTGATCATAACTTCACAATTCATCAAATCCCAGCAAACACAATATGTAGCATTACATAAATATGATCTTGATCATGATAGGCAGCTCACAAGATCTAAACATGGTAGCACAAGAAGAAGAGATAACCATCTAGCTACTGCTACGGACCTGTAGTTCAAAGATGAACTACTCACGCATCACTCCGGAGGCGGGGATGGTGGTGTAGAGCCCTCCGATGATGATCTCCCCCTCCGGCAGGGTGCCAGGAAGAGCTTCAGAACCCTCCCGAACTAGGGTTCACGACGACGGCGGCCTATGATATATTTCGTGGAAATTGATCGGGTGTTTAGGGTTTTCCCGAGATGGAGAATTTATAGGCGAAGAGGCGGTGCGGGAGGCCAGCTGGTGGGCCCAGGCGATAGGGGGCGCGGACCCACCCTGGCCCATGCCCAGGGGCCGCCTGGAGGGTGTGGGTCCCCCTCCGGTTGATTTTTGGACGGCACCTTCGTTCCTTCGTAAAAATAATCCTCGTAAATTTCCAGATCTTTCGGAGAATATTTGCTTAATAACTTTTCTGAAACAAAAAGACAACAGAAAAATAGGAACTGGCACTAGGCATCTTGTTAATAGGTTAGTCCGAGAAAATGCATACAAATGGTATAAAACAATAATAAAAACATGTAGAATTTATATAAAACAAGCATGGAACAATCAAAAATTATATATACGTTTGAGACATATCAAAAACCAAGTGTAGGTTCTTCATTTGTTCTTACGTTATGGACTTTCTATTTATTTACACTTATATATGAAATCACGCACTACAAAACTTTTGTCAAGATGTTTGTTAGATATGTATTATCTAGAACTATGTTCTGAGATATTTCAAAGCCACAATGGATATGAACAAATAGAAACATAGTATAACTAACACATATATGTGGCACAACTAAGTCAAAATAAATGCGGTTTCCTTCTTAGATCTAAAGGACTCAAGTTGAACAAAAGGTTTGTCTAAAAACCGATTTTCTAAATCCATATATTAAAAAAAAAGAAATATGTCATCTCATTCATGCTCAACACATGTTCTATTTGACACGAGCGTATGTGCAATGACATGTGTTACAATTCTAACAATTATAGGATAATAGAACATATCTTGTTCACCAACGTTATAGGTTGGCTGAATGATTTAAGAGAGGTAAACATGTTTAATAAAAAAAGAAAAATTGTTATCTTGACTTACTTTTGTAATCAATTAACATCTATCAAAATACAACACGTTAGGCCTCGTTTGGCAGCAGCGTTTTGAGGTGTTTTTCTGTGTATATTCCCTAATGTTTTTGTTGGAAACAATCCTCACACCCAAAACACTTCCACCCCTCCAATCCCCTTCACCACCGAAACCCCCCACCAGCTAACGTCGTTTGGTACACAGGTTTAGCACACAAGTGTTTCAGCAATAAAAGTCTCATCTTTTTTCACTGGACTTGAGCACACAATTACAACAATATTTCTGATTCAAGGTCATCAACAAAAATCTCATGTTTTTTAACAACATGTGAGCACACAGCTCATCACAAAAACACTGATCTTCAGGAAAAATATATCAAAAGTCACAATCAAATATCATCTCACAATAATCTCACAATATTGGTTATAAAAATATATCAAAAGTTCATTACATGACCAGAATATATCATCATAGGAAAATATCATCTCATCACAGAAAAAAGCTTGCTTCATCGCTAGTAGTTTCTGCAAACAATATAGATATTTTAGACAGCGGTAATCAATCAAACAAGACGAGAATAAACCGCTCAGGACATATGCAAGTATTGGAAACATAAACTCTGAAGATCTTGGAGTAGTTCCTTGTTGTTCATGTGTGTTTTACGTAGTTGGATCTGATAATTTGATCGATAAAGTCTGCAGATGTTCTCAAAAAATCCATTGGCACTTATTGGGTGGCAGCTGGCCCACGTCCATTGTGTCACATATTGCAATGGATCACGAAGGCGAGTATCACGAGCGAAATGTGGTGCGTAGCAATCGTGCGCATTTCTTCACTATTCATTTCCGGACAAGAAATACAGTATCATTGGTCAGGTAGCTAGATTCGCTAGCACGTACAATGTCCTTCTCAAAAGTAGTCAAACTCATGATCACGAACTCCCTTAATTAATCCCGTTCCTTAATCACCTCGTGGCCGCACAAACACGTACGCGGTCTTCGCTTACCCAGCACTGCCAGTCCAACACCAGCACCAGCCTACTACACAAACTAAAAAAAGAGACGGCAAGCAAGACGACATGGCTGCCACCAATAGCCGACAAAACCAACTACTCTGGCCGTCTTAACAGACTTTCCCCTAGTGCGATTGTTAAATTTACTGAGGACATGTACAATGAGATGATGTCAGCCTTCTCTTAGAGATGCCACGTAGGATTTTTGTTTAGTTGGAGGAGAGAGAAAGAAGAGAGAGGAGATTGTCTTCCCTTAGCTAAGGGATGATCTCTTAAAATTAAGAGAAGACTATTTTCTCCATTGTACAACATGATTTCCCTTATTAAGCTATTTTTAATCAGTTTTCATTAATTGCTAGAGATAACAATAAGCGATAATGCATTGTACGACTAATATTTATTGCCTTCTCTAACTGACGTGGAGTGCTAAGAGAGGACCCGCCTTCTCTACCATTGTACATGCCATGTAATGACACTAATGACATCAATTGTCTGTAAAACCAACAACCTAGGAGATTTGTGGAACGTGAAAGAGAGATATAGATAAGAGAGAAGAGGATCCTCCTATATGGCGCCTTCATAGCATCTCTAACCACACACTCTACTTGTTGAAATTTGCTGGACTTGTACATGGGCCACAGACTAAACCCCAACTAATTCCGAAATTCCCATTGGGCCCATTTATTTATATGGCTGTGTGTGTGACCAAAGTTTAGTCCCACACTGCTAGTTGAGAGAGAGCTGCACCACTTTATATAGTGAGTTGTTCTACCACTAGTAAGAGCATGAGAAGAGGAATGCCACCCGCGCGCTCCTCCTCCTCCACGGTCGCCTCGCCACGCCGCGCCGCGGGTTGCGGGAATGAGCCGAGCCGATGCCTTTCCGATTCTTTTGGATCGTGGAGACGTTACCGACTCGATCATGGGCTGCGCCCACGTCCTACCCGACCCGCGCTATATATGCAGAGGAAAACCCTAGCCGCCATACATGCAACACATGGTCGCTCGTCGTCCCAGTTCCAGAATTTTGCGCCGCCGTCTTCCAAATCTTCTACATCCCGTCTTCCAGCGTGCACTGGATGAAGGGACAATAGGCCTCCGGAATCCCGTCTCTTGTGATCCTGTACGGGAGAGGGGCGATTAGGTTTTTGGGGAGCGCACTCGCGCGACTACTGGTTTCGAGTTCTTTCCCAACGACGACTTCTTCCCCGACACATCGGCAGCCTCTTCATCGATGACATGGGTGACAACATGAATGCCAACGCATCTGCTGCTGCCGCATTGTATGCGTTCTTCATCTTCCTGTTTCATACTTTGCTAGAGTTGTTGTTTGTAGTAGTTGCCCTAGATTTCATCTGTTTATCTACTGTATTGGTAGATCGCATGATTAATTTAATTCTTATTATTCTAGTCATGTTTGTTTACTGTTTTCGTGAATTAAATCATATGCTAAATTGGTTATATTTTCAACAATCCAAAACCCTGATTATAGGCAATTTGCATCGCTTTGCTTTCTCGCGTCAACGAAGTCGTTCCCCTTCAAAGGGGTGCTTTACAAATGGTGGCGCATGAGAGCAGTTTATTGGTTCCAAAACAGTAATTGTTATGCCGCCACCAAGGGCAAGCCTGAGGGCGAGCTTAATCCTGAACAACAAGAGGCATATGAGAGGTTCGATACTCTTTTCAAGAGTGCCCTCCTTAGTATACTTGACGACTCCATTGTGGACTCGTACATGTCGTTTGATAACGACAAGGACATATGAGATGCGCTCGAGGCCAAATTTGGGGCCTCGGACGCTGGCAGCGAGTTGTACGCCATGGAGCAATTCTATGACTATAAGATGACTGATGAGCGTTCTGTTGTACAACAGGCTCATGCGATACAGTCACTCGCAAAAGAATTTGATCATTTTAAGTGTAACCTGCTGGACAAGTTTGTTGTCGGTGGCATTATCGCTAAGCTTCCATCTTCGTGGAGCAACTTTGCTACTGCTCTGAAACACAAGAGGCAAGAGTTTTCCGTTTCAGATCTCATTGGGTCTCTTGACATGGAAGAGAAGGCGAGAGCAAGGACACTCGTGCTCGAGTTGCTGAGGCTGGTTCTAGTGCCCACGTGGTACAGAAAAAGAATTACCAGCAGCCCCACAAGCCCAAATATAACAAGAGCAAATCTGAGGGTTAAGGCAAGTCTGATGATAGGTACAAGCCAAAACAGACTATCAACTTCAAGAAGAACAACAATAAGCCGAGGAAGGGATCATGCCATGTTTGCGGTGATCCAACTCACTGGGCACCTCGCTGTTCCAACCGCCATGAGCTGCACAGACTAGACAACAACGGCAGGACTGCCAATGTTTTCATTGGCGACACTGAGATGAAGGATTCGGGGTACGGTATATTCCCTACCATCCTTTCAGTTTGTCATTCTCCTGAATGGTTGATTTACACTGGTGCCAATGTACATGTTTGTGCTGATGCCTCCATGTTCTCTTCTTACCAGGTCACAGGGACTTCTCCCGTGCTGATGGGGAACGGGTCACATGCTTTTGTTAGTGGTGTTGGCACGGTCGATCTGAAGTTTACTTCGGGGAAGATCGTGCGCTTGAAGAACGTGCATCATGTGCCCTCCATCAATAAAAATCTCGTCAGCGGATCTCTTCTGTGTCGAGATAGTTATAAGTTGGTTTTCGAGTCCAATAAAGTTATAATATCTAAGTATGGACAATTTATTGGGAAAGGCTATGAGTGCGGAGGCTTGTTCCGCCTATCTTTGTCAGACTTTTGCAGTAAAGTTATTAATCATATTTTTCATGAGGTCGAGTCCAATATTTGGCATTCACGACTTTGTCATATTAACTTTGGTTGCATGATGCGGCTAGCTAGTTTTAATTTAATTCCGATATTTACACCTGTCAAAAGTTCCAAGTGTCAAGTGTGTGTGCAAGCTAAACAACCTCGCAAGTCCCATAAGACCGCGGAGGCAAGAGACTTGGCACCACTGAAACTTATACATTCGGATCTCTGTGAGATGAATGGAGTGTTGACAAAAGGCGGAAAGAAATATTTCATGACGCTTATTGACTCCACTAGATATAGTTATGTGTACCTTCTGAAATCAAAAGATGAGGCTTTAAACTTTTTCAAAATCTATAAGGCTGAAGCAGAGAACCAACTTGATCGGAAAAGTAAACGACCAAGGTCTGATCGTGGTGGAGAGTATTTTTCCAATGATTTTGATTCTTTTTATGTGGAACATGGTATAATCCATGAGAGGATGCCTCCCTACTCGCCTCAGTCAAATGGGGTGGCCGAAAGAAAGAACCAAACTCTAACTGATTTTGTTAACGCCATGTTAGACACTTCGGGTCTCTCGAAGGCATGGTGGGGGGAGGCTCTATTGACAGCTTGTCGTGTCCTAAACCGAGTTCCCACAAAGAAGAAACCGTTTCTTCATTTGAGGAATGGGAAAGGAAAAATACGAGATTCTCCTACTTATGTACTAGGGGTTGTTTGGAAAAAGTCAATATACCAATTCTCAAGAAGCGCAAGCTTGGACCAAAAACCGTGGATTGTATTCTTCTGGGCTATGCTTTACATAGCATTGGTTATAGATTTTTTATAGTAAAATCTGAGGTATCCGACGTTCATGTTGGTACGATTTTGGAGTTGAATGATGCGACTTTCTTTCAGGATATCTTTCCCGTGAAGGATATGCCTAGCTCATAAAATCAGGAGATACCTAATATGTCTAGTCAGGAATTGGTTGATATTCCTGATCCTACCATTTTGATAGAACACACTGATAATTCTGTGTAGGATGACAATGAAGTTCCTGTTAGGAGCAAGCGATAGAGGACTGTAAAGTCCTTTGGTGATGATTTCATTGTATACCTTGTGGATGACACACCCAGTACCATTTCAGAAGCTTATGTATTGATACGTCCAAAACGTATCTATAATTTTTGATTGTTTCATGCCATTTTTATGCTTTTAGCACTTGTTTTATATTAAGTTTATTATTTATTTGGACTAACCTACTAATAGTTGCAAAAGTGCACAATGTTCTTGTTTTACTCTTTGATGTGTAGAAATTATCAAGAATACAAGAGGAAACCTTGTTGGAGTCGAATTGGGACTTTCCTGAAATCTGTCTGAGAACTTTTTACGAAGTTTGCCAGTTTGACCCTCGAAGATGACGTCAAATGGAGACCTGGCTGTTACGAAAGTTGTCACAATTTTCCATACGAAGATTTTAAGCCCGAGATCAGCCCAATCGGAGTTCGGACGCGGCCTGTAGGCCCGTTTTGGTGGAACCCTAAAAGGGGGTGACGGAAATCCGAGAAGATATATAAAGGGAGGAAACCTAATTCGTGGAGGACTCCTCCACCCACGAATTTCAGCCACCAAAAGCCACGTTTTTGCCTCCCCCATGGATCCCATCTCCATGGGGGAGGGCTCCCAAGAAGCCATGAAGGAGGGAGGCTAAGGGGCGGCGCTCCCCAAGCTTGCCGGCGGCGGGGAAAGGAGTTCCCCGCACCGCCGGCGCCGCCGCCGCCGCCTGCGCCCCGCTGCCCTCTCCGCCGTCTTCACCGCCATCTCCATCACCATCTCCTCCTTGTATTCAGTGGTTCATCCTCCCACAAACCTCTGTACCGTCCTATGTAAACATGGTGTTTGATGCTATAATATTTATCCTATGATTTACATCATGTTTCCGTAGTTTATTTGTCTTTTGATTGCTTAATTGAATGCATGAGGTTCATTAGAGTTGTATGTCTATATGGTGCTGTCCTTTGGTGTCCATTATATTTGTGCGCGCATGGATCAAACACCCTAGGGTTGGTAGTATTTGTAACGAAGCGGGGGAAGTTCTGCCGGAGTGACAGAAACCTGAGAACGCGAACCGATTAGTTGCACGTATGGGAGTAAGAGGACCTTGAACTTAAGGCTATGGTTGGGGAAACCTTAATGCATTGTTAGTATTTGCGGATGCTTGCTAACAATCCAATCATATAGTACTTGTAATCCCAAGTAGTGGAGTGCATGTATATTTAGCCTCTCCCACATAGAAAACTGCATCGAAGACAATGAACCAAGTACCTTCACTAATTAATCTTGGACAAAGCCACCACAATTACCACCACTTTTCCACACTCATGGTACTGTTAGTATATGGTTACTTAGTGTACTTTATTGCTGCAGCACTAACATTTACTTTCTTGTATTTATTATCTTGCAAAACTACCTCTCATACCCGTATTGCTACCGTAGTTTTATTTCTAGATAATGCAAACGTTTAGTGTGCGTAGAGTTGTATCAGTGGTTGATAGAACTTGAGAGAATACTTATCCTACCTTTAGCTCCTCGTTGGGTTCGACACTCTTACTTATCGAAAAGGCTACACGCGATCCCCTATACTTGTGGGTTATCAAGACCTTTTCTGGCGCCGTTGCCGGGGAGCCATAGCGTAGGTTAATGTTCTTGTGTGCACTTGTTTGCTTTATCTCTAAGTAGTTTTTATTTTCAGTATTAAGTTGTTCTTTATCTTACTATGGATAGGGAATGCGAATTACAAAAAAAATTAGGTGTAGTTGTTATCTAAAAACGTTTTCAAAAAGAAAAGTGATTGGAAAGATGAGTAATGGTTAAATGGGGGTCGACCTTGAACACTTGTGTTCATGCCTATGAAACCAAAACAAATCTTTCCATGGAAGCTTTTCATTAAAAACATGTAAATATTGTGTATATACCTCTGTACATAAAAATAAAATGCTAATTATAGTCTTTAGTTAATTGAAAGTTGATAGTTTTACTTTGCTGTCCAGAAACAGATTTTCTGTGCTCCACCGTATTAAATGTTTAAAATCACCAGAACGTGATCTTGATCTGAAATTTCTTGAGTGCAAAGTGATGCTTATTAGCTTTCTTTCATTAGACTAACTTTTTTGATTTAAGGTACGTAGATAGGTCGAAAAATTCGATCTTTACTGACTGTTCTGTTTAGACAGATTTTGTGCTTCTCTGTAAAATCGTGATAAATCTCAGAATAGTATTTTGACTTGAAATTTTTGTGCATAAACCTGAGATTATTATCTTTCTTTCATTAGACTAAAGTTTTTCGATTTGAGCTACTTAACTATCTCGTTGAATGCCATCTTTACGGACTGTTCAGTTTTGACAGATTTCTTTGTTTATTCAATATTGTACTTGGTGTTGTTAGTTTCATTAGTTTTTCGACGGACAACGGAAATCATGAACACCTTAGTATATACAGTGGCTAATGTTGAGTAAAATTATAAAACTTGTCAATGCTTGAACATGAGTGGATTTTATTTAATGAGTACTAACCCTACTAATGAGTTTTGTGAAGTTTTATGTGGATGTAGCTTATAAGATCTAATCAATATGGTGATATGAGATGAATAAGAAGACGCAAGAGCTCAAGCTTGGGGATGTGTAGGTGCATCCCAAGAACATATTCAAGAAGATACAATCATCTAAGCTTGGGGATGCCCGAGTCATCCCCCTATTCATCAACTAACATGAGGTTGTCTCGTTCATACTCTATATTACCCGTCCACATGATATGTATTGTCTTAACTTGTATTATAATTGCTTTTATATGTCTTGGTTTTACCTTCTTTAGTTTTATTAGGCTCTTATTTGGTTTCATTGCTTCTTTACTTTCACTTATAAATTCAAAATAACAAAAATATTTTCTTTTGTTTTGCTTCTTTGTTTGGTTCTTTATTTTATTTTATTTGGGTTTTACTTTTGATTTTTATTTAGAGTTTTCCTTGCTGTAGCTAGCATGTTTAGGTCTTGCTTAGCCTCTGGTTTCTTAGTTTATCAAAAATAAAGTACCAAGTTTTATCCATTTAGCTTAGTTGATACATATGTAAAAAGTGATTTTCTGTTTTCGGTATCTACTGCTTATTGCGCGATTTTTCATATTTTACTGGAAGCTCTAAAAATCACGAAAAATTACTGATGTTGTAGCACCTAATCCTCTGCATGTACAAAAATTGGCTAAAATTTCGGGCATGTTTAAGTGCACCTAAAAATTGCGTTTTCCAGCTGCTGTTTTTCTGGACAGATTCTGACTTTTGTTGCAAGAGTGGCCTCTTTTCGTTTTCATTTGATTTTTAATGGTTCTTACCTTTCATTTATAAGTTGGCCATTTAAGCAACCTTTCTGTAACTTAAAAACAAAATTTTATTTGGTTTAATAGTAGCACTTGGGAAATATTATCTATTGTACTAATGTCTAACCGCAGAAAAGAATGGGAAAGTTTTTGTGTTGAAGTTTTTTCACAGAGAATGAAGGAACACCAAACTATGGAATATTGAAGAATTACCAAAGTCATAAGCTTGGGGATGTCCCCGCATCCCTCTTCATCAATAACCCCACGGTTTGCAAACCTTTAAACTTTGTTTTTTGAGCAACATAGGAACTTAACTAAACTTGAAGCGGCTGTATTTTATTATCTATTTATCTTAGCATCAAACACCAGTTACATTAATAAGTGGATCGTCACATATTTTATTTATCCTCTGTTTTCAATGTTTACTTGGTTAATGGATTACTTGTTGAAACTTAAAAATGATGTGTGAATAATACTGTTTAGTAGTTTATGTTTTCTTATGGTTAGTCTCAACTAGCTAATAGTGCATATTATGTTATTTTGATATCAACATGCATTGTCCTGTTCATAAAGGTATGGTAGGTGGTATCCTCCTCTGAATAATTCACTTGAATCGACTTGGCACATGCTCACACATGTTATGACTGAAAAATAAAAGTCAATTAAGCCTTGATGATCTATTTTGCCTCAGAGTTTTAGTATCGTTTTTATGCCTCCGTTAATTTTATTTTGTCGCAAGCATGATTATGACCGTTATCGCTCTCGTGGTTGTCGCTTCCCAGTCTATTGCTAGCCTTCACTTGTACTGAGCGGGAATGCTGCTCGTGCATCCAAATCCTTAAAACCAAGTTATCCCAAAGAGTCCACCAAAAAATTCCTATGCATGGTATTTCAAGCCATTCCAAGTAAATTTGCATGTGCTACCTTTAAAACCTTCAAAATATTTCTCTTTTTGTGTCAATGTTTACTAGCTCATGAGGAATTAGTGTGGTTATTCTTTATTCTATTTGTCAAATGGACTTTTACACCTGGACTAGTGGCATATACATCCGCTTATCCAATAACTTGCAAAAAGAGCTGGCAACGGGGTGCCCAGTCCCAATTAATTACAACTTTAACCATTAATTCTCTTCACACTTTTGCCCTGATTCATCAGTAAGCAATGACAAACAGTGAAATACCTGAATGTGTGTAAACCAAAGAGAAAGAGGGATGATCTGCCTTGCTGGTAGAAATAACGTCCTTCATGGGAGCCGCTCTTAAAAGTCCGTTTGACAGGTAGAATACTGTTCTCACCCGCTACCATTCGTTGACAATTAACAAACACCTCTCAAAACATTTTTACCTCTGTTTTTAAACAAAAAGCTCTAGCACGTGTTAATCCCTGCTTCCCTCTGCGAAGGGCCAATCTTTTATTTTTATGTTGAGTCACCATCCTTTCTTTGAGCACTTCTTCGAGAGCATAGCTGTCGTTCTTAGTGTAATGTGCTTGTCCCAGAATACGATTAATTGAGGTATAACCATGATGCTTTTATCTTTGATATCTCTATATCTAGTCTTCACTTGAACTTCAGAGGTGCCTTGGCATTTATGTTTTGCTCCACAATTAAGGGCAAGCGAGATACCACTCTATTGCATATTATGGTCATTACAATCTTGTTGATGTTTATAAATTTCATGTTATAAGCTCTTAGTTCGTTGATACTTTTCATTAGGAAACATGATTGCTAAGTTTTATTATCCATACATCATGCAATTGTTAAAGACCTGATCATAGCATTTACAATCAAAAATTATTTTGTTATCATTTACCTACTCGAGGACGAGCAGGAATTAAGCTTGGGGATGTTGATACGTCCAAAACGTATCTATAATTTTTGATTGTTTCATGCCATTTTTATGCTTTTAGCACTTGTTTTATATTAAGTTTATTATTTATTTGGACTAACCTACTAATAGTTGCAAAAGTGCACAATGTTCTTGTTTTACTCTTTGATGTGTAGAAATTATCAAGAATACAAGAGGAAACCTTGTTGGAGTCGAATTGGGACTTTCCTGAAATCTGTCTGAGAACTTTTTACGAAGATTGCCAGTTTGACCCTCGAAGATGACGTCAAATGGAGACCTGGCTGTTACGAAAGTTGTCACAATTTTCCATACGAAGATTTTAAGCCCGAGATCAGCCCAATCGGAGTTCGGACGCGGCCTGTAGGCCCGTTTTGGTGGAACCCTAAAAGGGGGTGACGGAAATCCGAGAAGATATATAAAGGGAGGAAACCTAATTCGTGGAGGACTCCTCCACCCACGAATTTCAGCCACCAAAAGCCACGTTTTTGCCTCCCCCATGGATCCCATCTCCATGGGGGAGGGCTCCCAAGAAGCCATGAAGGAGGGAGGCTAAGGGGCGGCGCTCCCCAAGCTTGCCGGCGGCGGGGAAAGGAGTTCCCCGCACCGCCGGCGCCGCCGCCGCCCTGCGCCCCGCTGCCCTCTCCGCCGTCTTCACCGCCATCTCCATCACCATCTCCTCCTTGTATTCAGTGGTTCATCCTCCCACAAACCTCTGTACCGTCCTATGTAAACATGGTGTTTGATGCTATAATATTTATCCTATGATTTACATCATGTTTCCGTAGTTTATTTGTCTTTTGATTGCTTAATTGAATGCATGAGGTTCATTAGAGTTGTATGTCTATATGGTGCTGTCCTTTGGTGTCCATTATATTTGTGCGCGCATGGATCAAACACCCTAGGGTTGGTAGTATTTGTAACGAAGCGGGGGAAGTTCTGCCGGAGTGACAGAAACCTGAGAACGCGAACCGATTAGTTGCACGTATGGGAGTAAGAGGACCTTGAACTTAAGGCTATGGTTGGGGAAACCTTAATGCATTGTTAGTATTTGCGGATGCTTGCTAACAATCCAATCATATAGTACTTGTAATCCCAAGTAGTGGAGTGCATGTATATTTAGCCTCTCCCACATAGAAAACTGCATCGAAGACAATGAACCAAGTACCTTCACTAATTAATCTTGGACAAAGCCACCACAATTACCACCACTTTTCCACACTCATGGTACTGTTAGTATATGGTTACTTAGTGTATTTATTGCTGCAGCACTAAATTTACTTTCTTGTATTTATTATCTTGCAAAACTACCTCTCATACCCGTATTGCTACTGTAGTTTTATTTTCTAGATAATGCAAACGTTTAGTGTGCGTAGAGTTGTATCAGTGGTTGATAGAACTTGAGAGAATACTTATCCTACCTTTAGCTCCTCGTTGGGTTCGACACTCTTACTTATCGAAAAGGCTACACGCGATCCCCTATACTTGTGGGTTATCATGTATCTCTTGATGCTGACTACTGGAAGGAAGCTGTCTGTGGCGAGATGGATTCCATCTTGGCTAACGGAACCTGGGAAGTCACTGATCGTCCTTATGGGTGTAAACCTGTAGGACGTAAGTGGGTGTTCAAGAAAAAGCTTAGGCCTGATGGTACTACTGAGAAGTACAAGACGCGGCTTGTGGGTAAGGGTTATATCCAGAAAGAAGGTGAAGACTTCTTTGATACTTACTCACCTGTGGCTAGACTGACCATGATTCGAGTGCTACTTTCGTTGGCTGCCTCGCATGGTCTTCTCGTTCATCAAATGGACGTTAGGACGGCTTTCCTAAATGGAGAGTTAGACGAGAAAATTTACATGGATCAGCCCGATGGTTTTGTAGTACCTGGTTAGGAAGCAAAGGTGTGTAAGTTGTTGAAGTCTTTATATGGTCTTAAGCAAGCTCGTAAGCAATGGCATGAAAAGTTTGAAAGAATTTTAACTGCTGTAGGATTCATTGTAAACAAATCTGACAAGTGTGTGCACTATCGCTATGGTGGGGGCGAGGAGTTATTCTCTGTCTGTATGTTCATGACATACTGATCTTCGGAACCAGCCTTGATTTGATTAAGGAGGTTAAGGATTTCTTATCTTGCTGTTTTGAGATGAAGGATCTAGGAGTAGTTGATGTTATCTTGAATATCAATCTGCTGAGAGATGGTAATGGTGGGATTACATTGCTTCAGTCTCACTATGTGGAAAAGGTCTTGAGTCGCTTCGGGTATGACGATTGTAAGCCTTCTACGACACCATATGATCCTAGTGTGTTGCTTCGAAAGAACCAACAGAGTGCTAGAGATCAGCTGAGATATTCTTAGATTATTGGCTCGCTTATGTATTTGGCTTGTGCCACGAGGCCTTACATCTCCTTTGTTGTGAGCAAGTTGAGCCGGTTTGTTTCTAATCCGAGAGATGATCATTGGCATGCTCTTGAGAGAGTTATGCGTTATTTAAAAGGCAATGCGAGTTATGGAATTCACTACTCCGGGTATCCGAGGGTACTGGCGGTTATAGTGATTCAAACTGGATATCTGATGCTGATGAGATTAAGGCCACACGTGGTTATATGTTTACACTCGGTGGTAGAGTTGTTTCTTGGAAGTCTTGCAAGCAGACCATCTTAACGAGGTCAACTATGGAAGCAGAACTCACAATGTTAGACAGAGCCACTGTTGAAACAGAGTGGCTTCGTGAGCTCTTGATGGACTTACCTGTGGTTGAAAAACCAATACCCGCTATCCTTATGAACTGTGATAATCAAACTGTGATAGTTAAGATTAAAAGTTCTAAGGATAATTTGAAGTCATCAAGTCATGCGAAGAGAAAATTGAAATCTGTCAGAAAATTGAAGAACTCTGGAATTATTGTGTTGGATTATATCCAAACATCTAAGAACTTGGTAGATCCCTTCACAAAGGGTTTATCACGTAATGTGATAGATAGTGCATCGAGGGAGATGGGTTTGAGACCCACAGTATGAGTTGTCCACAGTGGTAAACCACTCTATGTGATCGGAGATCCCATGAATTAGAAGTGGGAGACAAGCTGTTGGGTCTGCTGGGTGGAGAGTATCTCTACATTATTTTCCCACTCCGTGAAGATGCAATACTCTCCTGATCTGCATGGCAGGTTGATATTTATCTTAATGTGTTCCAAGCGGCTTACTTTTATAAGTGGAGATGTTGTCCTGCAGAGCATCTCTTGAAGAATACACCTATTTGAGTCTGACTATTAAACGTCGCAGTCTATGAGAGTTGGGTGCTCTTTAATAAACTCATGAAAAGTCTTGGAGTATGACGCATAAGCTCCACCCGTGGGGAAGCCTTGCGGCAGCCCAGTATCGGTCAAGGATTTGTGTGAAACTAGCTTGCAGCAAACTAGTAGTTCAAGGCATAGTCCACTATCTAAGTTGTGATCTAGTGTAGCATAAGTTTCTAAGTGGAAGTTCCACTTAATAGTCTCCACTAAGCACCGATATATAAAACAATGTTTTGGAACAAACATGGAATGATGTGCCAACGATACTTTGTGGGGGATTGTTGGAATTTGCTGGACTTGTACATGGGCCACTGATACGTCTCAAACGTATCTATAATTTTTGATGTTCCATGTTGTTATTATACCAATTGCTACATGTTTTACATACACTTCATACCATTATTATGCATTTTCTGGAACTAACCTATTAACAAGATGCCACAGTGCCAGTTCCTGTTTTCTGCTGTTTTTTCGTTTCAGAAAAGCTAGTCAGGAAATATTCTCGGAATTGGACGAAAATCAACGGACATCACTATTTTACAAGAAGACTCCATGGGCCAGAAGGACAAGTCTGGGGAGGCCCACGGCCTCCACACCATGCCTGGGCGCGGCCAAGAAGGGGGTGGCGCCGAGGGGTGGTGTGGATGACTCAGTTGCCTCCCGACGCCGCCCTTTCGCCTATATATTGCTCCTACCCCGAAAACCCTAAAAGAATCGACGATTTCCCCAGAAAAGTTCCAGAGCTCCGCCGCCACCAAAAACCCTAATTCGGGGGACAGAAGTCTCTGTTTCGGCACCTTGCCGGGACGGGGAATTGCCCCCGGAGCCATCTCCATCGACGCCACCGCCATCTTCATCGCCGTCGCTGCCTCCCATGATGAGGAGGGAGTAGTTCTCCCCCGAGGCTGAGGGCTCTACCGGTAGCTATGTGGTTTATCTCTCTCTCCCATGGTGTGATCTTTATGTGATCATGAGCTTTGTAATCTAGTTGAATCCATAGATGTTACTCTTCATTATCTTATATGCTACTCAAGTGGTTTTATTAATGTAATCTCCGGAGTCACCTTTGTCCCACGGTGCTAAGTTGACAGTGTGCGCCCCGTGTGTGGCTCTTAGGCTAAAGATAACAGGAATACTTATCATGAGTTATTATTTGCGTTGGATGTCTCTATGAAATTGCAGTGTTTGTCTAGTACTATTTAGGGCGCTCAAGTTGACAGTGTGGGGTTCCCTAGATGTGGAATGCGACTTTAAGGTGTGCTTTATAGCCCTACGCAGTGGATTGGTGTTCGTTATCCAACGAGAGAATAATTCAGAGTAGCATAGTGAAGAGGAAATATCTATGTATTCAATTATATTATTATTGTTGAGAGTGTCCACTAGTGAAAGTATGATCCCTAGGCCTTGTTTCTAAGCATTGAAACACCGTTTACAACCAGTTCTGCTACATGTTTGCTTGCTGCCATTTTTATTTCAGATTGCAATTACCACTTATAATCATCCATATCACTTGTATTTTAATATCTCTTCGCCGAACTAGTGCACCTATACATCTGACAAGTGTATTAGGTGTGTTGGGGACACAAGAGACTTCTTGTATCTTAATTGCAGGGTTGCTTGAGAGGGATATCTTTGACCTCTACCTCCCTGAGTTCGATAAACCTTGGGTGATTCACTTAAGGGAAACTTGCTGCTGTTCTACAAACCTCTGCACTTGGAGGCCCAACACTGTCTACAAGAATAGAAGCGTGCGTAGACATCAAGCTATTTTCTGGCGCCGTTGCCGGGGAGGTAAGGTAAAAGGTACTCACATCCTCCAGCTACTTAGCTATTTTCTAGCACTGTTGCTGACGTGTGAGTGCTCGAAGGTATTTCCTTTAGATTCTGCAATTATATCTTTTTGTTTCTTGTTTTTATTTTACTAGTTAGGCTTAATGGAAAACAACAAAAAAATTAGAGATCTTTATGAACTTTATATTGAATTAGGACATGATGCTTTTGAAGAGAAAATTAAAAAACCTATGGAAGTTTGTTTGCATAATAGTGGTAGCAATGTTATTAGCATGAATTCTTTGAACACCATTATTGCTAATGCTATGGAAAAGTCTAAGCTTGGGGAAGCTTTTGATAAAATGATCTTTTTAGTTCCCCAGCTTTGGAGGAGAAAATTTGCTTTGATAATACTTTGTCTCCCATACGTGATAATTCTAATGATGCTTGTGATATTCTAAATCCACCTACTGAAAGTATTCCTTTTGAAATACCTATGGAAATTGTTGAAAAGGTTATGGATGAACGTTATGCAGGGGATGGAACAGTCCATCCACGTGATCACTTGTTGAAACTTACAGAACTTTGTGAGTTGTTTAAGGTTGCAGGTTTATCAAGGGAAAATGCCATGAAGAAATTATTTCCATTGTCACTTAAGGACAAAGCTAGGGAGTGGTATGATCTACTGGATGATCCTCATCATTCGGAGTGGAAGGAGCTTGAATTTCTCTTTGACTCTAAATTTTATCCTCCTTATGAAATGCATTTAGATAGGAATTACATTTATAATTTTTGTCCTCGTGATGGAGAAAGCATTGCTCAAGCTTGGGAAAGACTGAAAACATTAATACTCAAATGTCCTAACCATGGGCTTCCTGAGGAAATAATTGTTACTAATTTTTATGCAAGGCTTTCAGGTCATTACAAGGATTATCTAGATGCCTGTTCAGAGGGTTCTTTCACAAGTAAGAAGGTTGAAGCTAAATGGGATCTTCTTGAAACAATTCAAGGCAATACTGAAGATTGGGAGAACGACAAAGGTAAAGAATCAGGTATAAACTATGAGTATGATTGCATTAAGTCTTTCGCTGAAACTGCTAGTTTTCATGAGCTTAGTGCTAAATATGGTCTTGATTCTCAAATTATTGTTGATTGTTGTAGAACCTTTGCTTCTCATATTAATATTCCTAAAGAAAATTGGGACTTGTATCATGAACCTTTCAAAGACACTTGCATGGAAAATGAAATTGTTACTAATGATTGCAAAAAACATGCTCAAACTTCTGAAAATACTATTTCTTATAAGCATGTTAATTTTTGTGGAGCACTTAGACCTTGTGAAAAGAATCAAATCGAAGAAGAATATTGTATCCATCATAGGAATGAAAAAACTAGAACGTGGCGCAGGGCTCTAGATGATCTTGGTAAAAAGTTTGTGCCCTCTATCCTTTTATTTGTGAACTTTGCTATAAAGTGGGACATTTCAATTTTCAATGCTCAGGCTATGATAATAGTATTTCGAATCCAATGAGTACTGCAAGTTTGTATTGTGATGACATGATCACTCCTAATCAGCATGATGAACTTACATTATTTTTGGGGTGTGAAGAGTTATCAAGAAAAACTTCTTTGGTAGATATGAGTGCTTTTGATATGAAAAGCGTCCTGCATGGATGTCATCTTTATTGTGTTGATAATTGCCACGCAAATACTTACATACAAAATATTATAAAAGATGGGACTTTACCAAAATATGACAGGACTAATATGTGTTTTGTTCTTATTAATGAAAGAGAGGAATCCTCCCAAGCTTCTTCTATTGTTTCTAACAATAAACCAGGGTATGTGGTGAAGCCTCCTTTCAAGCCTCTCCCTCCTAAAGAGGGAAAGAAGAAGAAGAAGAAGAAGAAGAAGAAGAGGAGTAAAAGGAGAGAGGAAACGGTATCTTCCCCTAAGCATATTGCTCCTATTATAGTTGTTGCTGATGAGTCTGAATTCGATGATGATCCTATGCCTGTTACTTATAGTAGTGATCATGATTGGGAAAAGCACACTACTTTTGGTATTGAAAATCTTTTGGGTACCAATTCTGAAAATGATGATGTTAATAATTGCTATACTATTAGTACTATCCATGTTCCTTCCAATGATGATATAGGAAGCATTAAGCTTGGGGATGAGGTGTTTGAAAATCCTTTTGCTAGTAATAATTATATTTTTGAAACCTCTCCTCCTGTGATGTTTTTGAAAATCCTTTTGCTACTGATGATTACATAGTTGAGACCTCTCCTTCTAGTAAAAATGATGATGATATGTTTACAAATGAACACACTTTGGAAGATAACTATTCTATTGTTTATGATGATACTATGCCTCCAGTCTTTGATAATTATTATAAAGATAACTATGACATAGGTTATAATTACAATCATCCTCATGAAACTTGTCATAATTATGGAGGGATTTCTCAAAACCATCCCTCTAATATACAACTTGTCTATCATGTTCGAGTTCTTTATGATGATCCTACTCCCATTGTTATTAATAAGAAGGATTTTGCTTATGTGGAAAATATTGATACCTTTATGCATATGGGTCATGATAAGAATGTTTCATGTGATGGTTATATTGTGGATTTTATCAATGATGCTACTGGAAGTTATTATGAGAGAGGGAGACATGGATTCATACATCACAATAATATTAAGTCTCCTCTCTTTATGTTGAAAGTTTTGATGTTGCACTTGTTTTGCCTTCCTATGCTAGTCACTTTGTGCTTTATTGATTTATTTTCTTACAAGATTCCTTTGCATAGGAAGTGGGTTAGACTTAAATGTGTTTGATATTTGCTTCTTGATGCTCTTTCATATTCACCTCTTATACATATGAGAGCATCATCAAAATTATCATGCCTAGCTAAAAGGCTTTAAAGAAAAGCGCTTGTGGGAGACAACCCATTGTTTTTATTTCTGCAATTTTTTTTTTTTGAGTCAAGGTGCTGTTTACTTCTGTAACAATGCCTTTGTATCTTTATTTTCTTGCATTGTTGTGCCAAGTAAGGCCTCTAATAGGAAGATGATGCTAGATTTGGATTTCTGCGCAGGAACAGATTTCTTCTGTTCACTGTTTTGCTTCTGTAAAATCACAGAAAAAATATTTAAATCTGAAAATTTTTGTGCGTGATCCTCAGATATGTGTGCATCTTTGTTAGTTCAAAGTTTTTCGATCTGAGCAACGTAAGTGCCTCTAAAAAATTCGTCTTTGCGGACTGTTCTGTTTTAGACAGATTATGTCTTTTATTTTGCATTCTCTCTTTTACTAGTGTTGAGTGAAATTCTTTTTTGGGTGGAAGAGCTTCACATAACATCAGTGGCAGTAGCTAATGTTTAAAGTAACAAGTCATATTGCGTCTTTATAGAACATGTGAATTTTTGATTATGCACTAACCCTCTAATGAGATTTACTTTGAGTTTGGTGTGACGGAAGTTTTCAAGGGTCAATAGAGAAGGATGATATAATAGGATCAAGAAGAGTGAAGAGCTTAAGCTTGGGGAGGCTCCCATGGATCTCCCCAGCATATTTCAAGAAGACTCAAGCGTCTAAGCTTGGGGATGCCCAAGGCATCCCCTTCTTCATCGGCAAAATTATCAGGTCATCTCTAGTGAAACTATATTTTAATTCTTTCACATCATATGTGCTTTTCTTGGAGCGTCTGTGTGCTTTTATTTTCAGTATTTTTATTTTTAATAAACTTGACTGGACCCTAGCATTCTTGATTGGGAGAGAGACACGCTCCGCTTTTTCATGAGAATACTCCTATTTTCACTTATATTTGTTGAGTATTCATATCTAGCGCTGTTCAGCTTTTAGCTCTTGTTTTCATGTATCTCTTGTCAGAGCTATTAGCTTTTTTTAAAGAAAGTACTCTCTTGCTTCACTTATATTTGTTTGGAGAGTTGATGAAATAAATTGATTGGTGTTTGGTTGGTTCAGAAAATGTTGCATGTGGTAATTGGTATAAGGAAAAACTTGCATAATCTTGTAGATCACTAATTTGGATAACTTGATGCTTGTCAATTGTTTTGAGTTAACAAGTAGATCATGATTAAATTTGTGCATCACATGAGTTAAGCCTATTAGTGAAGAACTACCGTAAAGCTTGTTGAAAATTTGGTTTGCATCGGTGGTATCTCTAAGGTCTAGATATTTTCTAATAACAGGGTTTGGTTAACAAGGAAGACGGTATGAAGTCTTATAACGTTTGCAATATGTTTGTCATATAAAACTTGGTGTACGGGTTGATATTCTTGTTTGCTTACATAAACCTTGCTAGCCTAAACTCTGTACTGAGAGGGAATGCTTCTCGTGCATCCAAATCCTTGAGCCAAAATCCATGCCATTTGTGTCCACCATAACTACCTATATGTGGTATTTCCTTGCCACTCCAAGTAAATTTTTCATGTGCTACCTTTAAATTATTCAAAATGTTATTATTCCCTTTTTGTGTCAATGTTTACTAGCTCATGAGGAATTAGTGTGGTTATTCTTTATTCTATTTGTCAAATGGACTTTTACACCTGGACTAGCGGCATATACATCCGCTTATCCTCTAATTTTGCAAAAAGAGCTGGCAACGGGGTGCCCAGTCCCAATTAATTACAACTTTAACCATTAATTCTCTTCACACTTTTGCCCTGATTCATCAGTAAGCAATGACAAACAGTGAAATACCTGCATGTGTGTAAACCAAAGAGAAAGAGGGATGATCTGCCTTGCTGGTAGAAATAACGTCCTTCATGGGAGCCGTTCTTAAAAGTCCGTTTGACAGGTAGAATACTGTTCTCACCCGCTACCATTCGTTGACAATTAACAAACACCTCTCAAAAATAAATACTCCTCCATGGTATGTGATTGATGGAAGGCACCCGAGGATTCGGTTAGCCATGGCTTGTGTTAGCAAGGTTGGGAGGAGTATCAAATATTTTATGCAATCTCTATATGCTTTCAAAATCCTAAAAGCTCTAGCACATGACTTAATCCCTGCTTCCCTCTGCGAAGGGCCTTTCTTTTACTTTTATGTTGAGTCAGTTTTCCTATTCTTTCTGTCTTCCACAAGCAAACACTAGTGTCAACTTTGTTACAACATGCGTTATATGCTACGTATTGGACTTGTTATACTACTTTGTGTTGACGATATCCATGAGATAAATATGTTGAAAGTTGAAGCAAATGCTAAAACTTAATTCTTCCTTTGTGTTGATTGAATACCTTTTATTAGAAACTATTGCTTTATGAGTTAACTCTTATGCAAAACGTCTGATACTTGTCTCCAAAGTACTATTCATGAAAACGTTTAACTTGTGTGATTCATTGTTTACTCATTGTCTATTTGGTAGCAAACTATAGAACATTGACTTGGATCACTTCATTCATTCACATGTGTCTTACAATATTATTTGATCAATATTATGATGGTAGCATGTCACCTCAAAAATTATTTTGTTTTTATCGTTTACCTACTCGAGGACGAGTAGGAACTAAGCTTGGGGATGCTGATACGTCTCAAACGTATCTATAATTTTTGATGTTCCATGTTGTTATTATACCAATTGCTACATCTTTTACATACACTTCATACCATTATTATGCATTTTCTGGAACTAACCTATTAACAAGATGCCATAGTGCCAGTTCCTGTTTTCTGTTGTTTTTCCGTTTCAGAAAAGCTAGTCGGGAAATATTCTCAGAATTGGACGAAAATCAACGGACATCACTATTTTACCAGAAGACTCCATGGGCCAGAAGGACAAGTCTGGGGGAGGCCCACGGCCTCCACGCCATGCCTGGGCGCGGCCAAGAAGGGTGGCGCCGAGGGTGGTGTGGATGACTCGGGTGCCTCCCGACGCCGCCTGATACGTCCAAAACGTATCTATAATTTTTGATTGTTTCATACCATTTTTATGCTTTTAGCACTTGTTTTATATTAAGTTTATTATTTATTTGGACTAACCTACTAATAGTTGCAAAAGTGCACAATGTTCTTGTTTTACTCTTTGATGTGTAGAAATTATCAAGAATACAAGAGGAAACCTTGTTGGAGTCGAATTGGGACTTTCCTGAAATCTGTCTGAGAACTTTTTACGAAGATTGCCAGTTTGACCCTCGAAGATGACGTTATATGGAGACCTGGCTGTTACGAAAGTTGTCACAATTTTCCATACGAAGATTTTAAGCCTGAGATCAGCCCAATCGGAGTTCGGACGCGGCCTGGAGGCCCGTTTTGGTGGAACCCTAAAAGGGGGTGACGGAAATCCGAGAAGATATATAAAGGGAGGAAACCTAATTCGTGGAGGACTCCTCCACCCACGAATTTCAGCCACCAAAAGCCACGTTTTTGCCTCCCCCATGGATCCCATCTCCATGGGGGAGGGCTCCCAAGAAGCCATGAAGGAGGGAGGCTAAGGGGCGGCGCTCCCCAACCTTGCCGGCGGCGGGGAAAGGAGTTCCCCGCGCCGCCGGCGCCGCCGCCGCCCTGCGCCGCCGCGCTGCCCCTCTCCGCCGTCTTCACCGCCATCTCTATCACCAACTCCTCCTTGTATTCAGTGGTTCATCTTCCCACAAACCTCTGTACCGTGCTATGTAAACATGGTGTTTGATGCTATAATATTTATCCTATGATCTATGTCATGTTTATGTAGTTTATTTGTCTTTCGATTGCTTTGTTGAATGTCTATGGTTCATTAGAGTTGTATGTTGATATGGTACTGTCCTTTGGTGTCCATTATACTTATGCGCGCATGGATCAACAGCATAGGGTTAGTAGTATGTGCAAAGGAAGGGGCGTAGTTCTGCCGGAGTGACAGAAACCTAAGGACTCAAACCGGTTAGTTGCACGTATGGGAGTAAGAGGACCATAAACTTAAGGCTATGGTTGGGGAAACCTTAATGCATTGTTAGTATTTACGGATGTTTGCTAACAATCCAATCATATAGTACTTGTAATCCCAAGTAGTGGAGTGCATGTATATTTAGCCTCTCCCACATTAAAAACTGCATCAAAGACAATGAACTAGATGTCTTCACTAATTAATCTTGGACAAAGCCACCACAATTACCACCACTCTTCCACACTCATGGTACTGTTAGTATATGGTTACTTAGTGTATTTTATTGCTGCAGCACTAACATTTACTTTCTTGCATTTATTATCTCGCAAAACTATCTCTCATACCCGTATTGCTACCGTAGTTTTATTTCCTAGATAATGCAAACGTTTAGTGTGCGTAGAGTTGTATCAGTGGTTGATAGAACTTGAGAGAATGCTTATCCTACCTTTAGCTCCTCGTTGGGTTCGACACTCTTACTTATCGAAAAGGCTACACGCGATCCCCTATACTTGTGGGTTATCACCGCCCTTTCGCCTATATATTGCTCCTACCCCAAAAACCCTAAAAGAATCGACGATTTACCCAGAAAAGTTTCAGAGCTCCGCCGCCACCAAAAACCCTAATTCGAGGGACAGAAGTCTCTGTTTCGGCACCATGCCGGGATGGGGAATTGCCCCCCGGAGCCATCTCCATCGACGCCACCGCCATCTTCATCGCCATCGCTGCCTCCCATGATGAGGAGGGAGTAGTTCTCCCCCGAGGCTGAGGGCTCTACGGGTAGCTATGTGGTTTATCTCTCTCTCTCCCATGGTGTGATCTTTATGTGATCATGAGCTTTGTAATCTAGTTGAATCCATAGATGTTACTCTTCATTATCCTATATGCTACTCAAGTGGTTTTATTAATGTAATCTCCGGAGTCACCTTTGTCCCACGGTGCGAAGTTGACAGTGTGCGCCCCGTGTGTGGCTCTTAGGCTAAAGATAACAGGAATACTTATCATGAGTTATTATTTGTGTTGGATGTCTCTATGAAATTGCGGTGTTTGTCTAGTACTATTTAGGGCGCTCAAGTTGACAGTGTGGGGTTCCCTAGATGTGGAATGCGACTTTAAGGTGTGCTGTTATAGCCCTACGCAGTGGATTGGTGTTCGTTATCCAACGAGAGAATAATTCAGAGTAGCATAGTGAAGAGGAAATATCTATGTATTCAATTATATTATTATTGTTGAGAGTGACCACTAGTGAAAGTATGATCCCTAGGCCTTGTTTCTAAGCATTGAAACACCGTTTACAACCAGTTCTGCTACATGTTTGCTTGCTGCCATTTTTATTTCAGATTGCAATTACCACTTATAATCATCCATATCACTTGTATTTTAATATCTCTTCGCCGAACTAGTGCACCTATACATCTGACAAGTGAATTAGGTGTGTTGGGGACACAAGAGACTTCTTGTATCTTAATTGCAGGGTTGCTTGAGAGGGATATCTTTGACCTCTATCTCCCTGAGTTCGATAAACCTTGGGTGATTCACTTAAGGGAAACTTGCTGCTGTTCTACAAACCTCTGCACTTGGAGGCCCAACACTGTCTACAAGAATAGAAGTGTGCGTAGACATCAGCCACAGCCTAAAGCCCAACTAATTTCGAAATTCCCATTTGGCCTATTTATTGTTGTGTGTGTTACCAAGTTTAGTCCCACACTGCTAATTGGAAGAGAGTTGCACCACACTAGTAAGAGCATGAGAAGAGGAATGCCACCCGCGCGCTCCTCCTCCTCCCCGCTCGCCTCTCCTAGCCACGTCAAGACGCGCCGCGGGTTGCGGGAATGAGCCGAGCCGATGCCTATATTTTTGCAGTCCGGGAAAATTTATTGAGTCATATTAACGGACACATTAATTGTTTTGCCGTTTCCAATTCTTTTGGATCGTAGAGACGTTACCGACTCGATCGTGGATGCGCCCACGTCCTACCCGACCCGCGCTATATATGCAGAGGAAAATCCTAGCCGCCATACACGCAACACATGGTCGCTCGCCGTCCCAGTTCGAGAACTTTGCGCCACCGTCTTCCAAGTCGTCTCCATCCCGTCTTCCGGCGTGCACCGGTTGAAGGGACAGTAGGCCTCCGGAATCCCGCCTGTTGTGATCCTGTACGAGAGAGGGGCGATCAGTTTTTGGGGAGCGCACTCGCGCGACTACTGGCATCGAGTTCTTTCCCAACGCCGACTTCTTCCCCGACATTGGCAACCTCTTCATCGACGACATGGGTGGCAACGTGAATGCCAACGCTTCTGCTGCTACCGCACTGTATGCGTTCTTAATCTTCCTGTTTCATACTTTGCTAGAGTTGTTGTTTGTAGTAGTTGCCCTAGATTTCATCTATTTATCTACTGTATTGGTAGATCACATGATTAGTTTAATTCTTATTATTCTAGTCATGTTTTGTTTACTGTTTTCGCGAATTAAATCATATGCTAAAATCCTTATATTTTCAACACTACTTCCCCCCTCCCCCTCCCCATTTGTCCGGCAGGCAGCCCGAACAAAAACAATGAACCAATTGCACCCCCAAATCCAGTCCAAATGTTCGGACTGTCCGACACCCCTCAAATTCAGCCCATATGGTGGGCCGATATGGAGCCGGACAAGATGTGAGACTAGAGTAACAAGTTTACAGATAATACATTACACATGTAACCGCAGATTGTACGATAACAAGGTGTGAATAATTTTGAGTTGTGAATGCTGAATTTTTGTGGGGTTGTGATTCCTTCGCCGGTGCATGATACTGGTTATTTTCCATTTCTTGTTCATTCGTGCTCAATGTTAGAGTAGACCTTTTACATCTTCCAGACTCCAAAGCCACCGGAAGGTGTGAACGTGAGGAATTCGATTTGATAGAATAAGACGGGACAGTAATCGATAGGTCTTTTCTTAAAAAATAATAATCCATAGATGATCATTCAAAGGTGGAGTAGTATTTTATTACTTACTACATGACAAGTACTACCGAGCTAGTTCCGTACATTTTTTCGACAATTAATACCATATATTATATCAAATAGTACATGGTAGGGATACACGAGCTGACTACTGCAATTACAAAATAAAGACTAAAGAGACAAGCAAATCTGCAAGCTCTTTATTCTTCCATGACATAATCTTGTACTTTTCTGAAGGCAGCCGTAGATCAATGACAAATATAGCAAACCATGGACCTGTGAATACCAACAAAGGTTCTCCCATAATTCTATTTTTGAGCCGCAATGCCAAGGCTTTGTGCACGCACGCAACCATTAAAGTAATAAAGCAACATCGGCAAGAGTACCAATACTGATATTTCAGGAAAAAAACAACCGAACAACTTGGTCGATGTCGTTGGGTGCCGAGAGAACGAATCACCATTGTCGAGGACGTAGTAGCCGGGACAGATATTGCGAGGACAACCCTCCTCGCGGCAGCCATGAGAAAAATTCAAAACCGATCTAGTGAAGTAAGATCTGAAGCAGCATACCTAGACAAGTGTAATCTTTCAACACCACCATTGACGCCGGGAAGAAAATCTCGTCGCCAAACAAAGGGCCAAATATTACTTATTGTAGACGGAACCATCTCCATTGAAGAAGAAGACGGCTACTAAAACTCCAATCCAATCTATTAAGAAACACTAATTTCATTGAAAACTCCACTCATAGATCAGGTTCCCCACCCCTCCCGACGCCGGCGAGGCCGGCCGGAGAAGGGGGAACCGATCTATGGTGGAGGCGGAACGGTGGCGGCGGCTAGGTCAAGAGAGGTCCTTCTCGTACGGGTCGTGGAGCACACACTCAAATCTTGAGCTAGTTCCGTACTTGGTCTGACCAATGACCTTACTAGTTAGTTTCCCTCTATCGTGCGGCAATGTTGTGGCTGTAATCAGTTGTCGTAAAAATCAACTACTACTCTAACAAGTCTTAACAGATTTTCCCCTTGCGCGATTGCTAATATTTCTTATGTAATGACAAATTGACAACAACTGTATGTAAAACCAGCCACTTAGGAGATTTGTACAACATGAAAGAGAGAGAGATAGATAATAGAGCTATATGACGACTTCAGTGCCCATTCCATGACGCTTGAAGCACTTATCACTACATGAATGGGAGTCTGTGCTGACGGCCAACCTCTATGCCGACGGCTTTCTGTCGGGGCCGTCGGCATAGACTCCGACGAGGCCAGCCCGTCGACATGGCCGTCGGCATAGGTTATGCCGTCGGCACAGGGCTATAGCTATGTTTTTTTCTTCTATTTTTCATCTAATATGGAATAATTCATATATTTAAATTCGTAAATCGAAATTTAACAAATAAAATGTCTAAATCGATTAGAAAAATGAGAGGAATCAAAATATGACATCCATATCATATTTTTCATCATGTATATGACATTTTTCAACATATTTTTGGTACTTGCTTAATAAAAAAGTCATTTTGGCACTTAAAAAATGGAAAATGATATTTATAATAATATTTTAAAATTTGTTTTTGGCAACATTGTTTGCCATACAAAGACACACCTATGTGTCAAATATGGGCACATTTTCACAAACGATGGCACGGGGATGACCATAACTTGATCATTTGACTCGAAACTTATACATGTTTATAGATGATTGACCTTTTTGTGAAGAAGTTTTTGTAAAATTGTCAAAACTCAAGTTTATCATTTATCCAAACAACTAGTACACATAAAAGTACTCCATGCCAAAGGATTTCATTTTTTGACTATTTTTTCACTTTCTTTTATTTTGTTGAAAAAGGTCAAAATGACCACCGTGCCTATTCATCAAAAGGGGTTGCATTTTTCAAAACTATCAACGGTTTTTTGATATAACCACTACTGTATATGTTAAAATGAATTTTGTTTAAATTTCAGAGAAAAATATCACACACTTGTAGTTCAAAATTCAATTACTTTCGGAAAATAGGCATAAAGTCATTTAAATATGCGACATTAGATAAAAACGAGAAAATTCCTAATATTGCTGGATTGTCCATAAAATATGATCTACTTTGTGTGATAATTGGATGGGTGACATTTTCCACCATATTTTTTGTACTTGCTTCACAAAAAATGTCATTTTTGACAATTAAAAAATGAAAAATGATATTTATAAAACTAATTTGAAAAACCTCAGTTCTGCAACATTGTTTGTCATACCAAGATACACCTATGTGTCAAATATGGGCACATTATCACAAACTATGGCACAGGGATGACCATAACTTGGTCATTTGACCCGAAACTTATACATGTTTATAGATGATTTACCTTTTTGTGAAGAAGTTTTTCGTAAACTTTGTCAAAACTCAAGTTTATCATTTATCCTAGCAACTAGTACACATAAAAGTACTCCATGCCAAAGGATTTCATTTTTTGACTATTTTTTCACATAAAATTCAATTACTTTCGGAAAATAGGCATAAAGTCATTTTCTAAAATATGTTGCAAAAAGTCATATCATGATGAAAAAGATGATATGGATGTCATATTTGGATTCATCTCATTTTTCTAATCGGTTCAGACATTTTATTTGTTAAATTTTGATTTATGGATTAAAGATATGAATTATTCCATATTAATGTAAAAAGGAGAAAATAAAGTAAAATAAATTTTATTGTTATTTATTCAAAAAAATATTATTACATAATTATTGTTATTTATTCAAATAAATTTTCAAAATTTAAATAATAAAAAGTGTAACATCATGACCCATGGGTTAATATGGTTGATAGGATACTAGTATCAGTAAGTTCTAACATCTCATTTGGAAGCTAGTCCCTCCGTTTTTTAATATAAGATGTTTTAGGTGGTACACATGTTGTCTATATGCACACTAAAATGAGTGAACATGCACACAAAAATGTGTCTACATATATTTCTGTGCATCTGAATGTGAACAAAAGCTAAAACATATTATATTAAAAAACGGAGGGAGTAATTTGGAAGGAACTTAAAAGTTAAGCGTGATTGGCCTGGAGCAATTTGAGGATGGATGACCGAACGGGAAGTTTGACTAAGGTAAGTATTTTGACCTGAGATTAAGTGTGTGACTAAGTGGGAAATTTGAAAAAAAACAAAAGTTGGAAAATTTGGAGTAGAATTAAAAAAATAAAAAAGATTAATTTCTATTTTAAATAAAAAATTGGAAAAAATAATTTTGGAAAACAAAATGCCGACGGCCTCTATGCCGACGGCCGCATGACCTGTGCCTACGGGCACCTACGCCGACGGCCCTTTGCCGACGGCTGCCGTCGGCATAGGGTGTGCCGACGGCATACGGGCATGTGCCGACGGGAAAATGCCGTCGGCATAGAGCTTCGTTCCTGTACTTATGTATGGGCCAAGCCTACGACGAACCGCACCGTCAATGCGATATGTCATGAAATCTTCGTGTAAACTCTCTTGGCGCTTCACTTCTCCCTCTTTGAACCGTAAAAAAAATCAGCGAACGTCTTCATCACTTGTTTCTCGGAGCCAACACAAGTCCTCTCTAGATTTTTTCTCTCCTAACTTAGGATCGTCTATTACTCGGTTGACAAAGTTTTTAAATCCTCTAACGTTCCTACTCGCTAGATCTCCATCCAACAACACAATTTCTTTAAATTTTCGCGTGATGAAGGAATAATTTGTGAGGGGCAATCCCATCAACGACGGCCTAGCAGGCCTCACTCGAAAGAAAGCTTACAAGGAGAACAACCTAGAATTGGCATTACCCAATTTAAACTGATGCTTTGTTCGGAGTGAGTTATTGGTGTTCTCGTGCAACCGCGATGTTGAAAATCAATGCTACGAGTCCTAGAAAAATCTGAAAATAATATATGTACATTGTGAGGGTGTTCTAAATTATGTTACTGTCGTGGTGGGATCACGACAGATGCCTTAGGTATGGCTAAGATGGGGCCGAAAGAGCGCTGGGGGAACCGGGAGGGTTTATGCACTCAAGAAGTGCACAAGCAAGAACACGCAAGAAACCGCAAAAACATGAACAAGAGACCAAGAAACCAAAAACACAAAGCACACCACGATGTACCCTGCTTCGGGGCCCTCTTGTGGAGGTAACACCCCTACTGCAGCACTAGCCTAGTCTCTTTATATCTCAATGGTGATAAGTACAAAGTGCTCCTCGAGCTGTATGAAGCAACAATGGTGAGAGCTCACGATGAAGAAGAAGCTACCAAGGGGGAAAATGAGCTCTAGGGTTCCTCTTCCACACAGGAGGTGGTGGTGCTGTATATAAAGGCTTGCCGAGTTACTTCTTTGCCCCTGGCTTCATGAGATAATGGCACATCCAAGAGGAAGAGGACAAGCCTCTGCCCCCTGTCAGTCCAACGGCTGGACCGTCAGGCCCTAGCAGGCCTATCTTGCCACTTCGGGCAATGGCAGGTGTAGCCCACCGGGTCTAGGTCATAGCCCCTTTCCCGAATTGGCCGAGTCAGCTCCTAGGTTGCTGCGCTCCCAGGAATCCCGTGTCTCGACCTGGCTGTCTTCTGCATTATCCGACATTGCTGGTAAGCCGGATTCTTCCAGGCAATCCGGCTAGTTGAGCCGGATCTCTTCCAGGCAACCTGGCTAGTTGAGCCGGATCTCTTCTTCTGATCCGGCTAGACTTTGCCTGTTCCCCTTTGGCGTCTCCCTGTACTTAAACAAGATTGAGTACTAACCGACTTTCCCAACCGATCCGATCCAAGTGATCCGGCTTGAGTGACCCGGATTGACTTTCCTTTCCACTTTATAGCTCCCAACACCACCTCTTTGCCCTACCCGGGGGCAGCCCCCCGACAGTAGTCCCCGAAGTTGGTGCGGTCCTACAGCCTCGAATGGAGGGCCGTAGCAGGTTAAAAACAAACACCCTTAACCGAATCTCTTATCGACTAAATTTGTCTCAGGATTTCCTGGGACACTTGGCTGAGAATCTCTGCGCAAAGCCCCGTAATCCGGGTCTTTGATTTGACATGCCACTGACAGCACATTATCCGGATCCATCAGGTACTTGAGTGCATTTGACTAAATGACTGCGTCTCCTCGGTTTCTGCGCTGACCGGCACACTTGATCCGCACCACCGCTTCCAATTCTATGACCCACCATGTGCTTGAAATACACGGCCACAGCAGCGACCGCAGAGTTTCAGGGCACACTTCATCCGGACACGCCCCGAAAACCGCGCGGTAGTGCGCCAGTTACCAGCTAGGGGCTATATATAGGGGTGCGGGCTACCTCTTCTTCTTCCCCGCACCCCCACTTCGAGAACTCCAACCGCGCCATTGACGCCGCTGCGATTTCGCCCTTGCGACCTCGCCGCGCCGGAGATCTCGACAACGCCTGAGAAAACTCGTCGGAGCCGCGCACCGCGCCCTGCGCCGCCGTTTCTTCATCGGGCCTCTTCCTCGCCGTACTGCAATCGTGAGTTTTTCATCCCCAGCCATGCTTCCCTCAAACGAGTTCATCTTCCGCCATGAACTTGCGCTTGCTTTTCTAGATTCACTAGCAAACGAGTCCATTGCCGCGCCTTAGTGCATTCCCTAGATCTCCTTTCTAGGTTTTGCACTAGATTGCCCCAGTTTGGCTTGCCACTGCTTGAACAGTTCCACCATATTTTTACTCGGGATTTCTTCTCTATTTTACTGCTGCGGTAGATCTTGCGTAACCCTAGATTCTCACGAAAAGGTGTTTGTAGTTACTAGCCGAATTACTTTTTCGCAGTAACTAGACCACTTTATCCGGGATAGCCTCTACCGAATCCCTTAACAGCTGATTCGGTTACACCTTTATTCGATTCGTTCTGGATTAGAGATTCCGCATCTCCTAACTCGGCTATATCCGACCTTTTGCAGGACTGATTCGGATATGCCGAAGCTGCCCCCCGGCAGTTGGGAGGGTTCCGACGTTACAAATGATGATCTGGAATGGCTGCTGAGCACCCGGCGTATAACACCTAAAGTTATATGCCGAAAACCGGGGAAAGAACTCGAACCGGTCACCCAACCGGGTGAGCGCGTTGTATTTCTAGCGCACTTCGAGCGCGGATTCGGACTCCCAGCGAGTGACTTCTTCCGGAGATTCCTAGATTTCTTCGGCCTGCAGCCTCACCACCTTCCGGCTAACTCCTTTGTCTCCCTGTCGGCTTTTACCTCCTTTATGGAGGGATATCTCGGTCTCTGGCCGACTGTCGAAACCTGGGCGAAGTACTTCCACCTCCGGAAACATACGATCCCGGGTAGTGACCCGAAGGTGATGACCGCCTGTGGTTCGTCCAGCATTACCCCGAGGACGGGCTCCATCTTTCCCCGGATCACTGGCCTGGATACTTGCAAGAAATGGCAAAGGTCCTTCTTCTACGTGAAGAGCGTTGAAGGCCATGATGCTCTCAACTTGCCCGAGTTCAGGATCGAGCCCCCCACAGCCGAACTGAACTTCAGATATGATCCGGCTGACACTCTTGCGGAGCTTCAAATCATACATCAAACTTTGGAGGATTTTCTGGAGAAAGGCCTGCTCGCGGACGATCTCCTCCGGACCTTCGTCTGTCGCCGGGTCAGTCCTCTTCAACAACGCGAGCACAAGATTTGCCACATGGGTGGTCTGCTAGATCCTACCCGGATCAGCAAACATGACCTCACCAGAGCTTCCGTCAAGAGACGGGTAAACGCCATTGCCTACACCGAGATGTTGGACAAGTGGCGGTGGGGCGTGGAGCCGTTCCACCGAGATGCGCTTCCACCACAGGTTAGTTCACCATTCTCCGAATCAATCCATACTTCATCAAAATGACATCGGACTAATCCAGATTCGCCTTGACTCTACTGCAGCTGTTCGACCGCCAAATCACCGAAGATGGAGATCTCTCCACCAAAGTGTGGGGACCGGATCGCAGCCCGCTGCGCGAGGGCGAAGAGGATGCGGATACGGACGATTATTTGCCGATTCCGCGCGCCAAGCCCATTCGCAAGGGTAAGCAACCGACTATTTACAATCTTTCCGAGGATGAAGATGATGATTGCTGGATCCTAGATCCTATTGATGCCATTCCGATTTCATGGTCACAACCTTGTGTTCCAGCCAAACCGGATGCTCAAGGGACATCTCGGAAACGCCCTGATGCGTCCGGATCAGATGCCCCTCCAGCCAAGAGAATAAAGAAAACTGCCTCCAAACCGAATCGGCTCAAGGCCATGCCTACTACCAAGGGGTAATGCCAATTTCATTTGCTTTCTTCCTTTATTAATCGAGTCACCTCTATCCGAATTAACTGTTTACTTTGCTCTATGCAGTGACGTCCTCGTCACCGAGCAAACTCATTCATCCATTCTTTCTCCCATTCCTCCACTGGATACGGCCACGGAGAGCCAATCTCCTGAAAAGGCTGTCCCTCTCCCGCGCGTGCCACAACCGCCAAGACTCCTCCGCCAACTCTCGTTCCGAGTCGGTTATTGACTTGGAGAATGAGGAAATCTCGGGTCCTACCCGAGATTCAACTTGGCCACGTCCTCTGAAGGAGTTGGAGAAGGAAAAAGCTAAGACTTCGGCTAAGTCTTTGACTAAGCCGGATCCTCGCCCTACCGCCAAGGCTCTGAATCAAGAGCAGCAGAAAAGAAGAAGCAGCAGCAGCAACCTCTCGAGAAGCCGCAGAAGCAGCAACAGGAAGTATCTAAACCACCACAGCAAGCGTCCAGAACCAACCGAAACAGCCAGATCCAGCCAAGACCCCGGGCGCATCGCCTCTACCTAAGCCGACTCAGGTCACCTTTGGCACAACTCCAACCACCTCGGATAAGCAGATGGTTGCTAGCAAGCCGGTTTCCGCCGCTCCATCAGCAACTCGGGTGCATGATCAACTCTCTGAGGCGATCACTCGCGCCCGCCTTAGTGGCCAGGTTCTGCCGAATCTCCGCACTCCGAGCGGCGACAACCTCGGCTCCGCAGAGCAATTTGTTAAAGCTTGGAATGCGGACCTTGCCGAAGGCTCGACCACTTCAGCGTCGCCACATCCGGCTGGTCCTAGCCGGATGTTTCAATCTCTACACTCTGTGCAGGCCTCGGTCGCTGAAGCTAACCGGGTCTTCGAGGTAACTTGCCGAATCCTGCTTTTATTATGATCAATCTACACTATTCCCAGTCCCCGAGATTCGGTCGAACGACTGATACTCCTCCGAGTAAGAAAGTCATTCGGCTTGAATCTCTAAAACTTGATCATAAATTTTGTGGGACTCCCAGTCCCCGAGTCTCTCTTCCAATTGATTCGGTCAACTTTCTTTTTATTAATCTCGGGCCTCCAGTCCCCGAGATTCGTTTTACGCCATTAACCCTTTTTCTTTCAGGAAACCACGACTGCTCGCAGCCGGATCTTTAAGCAGCTAGTCCTGCAGCACCAGGCCCTCCAAGCTTCCTTCGATGCGCAAGGTGCGGAGATGAAAAAGAAAGATCAGGAGCACAAGCGCGCTTTATCGGAGGAAAAGTCAGAAGTGACCCGGCTCCTGCGGGAGCTTGACCGGGTTGAAAAAGTGAAGGAGAAGGTCAAGAAAGACCGGGACACGCTGCAGAGGGAGAAAGACTCGATCCAGAAGGAGCGAGATACTTTCAAAGCCGGGCTTGAGAAGCGGGCCGAATTGGACAAGAAAATCCAAACGCACGTTGCAGATGCTGAAGCCGAAGCTAAAGCGGCGAAAGATGATCTGGCTGCTCACAAGGCGATCAGCGCGAAATGGCTTGCTGATCTTGCTAGCCTCAATGAAGACATGGATCGTAAGTTTGCCGAATCTCCTCTTCCTCCTCTGCTCTTATCCGACACATCATTTCGTGTTTCCTCGTTTAACTCGGTGTTAGCTTATCTGAATGTAGGAGAGTTTACCAGCATCCGGCTTCAAGCCGCCAAAGCTGTGAGGGATGCCCGAGCTGAGAGAGCTAAGTTAGCTGGAGCTCCCCTACCAGAGACGTGGGATATCGAAGATCACATTACTGCACTTAAAGCTCGGATTGCTCCTTTGAAGGAGTCCCACATTGATCTGTTCAATGCAAGCCTCAAAGCTCACCGAGTCTTGTTTCCTGAAGCTCGGCAAGTCCGGTCTGCGGACGAGCTAATCAAAGACCTGGATCAGGCAGAGACCCGGTTAAAGCAGTGGAGATCTTCGTCCGCCCGCGCTGGTGCTGACGCAGGTTTGCTATTTATCATGTCTTGGTATGAGCTGATTGATCTCGCCAAAGTGCGCTCCCTTCGCGAGGGTTCTTCATGGGCTTCAGATCCAAACCGGATCAAGATCCGCGAGGAAGCTGCCAACTTTATGGCCGAATTTGCAAACACCAAGCATCTTGATCTGAAGCTCCGGTCTACTCGGATGGGGAAGAATCTGAAGAAGAGGAATCGGATGATGCCTCCCTTGACGAATACGCCGAGTCTGAGGGCGAATCTGGTGATTCGGCTAACTCCGCCGAACAACCTGCAGCTTGTGACTCGGCCAAGACCTCCAAGATGCCAGCCACTGACTCGGCTGAAACTGCCGAACAAGCTTTAATCCGAACTTCCAAGACGCCAGCCACTGATTCGGCTAAGACCACAGAGCAAGCTTTAGTCAAGACCGCCACTTCTTCAGCTGACCCGGATGTTTCCGAATCTGCCCAGCCTTCAAGCTCTCCGTCCAAGGTTATTCCTGCAAGTGAGGGTCCTCTTTCAACCGAGGTTCCTCCATCATCCGAGTCATCCCTGCAACCGAGTCTCCTGCAACCTAGGCTCCTTCTTCCTGAACTATCTTAATGAAAAACATTAAATCCCCGGTATGCCGGGAGCAGATGTAATATACAATTTAAGTTCTTCGAGACTACTTTTATTTTGCTTAATGTGATCCGGACTAAGTTTATGTTGGATCATTTAAACCGAGTCCCCGAGTCTGTTTTCTTGTTTACTATTTTTGCCGAATCTCTGCTCTTGTCTACCTTTTAGGTGTTTGACAGTCGAGTCACAAGATAGGAATCATAGCATACAATACTTGAAACATGCGAGTTGTGGTTTAGAATCATCTAACATAAACAAAAAAGAAATAACAGGGTTAGTAAACGACATGTGCCGAATCGGTTTTGGACCGAGTCCCCGAGTCCATTTTCATGTTTCCCATATTCCCACCTCTGCTCTTGACTACCATTTTGGTGTTTGTCAGTCGAGTCACGAGATCAACAACACAGCATACATTACTTGAATTTTGGGACGAGGTTCAAAACAATCCGACACATGAACGGTATGGACAAAACAGTAATAAAAAACACATGCATAAGGACGAGGCAGTCCCCGAGTCCAGACTCGGATTGCCGAAATTTCATTTATGATAAACTGAGATACATACATTGCGCCCCTTAAGAGTAAAAGGGTCGAAGCAGAGCTACATTCCAGGGTCGCTTGGTTTCTTCTCCGGGTCTGTCCAGGCCATCCTTCCTTTGTTCCTGTGCGTCTACAAGGTAGTACGAGTCATTGTGCATAGCCTTGCTCACAATGAATGGTCCCTCCCATGGAGGTGATAACTTATGTCGGCCTTTGCTGCGCTGCACCAGCCTTAGTACTAGATCTCCTTCATGAAACACTCGAGGGCTGATCTTCCGACTATGATAACGTCGGAGACCCTGCTGATATACTGCTGTCCGAGATAGGGCCAATTCCTTGCTTCCTCTAGCAGATCCACTGCATCTTCCCGGGCCTCTTTTGCCTCGGTTTCGTATACATTGTCACCCTTGGTGCATCATATTCTATGTCAGTGGGTAGCACTGCTTCTGCCCCATATACCAGAAAAAATGGCGTATAGCCAGTTGACCGATTCGGCGTGGTCCTTAACCCCATAGTACTGACGGTATCTCATCTATCCAGCACCCCGGAGTCTTTACCAGAGGTTCTATTAACCGGGCTTTTATCCCAGCTAATACCAAAGCATTTGATCTTTCCACCTGTCCATTGGACTCTGGGTGTGCCACTGAGGCTATGTCTAACCGGATCCCCTTATTCATGCAGAATCGGGCAAACTCTCCCACAGCAAAGTTCGTGCCATTATCCGAGATGATGCTATGGGGGTAACCGTATCTCAAAATGATTTCTTTCAGGAAAGTTACAGCCGAATGACCATCCACTTTCCGGATCGGTTTCACCTCTATCCACTTGGTGAACTTATCCACCATCACCAGCATATGTGTCATGTTACCCCTAGCCGGCTTGAATTCTCCCACCATATCCAAACACCACACAGCAAACGGCCAAGTGATAGGAATTGTTTTGAGCGCCGATGCGGGTAGGTGTGTCTGCTTGGCAAACCTTTGGCATCCTTCACATTTTCGGACTATGTCCTCTGCATCTGCATGAGCAGTGGGCCAGTAAAACCCATGCCGGAATACTTTAGCCACCAGGGCTCTTGTACTGCAATGATGCCCACATTCTCCTTGATGTATCTCCAGGAGCATCTCCTTGCCCTCGGCTGGCTCCACGCAACGTTGTAGCACCTCGGTTGCACTCCTTTTGTATAACTCCTTGTTTATGATGGTGTAACCCTTGGACCTCCTCTGCACTCGCCTAGCTTCGGTTTCATCATTTGGCAAACTCCCCTCCGACATGAACTTCATGATTTCTTCAGCCCATTCCGGTACTGGATGCAAAGGGAATAAGTGCTCATCTATTTCCACTGGTTCGGCCGCCATTATCTCTTCTATCAGTCTCTGTCCATTCCCTAAGATTCGGTTAGCACCATCTTCCTCTCTTCCCCTCTTCCCTAAGATTTGGGTAGCATTCCCCGAGTCTCGGTGCGCAGTCCCCGAGTCTCGCCATGCAGTCCCCGGGTCCTCCCAAATGTACCCGACATCAACATTCATAGGAACAGCTTCAGATTCTTGCTTTGGGATAAAAATTGACTCGGAATCAGGTGAAGGTTTGATTGAAGGGATCCTTAGGTGATTCAAGGATATCCCGGGTGGGATTGCATCCCTAGACGACCCGAGTTTTGACAAGATATCAGCAGCTTCGTTCTCCAGCCGAGGTATGTGCTTGTACTCGCAGCCTTCAAAAAATCCTGAAATTTTCTGGACATGAAATCGATATAGTGCCATATTGGCATCAAGGGCATCCCAATTTCCAGAAGACTGCTGCACCACTAAATCTGAATCACCAAAACATTCTATCCGGCGGATGCCGATGTCCTTAGCCACATTAAGCCCATGGATCAGTGCCTCATATTCGGCCACATTGTTTGATGCTGAGAAATGAATCTGCAACACATATCGCAACTGATCTTGCTTCGGTGATGTGAGTACTATCCCAGCACCCAGTCCGATTTTGGTTTTGGAGCCATCAAAGTGCAACTTCCAGTAATTGTAATCCGGCTTGGTGGCTCATACTGCATCTCGGCCCAGTCACAAAGGAAATCCGGTAAAGCCTGAGACTTGATAGCATCTCTTCTTCATAATGCGGGGTGTAAGGAGACACTTCTATTGCCCATTTGGCAACTCGGCCAGTCGCATCTTTGCACCCAATGATCTCCGAGATTGGAGCTTCACATACTACGGTGATCGGGTGCTCCTGGAAGTAATGTTTCAACTTCTTGGCCGCCAGGTATACACCATATGTCATCTTCTGGTAGTGAGGATAATTTGCTTTGAGGTTGAGATCACCTCGCTTAAATAGTACACCGGTCTCTGCACGGATTTACCCTCCTCTTCTCGCTCTACCACTATCACCACACTTACGACCCGGTTAGTGGCCGCAATGTAAAGTAGCATTGGCTCATTCGGCAAAGGTGATGCCAAATTGGTGCAGTGGACAACATCTTTTTTAATTCATTGAAAGCCGAATCTGCCTGCGGGGTCCATGTGAACCCGGTGCTCTTTTTCATCAATTGATACAAGGGCAAGGCTTTTTCTCCTAGCCGACTCACAAACCGACTCAACGAGGCTAGACACCCGGTGAACTTTTGTACATCTTTTAGACATTTAGGCAATTTCATGTTTTCTATGGCTCGGATCTTAGCCGGATTCACTTCAATACCTCGGCTCGATACAAGGAAACCGAGCAACTTTCCAGCCGGGACACCAAAGGTGCATTTATCCGGATTCAATTTTAACCGATACTTTCTCAAGTTCACAAATGTTTCCTCGAGATCCTCGAGGAGAGTGCGTTTTTCTTTAGTTTTGATGACGATATCATCGACATACACTTGCACATTTTTGCCCATTTGAGATGTAAGCATTTCTGCATACATCTCTGATAAGTTGCACCGGCATTTCTCAAACCGAAACACATGACACGATAGCAATACGCCCCATACGGGGTAATAAAAGCAGTCTTTATTTGATCTTTGGGGTTCAGTGGTATCTGGTGAAAACCAGAGTACGCATCAATAAAAGACAACAACTCACACCCAGCAGTAGAATCGATCACTTGATCAATCCGAGGTAAAGGAAAGGGATCCTTCGGGCACGCCTTGTTCAGGTTGGTGAAGTCGATGCACATACGCCACACCTTGACCACCGCTGGTTCGTCCTTCTTCTTCTCTACCAGAACCGGATTGGATATCCAGTCTGGATGCAACACCTCCATAATGAATCCGGCTGCAAGTAGCTTAGCCAGCTCATCAAGCACCACTTTTCTTCGATCGTCTGAAAGACGCCGAGTCGGTTGCCTCACCGGCTTCACATCCGGCCTGACAAATAAAGAGTGCTCTGCCAACTCCCTCGGAACACCAGGCAGGTCCTTAGCCGACCATGCAAAGATATCCCGATTCTCACGGAGGAAGTGACAGAGCGCGCTTTCCTATTTCTCGCCCAACCCGGCACCAATGATGGCCATGCGCTCCGGATTCTCCGGGTCAATGGGGATCTTCTTTGTCTCCTTGGGCACCTCAAATGTTGCACCTGCATCCGGATTGGTCATAGCCAGCACGCCGAGCTGAGCTGACTTCGCCATCGCCACTACTTCATGCATCTTGCTCTTCTCAGCTTGGATCACCAACGACTCGGCTAAGGTGGAACCGACCGTGGCACACTGTATGGCCTTCTTGTAATCTCCCGCAACGGTGATGATACCATTCGGGCCAGGCATCTTCATCTTGAGGTAGGCACATGAGTGGATATCATGAACTTGGCTAATGCCGGCCTGCCGAGCAGAGCATGGTATGGGCTCTCCAAGTCTACCACCTCGAATTCGAGACTCTCAAGTCTGTGATTGTCCTTGGTACCAAACAGCACATCTACCCAGATCTTACCCATTGGGGAACAAGACACCCCGGGTACTATACCATGGAAGGTGCAACTGCTCTGCTGCAACTGATTCGGCGAATAACCCAACTTGACCATTGTGTCCCGATACATGATGTTTATAGCACTGCCATTGTCAACCAAGACTCGAGTGAATTTCACATTAATCTTTGGTCCAACCAAAGTCGGATCCACCACCAGTGCGTAGTTTCCTGGGCTTGGCATAACCCTGGGATTATCAGCCCTGCTCCAAGTGATCTCCTGCTCGGACCAGTTCAGGTATTTTGGTACTGCTGGTGTGACTGCATTCACCTCCTTCGCCCTTCGCAGCTGACTTTTCTTGTCAGTTGGCTCGGTCACAAAAACCACATAACTTTGATGAGCTTCCTTGTAATCATTTCCGGGGTATCCACCTTGCCGACTCGGACCAGCATTGTTGTTGCCTCCCATATTTACCAGGTTAACCGGCTTTGTGGCTGCCGGCCTTGGAGCTCCTTCGTTCACCGGGGTTGCATTGGCTCCGGATAAAGGCGTATTTGGCCTGAAATTCGGTCTAGGAGCACCTCTCTGAGGTGGCCCTCTCTGACCTTCCGCCTGGATGCGATGATGCCAGCTACAATTCCGAGTTGAATGATTGGCCGGCTTGCGTGGGTCTGTTGTGTGATAACGGCAAGGCCCATCTATCATTGCCTCAAAAGTTAGAGGTGGACTCGGTCCATCCCACACTTTCTTTGCCCAGGCACCTTGATTCGGCCTCCAAGCTGGACCCTCATTTTTTGGTCTCTGGCTATCAGGATGATCCATATTTACTGCAGCAACCTGGTCTGAGCCGTATCTGTAATCCGGATCTCTCCTTTATAACCGAACTCATGTCGGTCACTGGGCCTCAATGGTCCAGTTCGGTTATTGACCGGTTGCCTCCTGCTTGTTCCCACCACATCCAACGCTGGCTGCGTCGGATCGCCAAGAGCATATGTATCTGCTATCCGGATCATTTCCGCCAGGGTCTTTGGCATATCCCTCTGGAGCTTCTGCCAAAGCGGGGTGCCATGTCGGCAACCCTGCGCAAACCAAGAAATGGCCTGCTCCTCCACGACACCTTCACAAGAATTGCGAATGTTGCTCCACCGAGTCAAAAATTCTCGGTCTGTCTCCCGCTCTTCCTGCCTGCACGCAGACAAGAGCTGAGGTCGGTTTGGCCTCTTGTAAGTGCTGGAGAAGTTGCTGTAAAATGCCTGTTCCAAATCCATCCAAGAGTTGATACTACCCTCTGGTAAGTTATTCAGCCAAATCCGGGCTGGCCCTTCCAACATATGCGGGAGATACCGGACCGCCCATCGGCGATTGCCCCCCGCAATGTGCACCGAGGATACATAGTCTATCAGCCAATCCTGCGGCTTAGTGCTGCCGTTATACGGCTTTGTGATTCGGCCAAGCTGAAACAACGGCACATTCGGCTCGTTCATGATCCTAGGCCCAAAGCATGGAGGACCTGGTGGGCCTTGCTCTTCCAGCCTCTCGGACTGGTAAATCCTATCCAACCTGAGACGCTGATCATCCGGAGCCAATGTCCGAGGTCCCAGCCTGGACGCAAGTGCATTATCATACGTTTGGTATCCGGCTCGCGCCATAGCCGAATTACCATCATCATAGCGGTAGCCCGCCTGGCCACCACCTTGCTGCTGCGCTTGCACCATTACTTGCTGCTCCTGCCGGGGTTGATTCTGCCCAGGGGGACGAGGTGGTTGACCTCGGCCAGCCGAATTACCCCTTCCGGCTCCCGGATTGCCTTGACCGCCATTGTTTCTGCTCTGGCCACCTCTTCCTTGAGCAGCTAGCTGCTTGCCGGCATACTCAGCATCATAGGCCTGCAGCTGTTTGCTCTTGCCCGAATTCACGCTTTGGGCCCGGTCAGCTCCGACATGCGGGGATGACGCTTGCCCCTTGGATCTCTGGCTAACCGCCTTAGCCGACACTACTACCCGAGAACCACCAGCGTCCGGATTAGCCTTCCGGTAAGCCTCATTCTGCCGGTTACACACATCAACCAGCTCATTGACTCTTTCTGCCTGCTTGCGCCAAGCATCCCCGGTTAATGTGGTCAACTCGGCTCGCGCTGCCGCTGCAGCCCTAAGATTTTTGGCCGGGGAGCTATACACCGGCTTGCCTGTACCCGATCTATGACTAGTAGCCTTACTCGAGCTTGACCTTGCGGCTCTAGCTAACTCATCATTGAGGTCCTTACCCCTGTTGCGCAAATCTGCTCTCTTGCGCGGGTGAGGCGCTACCGGAGTGAAACCATCGGTATACCATTGGCAGCATTATATTCTCTCATATCTCTATCAAATGCTTGCCTAGACTCTACCACCAACCGGGCTTCTCTTTGCAACCTCAGGCGCTCTGCCTCTAACTGAGCTATAGTAAGCTCTACATTTGCCCCAGGTGCCACTGGCCGAGCTAACTTTTCCAGGACATCCTCTAAGGGAGCCTCCCTACTTGACATGCCAAGTGGACCAACCGGATCTGGTTTCTCCTTTGGGAACTTTGCCGTCCGAGTCGGCTTGTCAACCGGATCGGTTGGCGTGATCAGCTCCTCGGGCATGCTATTGCCGGCATCTCCTTTGCCTGCTCCAGCACTTGGTCCGGTCATCATCACCTCCACGCTACTCCCGGGGCGAGCGCTACGCCGTCCGAGAGCTGCGCGGAAAGAAGGAGGGTCCTCGGCCACGAGCACCTGCGCCGGGTACTCGCGAACAGCCTCGACAGCAACATAGGTGACGAAGCTACCAAGCATCATCAGGAAGCCATGCTCGGGGAAGGGCTTGCCGGCGAAACACCCTGCATTGTCGCTGACGAAGGTGAACTCGCCGATCTTGGCGATAAGCCCAGAAAGAACACGCTCGCCTGAGCCCGTCCGGATGTAAACTCCCTCCAACGCCTCAATCTGCCCCACGGTGGGCGCCAACTGTCGTGGTGGGATCACGGCAGATGCCATAGGTATGGCTAAGATGGGGCCGAAAGTGCGTTGGGGGAACCGGGGAGGGTTTATGCACTCAAGAAGTGCACAAGCAAGAACACGCAAGAAACCGCAAGAACATGAACAAGAAACCAAGAAACCAAAAACACAAAGCACACCACGATGTACCCTGCTTCGGGGCCCTCTTGTGGAGGTAACACCCCTACTGCAGCACTAGCCTACTCTCTTTATATCTCAATGGTGACAAGTACAAAGCGCTCCTCGAGCTGTATGAAGCAACAATGGTGAGAGCTCACGATGAAGAAGAAGCTACCAAGGGGGGAAAATGAGCTCTAGGGTTCCTCTCCACACAGGAGGTGGTGGTGCTGTATATAAAGGCTTGCCGAGTTACTTCTTTGCCCCTGGCTCCATGAGATAATGGCACTTCCAAGAGGAAGAGGACAAGCCTCTGCCCCCTGTCAGTCCAACGGCTGGACTGTCAGGCCCTAGCAGGCCTATCTTGCCACTTCGGGCAATGGCAGGTGTAGCCCACCGGGTCTAGGTCATAGCCCCTTTCCCGAATTGGCCGAGTCAGCTCCTAGGTTGCTGCGCTCCCAGGAATCCCGTGTCTCGACCTGGCTGTCTTCTGAGCCTCGGGCAGGAGGCCTGCAGGACCCGTGAACTTACTGACATTACTCGGCCCTTGTGCATTATCCGACATTGCTGGTAAGCCGGATTCTTCCAGGCAATCCGGCTAGTTGAGCCGGATCTCTTCCAGGCAACCCGGCTAGTTGAGCCGGATCTCTTCTTCTGATCCGGCTAGACTTTGCCTGTTCCCCTTTGGCGTCTCCCTGTACTTAAACAAGATTGAGTACTAACCGACTTTCCAACCGATCCGATCCAAGTGATCCGGCTTGAGTGACCCGGATTGACTTTCCTTTCCACTTTATAGCTCCCAACACCACCTCTTTGCCCTACCCGGGGGCAGCCGACAGTTACGTTTAGTAGTTCTGACATAGCATATGTTTTGACATCTCGGGTGCACCATTTGCAAGAGAACTCCCGGTGCACATGATGACAGGACACGTTGCCCATTGTATAGTCAAAACTTATCTTTTTTTTAAAGTAACCATGTATTTCCTCCGAGCGATTCTTCCTGGACTCGTCGCCTTCAAGCAGTTGCTTTCGTCGGCTACTGCCAGTCCATCTCCAAGGACAGGTTCATGGAGTTTCAGAAGTTACACCTCCCTGCACAGTGAAGAGGGTTTTCCACCTCAGCTCCAAGAGGTTGTTTGCGATTCGATTTTGGTGTGTTGTTCCCGCTAATTCACACTAAATGGTTAACATGATGTTCCAGCTCAGATCCAGGATGTTGCAGCTGATGCGTCTTCGAGAGAAAACTTCCTAAATTGTTTGTCTTTAGAACCCTAGATCTTTGATTGGAAAAAGATGCAGAAGGGCAAGCTGAATTCAGACCAAATAGTAAAGAGCAGGGAAAACAACTACACACTTTATTTCTACTACTCTTATTAGTGCTTGCCGCTCAGTTCAAGAAGATAGCCGTGGAAGATTTGGTTGTGTTAGCTTCCCTCTTTTGACCAACCTAGAATTCATATATCACGTGCCCACTGTTTAGCTGTAGACCTACTGTGTCAATTATTCTCAAACATATCTTCTTCTCTCTCTTTTTATGGAAAAAAATCTTCTTCTCTTGATCTGGTACAACTTCAAGATAAAAAAGAAAAACATGAAAGTCATGTAATTATTTAAATTTTAAAAAGGTTTTGTCCCATTAATATGTCAGTGCATAGATCTTTGGACTTCAGAATGAGAGAGATATATGGTTTTTGTCCTCGAGCTGGTACCCATTTGCAGACCCTTACCACTGAAACAAGTAATCAGCCAATTCATACATAGCGCCCAGATGGTGCGCTGATGCACAAATTCTCCATTTTCTTATATTCCGTATGTATTTTTTGTTTTTGAACATATGCCACAATGCTGGTTTTAGAGGATTACATAGATGCAAGAAAAAAAGATAGCATCAATCATTAACTAAACAAGGATTAACTCTGCTTAGCGTATAGAATTATAATGGATTCCGCGAAGTTAATTTGTTTTTTGCGATAGTTCAGTTCATGTATAGAGAAATTACAGTGTTTTCTGTCATGATATTCGATCTCCACTACTTCTGTTGTGTGAAAAAGGAAACAAACATAGACTGGTGAATGGAAGCGTGTTTCTTGCCAAAATTATGTATGTCATTGTCTTTCGCTTAACCCCGAGTAAGGTAGAGGCCTTTGTGGAGTGGGTGAGGTGGCGATGACACACATGGCCTTTGTGTATCGGGTGGTCTAACTTCTTTGTGCGCATCTGTCATGTAGATTTTTCTCCCCCGTTGCAACGCACGAGCATGTTTCTTAGTAATGTAAAAAGAGATTACAAAGTATCCTCAGGGAAATTACTAAAGACATTGTGCGAAGACGACTGCACGGAAAACTTTGCAGAAAGAACCCCCATACAACGAAAATAGCACCATAGCCCTTGGAGATCCCTGCCCACAACGACACCATCGTCCATCGCTCGCTACCAGCGCCACCGAGACGATCGGCTGACAGAACAGGAGAAATACCTCCATCATTGCCAGAACCAGAGAAGCACCATCACCGTAAAGACCTTTTGAACCGAAAACCAGGACTGCCGTGCGCGGCGAGGCACATATCGCTTTGTCATGTCAGCCGGGATCTTCCGCGTGTAGTCCAAAATTATCTTCTGCATAGGCCATAGGGTTGGCATGATGAAGAAGTTTTTTTTTTTCTGAGGAACAAGATTAGTTTTGTTGTGAGGAAGAAGATTAGAATTGTGGGGTTTTGAAATCCAATGGCTCGAAATAAAGTGACTGCTCTCCACGAGAGGAGGCCTGTCACGATTGGTGGTTTCATTCTGGTCATTCATTGGTTGGCTCGACGGGGAATAGTCAAGGCCCAAGACAGGAGACATTTCACTCCCCGAGAAACCCCAGCCCGCCGCCGCCGCCGCCATGGAGGGATCCGCCGCCGCCGAGCCGCTCCGCACGCGCGTGTGCATCATCGGCAGCGGCCCGGCCGCGCACACGGCGGCCATCTACGCGGCCCGCGCGGAGCTCAAGCCCGTGCTTTTCGAGGGCTGGATGGCCAACGACATCGCCGCCGGGGGGCAGCTCACCACCACCACCGACGTCGAGAACTTCCCGGGATTCCCCGCCGGCATCATGGGCATCGACCTCATGGACAACTGCCGCGCCCAGTCCGTCCGCTTCGGGACCAACATCCTCTCCGAGACCGTCACCGACGTCGACTTCTCCGCCCGTCCCTTCCGCGTCGCCTCCGACTCCACCACCGTCCTCGCCGACACCGTCGTCGTCGCCACGGGCGCCGTCGCGCGCCGCCTCCATTTCGACGGCTCCGAGACCTACTGGAACCGCGGCATCTCCGCCTGCGCCGTCTGCGACGGCGCCGCGCCCATCTTCCGGAACAAGCCCATCGCCGTCATCGGCGGCGGCGACTCCGCCATGGAGGAGGGCAACTTCCTCACCAAGTACGGATCCAAAGTCTACATCATCCACCGCCGCAACACCTTCCGTGCCTCCAAGATTATGCAGGCCAGGGCACTCGAGAATCCTAAGATCCAGGTCGTCTGGGACTCTGAGGTCGTCGAGGCCTACGGTGGCGCTGGGGGTGGTCCGTTGGCTGGGGTTAAGCTCAAGAACTTGGTTACTGGCGAGGTCTCTGATCTTCAGGTGTCCGGGCTCTTCTTCGCCATCGGGCATGAGCCGGCCACCAAGTTTCTCAATGGGCAGCTTGAGCTCCATGCCGATGGGTATGTGGCCACCAAGCCAGGCTCTACACATACCAGTGTAGAGGGGGTCTTTGCTGCTGGGGATGTGCAGGATAAGAAGTACCGGCAGGCGATTACTGCCGCTGGATCAGGTATTACAGTAAAACTATGTGAATTGATTGTATTTGCCTTGCCAGTGATCAATATTTATACGTAGGTACTCTATAAATATATATTTTCATATGCTTAGAGATCGATTGCTTCTTTGCTCATGTAAATTACTCAAGAAATCACCCATATTTTTCAGTAGCTTAATGTAAGCTTTACGCTATATAACAGAGTATCATATGAAATGCAGAACTTTAGTAATGTATCATGAACTAGTTTTATGGTGACAATACGATGTGATGTTTAAGCATTCGATTGAGTTCGATTATTTATTGTGCACGGCGTTGCACTAAATTACTTCAGTACATGTAAGAACGTGCTACTAACTGCGAGATTCTAGGATATTGGTGCTCAAACCTGCTGAATATGTGGGGCACCTTACTGTTTTCAAGCAAGTGTGTTCGGAATCAGCTTTATTTCCATACGACTTACCTTGGTAGTAGAGTTTCCATTTCTTTACAGTAATAGAATAAACCACGAGTCTGACAACCAAAAGAAGTACCATCAGGCGGTTACAATAGCACTATGTGAATTGATTGTATAAGTGTTGCTACTTGCTAGTGATCAATATGCATACATAGACAATCTATAAATATATATTCAGAGGTCAATTGCTTCTTTACTCATGTGAATTTCACTAGATTCACCCATATGTTTCAGTTACTTAATGTTTGTTTCAGCTAGGAACGAGTAGAAGTATGGTATGTAATGTGGAACCGTAGTAATGTATTATGCACTAGTCGTTGTTTGAGCATTTGGAAAAAAATATTTTTGATTATTTATATTGGAAGAGATTGTACTATTACTTCAATACATGTAAGAACTGTGCTTAACATTGATAGCAGGGTTCCATTACTTTACAATGACAGAATAAACCCTGAGTCCAATAACCAAATGAAAGCAGAACAGATGTACCAAAATGAATTAAAACTTTCAGGTTTTTGCTGCCTGTCTGGCTAACGTAACCTGGATAAAGTGGGAACTAAGATAAACAACTAAAGCTAATTATATCAAACTGTATTAACACCTATTACAACAGCCATCAGGGCTGCAAAACATAGGTGCTCTTGCCACATTATCAGCAGGCCCAGTTGGCTGCAGTGGAGCTTGATTCTGATTAGCCCCTGACTCCTAGCGTAGCTTCAGCTCATATCCTTGCTGGTGTGCTGCTCAGTCAGCAAAGTCTCCCCTTCAGCTCCAAATTGAAAACCTTCCCATTGTAGGAAAGAACATGTGTAAAAGATCAGCTCAACAGGGTTTTGATTAATTTTTGCCTCAAAACTTGCCCTGTTCCAGACTTTCCATAGTGTGCCCAGCACATAGGCTGTGGCTAGCATTAACTCGTATCTGATTAATGAATTACTGAACTGGGTCGAATTTCCCCTTCTGATGTATTGAAGTTTTTATTGGGACTACAAGGGAAGTCTTCATCTTATTAGTTTCAGGTGCTTTAAACTTGTGGTAATCAATGCAGGGCAGATCGTTTATTTAAGTTAGAAGATCACTGATAAGTGCTATACTGTTTGGGCGACTTTAAAATTCCTGAGAGCAAGTGCGGAATGTTATAGTGATTTCATGATAGTGACACTCAACAGTCAAGTTTTGTGATAGACTATACTTAATAAGCTTCTGTCCCGAAAGTAGTAGACAGGCCAATACCCTCACGACACATTTAAGTACACTTAACTTTCTGGTGTAATTAAACTTTCTCTTAGCAATGTACATGCTGAACCATGTTCAATAGTCAGATTTAAAAAAAAGATATCATAGATGCTCATCTGCGCTGTATTGGACTGCCACCTGAGTTTGTGTGTTAGTTATATTTGACGCTGGAAACATACTAATGCTATAAGTCGCCTTCAGTTGTCGATGCTGGGCAGAATACCAGGATTACCAGCAGATCCTTACTCTGAAACGCGTCTGCTTGGTACAGAGTTTTTTGTGTCTTAGTTGTCTACATAGGGGTTTATTTTTATCGAAAAATCGCATGTTTGTCGATCAGTGTTTAACATGGAAGTACAAGGTGAATTTTTTGTCTCTTGATATGGTTTCAGATGTTGTTCAAGATTCAGTCTTACTTGCAATCTAACGTCCACCTCTGTCTGCTGCCCGTTGACAATATAATTTGTTGGGAATTGACATTAGTGGCTCCTGCTGAGCCTATAAATCTGTGACAAACATCTAACTCCCTATTATACAGGGTGCATGGCTGCTTTGGATGCGGAGCACTATCTGCAAGAGGTCGGTGCACAGGAAGGCAAGGCGGATTGACTATCTGTTGAAGAAGAGACCACTTCTAGCTCTTCTAAAAGTCCGTCAGCGACGCTGAAAGCCGCACTCTGAGCTTTGCTGGTGTTGGTACTCTCGATTGTTTTTGTAGTTTTCTTATGATGCTTATCAGCACATTATTATATGTTGTCGCTAGGTCCACTCGCATTGGGTGTTGAGGAGATTGATTGGTATTTATCATTGATGAACTCGTATCATTCTGATATCTTTTATGCTTCATATGGTATGATGATGTTATTACATTATTGGAGCAACAGTTACACCTACGTATTCTGAAAGCATCTCCGGGGAATTTTTTCTATGAAAACCCTTTTTTGTTTTAGGACCGGGGTTATGAATCCAGGACTCCATATGGTGCAGAAATAGAGTCACCATTTTCTTCCTGGCGTATTACTCATGGGGTACACCGTACACCCAAGTTTAGATTTCAGAGACAAAACAACACCCTGTAAATCGCAGAAGTTCATATAACAGCCTAACAGGTTGTGCATCAAGTTCCAAAACTGAACAACCGAGATCACTCTCCGGCGACCGGCAGTCTATACCATGGACATGGATTGGGTGTCTTTTTTACTAAATGCTCCTTCTGCTAACGTTCAGCTAATTGTGATCCTTCAAATAATTTTTAACCACATATAGCCCTTCCCCTAAAACACCATGGTATTAGGCGTTTTGAAATCTCAAAGCCTCTGAAAATCTTAGAAAACGTCATAGACTTTGACTTATCCTAGTCTAGAAAAAGCAAAATTTCTAAATAATTTGAGATAAGTCATCTGATATGACGTTTTTCAGTCACAGAGGCTCTGAAAATCTCAGAGTACGCAATACTCTGATATTCTAAGAGGCTCTAAAACTGAAAACGCCATATCAGGTGCCTTATTCCAAATGAGTTAGAATTTTTTGCGTTTTAGACTCGGGATAGGCCTAGGTGTATGGTGTTTTCTGAGATTCTTAGAGCCTCTCAGATTTTCAGAACGCCTAAGCCTATGACGTTTTTTAAAACGGCTATAATAGACTGAAAGATATTCAAAGAGTCACAATCAATTGAATGTTAGCAAAAGGGCCGATTAATAAAAAAGTTACATGAATTAAATTGGTTATAGTTTCCATTTTCGGCCGTTCGGCCGGTAGCGCCGCAGGGACCCCCTTGTATCGTTCGTGCGCAGCATATACTAATACCAGTAGTAGGGTAGTGTTGGTTTGGCGTAGACACTAGACACTAGCTAGGTCATGACAGGCACAAAAAGAAACCCTTGCAATAAGAGTGGAGACATGCTTCAGGAGTTTGCAGTTAGCATAACATATGATCGATATATCATATATGCATATTTTAAGAAGATGTATTTTGTGTCTAAATTATAAAATCGACAAAACGCTATCGAAAATATATGGTTCAAGCATAACACAGTTTACCAACCTCGTTACACCAAGCCTCGATTGTGCTAGTAACTAGACGTGCGTTAGATTTATATTACATGTCTAGGGATAAGAGAAAACTAATTTTTTTTGTTAAAATCCCCGTGTCATACACCTGGGGTGACACGGGTGGTGGTAGAGCCACCACCACCATATCCCCCATTGCAATCCCTCCCAACGCCGCCGCTGGTCAGCCTTGCGTCGGGGAAAGCCCCGTGCGGTGGTAGGTGGTGTCGGGGTGGTGTTCGTGCTCCTCTCCCTTCTCCTCCTCTGTCTAGAGGTAGTGCGAGGGTCTTGGGCGTCGGATGCTGGGGCGGCGACCCTAGCTAGGTGGCAGGCTGCACAATTGGCTCTCCGGCGAAAAGTAATGCAACGGTGTTGGATGTGCTCCTTGGTCATGCAGACGGCGATTTGCATAGTGTCGGGTGTTCCTGGCAAGGCGGTTGTCTCGACGATGGGCGCCCTTCCCTAATATGGATATGTAGTTCCTGGTCATCGTGGTTTGTCCCATTTGGCGGCGATGGTGTCTTGGATCCTTTTGGCGAGGTTTGTCGCTCCTTGACACCCGCGGTGATAATGCTTGCAGGCGGGGCGGACCCAGGAAGAAATTGAGCCGGTGTCCTCCACTAAATCATATCCGTTATTATTTTGATTTGGGGTGTCACACACTACACTTACATGGAGTATACCAAAGAAATAGAAAAATTACCCGGTGTCATGTGACCCCTGTTAGCCCTACTAGGTACGCCCTTGCTTGCAGGTGGCGTGTCTATCTTGGGAGGCGCCACCTTTGGCTTCCCTACCGACTTTTTTAACTCATGGTGAAAAAAATCTTCACCTATCTTGGGCGGGTCCGGCATCAGCGATGTGTCCCCCTTTGGGGCGTCGTCGATGGGTGCGGGTGATCTGGATTGCGGCGGCGTGTTTGGGTTGCCTCGTGTGCACTACTAGTGCTTATTAGGCACGGTGTTGAATTTTTTGTGTCATGTTTGGTTATTAGGTGTATGAGATTCTTGTCAACACCATCGTTCGGTCCAGTGGTTTTATAATATAAAGCGGGGCGAAAGCCTATTTCGATATTTCGTGTCTAGTTCCCTTCTTAGATTATAGAAAGTACAGTAAGCAGTTTTGTCCGCATGCTAACCTATGTTGAAAAAGATGAAGGGTCTTATTTTGTTGCAGCAATCCGAAGGCTCGAGTGATTTATAGAATTGTGAAAATGTTGGAATGGAAAAAACACTAAAATATAAAGATAGAGTGCAGATATGGATTAGACTTCGAAAAAAAAAGTTTTGTGCTCAAGTTGCCGAAATGGTGGACATGAATGGATTCCGTAAGAATTTGGTAACCCCCATCCTACGAACCATTCAAAGGAGCTTAACAGAAAACATTCTTCAGGATTGAAATTTTCCAAATTCCTATATAAATCCTACAATAACAAGGAGCCCTGGACATAGTCCGTGTAGCCAACAGAGTGGTGTTTTGTAGACCGAGCTACATGTAGCTCGTTTTTTCAAAAATTTAAAAATTGCATTTTAAGTTTCAAACAATTTGGTAAATAATCACAGATGTAAATAGTAATATGATCTACAAGTGTACAAATTTTCAACTCAAAATTCGTTGCATTTTATGCTAGACAAAAATGACAAATGTGTGGATCTGGGTGGTGATAGTACACAGTTCAGAAATTTGAAAATTTGCCAACTTTGTCTTTTTTGTGTAGCCAAGCATAATATGATCTACATGTAGGATTTTGTTTCGAATTTTTTAACACTAAAAAATGCCGATTTTGGATTTTGAAAAAAGTGCTACAGTATATGTAGCGCGAGCTACATTACATTTTCCGGTGTAGCCAAGTGCTACTACATACTTCCTTGTGTAGCGTGTGATCGATCAATGTTGCGGCAAGTTTTCTAAAAAAAGGGTAGATCACCAAGCCCACTTCATTTTCAGTGCTTTAGTATGTTCAACCAGAACTCGGATATTATTTCTTATTTACTCGCACTGTCCCATATAGATCCATATATAAAGTTTGATGAGATTCACAGTGTTTTAGACCATCCACGTCGCGGATGAACGACCGCCGTTTGATCCACCGGACGGACGTCCTAGATTGTGCCACGTCGCGCTGAGAAGACTGGTACTGTTCATTCCCTATTTTTAACCAATCAGCTAACGACATGTCGCCCGGTAACCCTTCCGTCCCGAGCCGGTCACCCGGTTGCCTCCCTTTCTCCCTTCTTCTCCTCTGTTCCTCATCCGGTTACCTTCCTTTATCCCCTTCTTCTTCTCTTCCGTTCCTGACGTGGCGACACGGTGGTCCGGGAGAGGGAGAGGCTCGCCGCGGTCTTCTCCGGCGAGTCGGCCACACTGGTCGCCATCCGCGAGCTCCCGGCCGCCGCGCGCCCGCCTCTACCTCCGCCTCCGCCTCCCCACGCCGCTCTCCTTCCTGCTCCTCCTCGCGATGTTCCTCCGCACCCAGCCCCCACCACCGGCCGCGCCGCTCCCCACCAGTCCCAGGTCGAGGACGACGACGGGGTCCCCGGCATCGGTGCTTCCGGAAATGACGACTGCGCCGGGTCCGCAAATCGTCCACACGCCTTTCCCTTTTTCGCATCCCGGCCCTCCCTCCCTTCCTTCCCCGGAACTCCAGTGGGCTCGCCGCCTACGACGAGTTCGGAGCCAGACATGGCTGCGGGCTTCCTTGTGGGGTTCCTCCTCAGCCTGCTGCCGTGGATGCCGTCGCGCTCCTCGGGCTCGTGCGCCGCCTCCACCTCCACCACCACGAGGCATCCGTGGAGGCAACTCAGCCTGACGCCATGGACGACCTCGGTGGCGAGCGCCCGTTCCCCTACGAGAAGAAGGTGAGCCTCCTACGCTACAGCTTACTCCGCTTCCTGATTCGGTCGTGGTGAGCGCGGCAACTGTTCCACCCGTGCAAGCTTCGACCAGATGTGATGTGGGGGCTTCTCCCCTCTCGCGCCGCTCACCGTCTCCTTTCCCCCGCCCACCAGATCCTGCTAGACCCCAGCCCCTCTCGATCTCCATCTGCACGGGCAAGCCCCAGCTCCTGCTCCTAGGGACTGAGGTGCAGGAGGAGGAGATCAAGCCCAGCCTTCCCAAATCCTGATGCACGGACAAGGAGAGGTGGACTCCCGATCTTAGTAGTATGTGGGATCAATCCCCTTTCTTGCCGGCGCTGCATCCAAGCCCTAGCGCTTCCCTCCCCGCCAGCAACCAAGCAGGAGCAGCAGCGCCTGCTGGAACTTGCCCTGGCTCTGCGCCGCTGTCCTCAGAGAGGAGCTGGGCCTAGACGACGCCCAGCAACAAGTGGCTGCAACCCCGGAGCCGACCAGGCGGCAGACGAGCAAAGGTCCACCCTTTTTCTTCTCCTCTGCTTTTCCTATTATTTTTAGCCTTAAAACTTTAATCAGTTGTTGCTTACTGTATATTCAGTAAAATTGCATTTATCTAAAAATGTCAGAAATGCGATCCAGTAGTCTACAGACTTATGTTTCCAGTTTTATCTCATGAAAGATCTCCAAGTATAAATGTATAATACTCTTTTGCTACAAATTCAGATTACTTATTGTGTATTCAGTGTAATTATGCTTACCTGATGAAATCAAAAATGCATTGCAATAGTCTGTATCCCTACTTTTCAGTTCTATCTCATGGCAATTGAATTCCAAGAACGGTACGTTTAAGTAAATGTGATGCCTCAACTGTTTCTCCTGTAATATAAATACCCACATTGTCTTTGCATTTCAGGGAAACACAATTAATTAAAGATTTTGTGCTAGCTAAACATATAGAACAATTAAAGGAACAGCTCGAGGAGGGCTCCATACACACAATTGAGATGTTCACCGTTACATATGCATATAAGAAATACAGAACTGCAAATAACCAGTTCAAAATCAAGTTTGAACAATGTACAGAGGCACTGAAGAAATATATGACTACAAATCACCCATTCAGAACCAAGTTTGAGAAACATACAATTATTGCGGAAGTGCTTCTACGGCCTGACAACTTTCCTTTCTTTGCATATGATGTGCAACAGTTTAGTATCTTGGAGTCATGCTTGCGAAATAATATATTCTTCTATCGGGTGCTTCATTTTGTTTCCTCCTTAGCTATTTCTTACACTTTTTCTTGCACCCACAGATGTTCTCGGATTGGACACAATTACACCAAAGACAAGCCAAGAACCAAGGAGACACATTCATTTGACTGATGGAAGGTACAAATTGTTTTTATTCAGTTTTACCACTTTCTACTTTTTCATGTCGATTAACATAAACTGCAGCTCATGTACTAGCCAGACTCTGAAAGTACTTTTGTTTGTCCCAAGATGTTTTTTTACCGGTTGTTCATCTCAGATGTTGGACCTCCATGTTTCTCCAGATGTTACTTCTCCATTCGTGATCCTACAGGTTAAATCATTTGCCAATTACAAATTCTTGCCGAGATGAAGTGACGTCAAACTACTTAATGTATCCTGTATTACTCAGGGAAGTGGCTCAAAAGAGAAAGAAAAAGTTCAGTCCATATTGGACTCGAAACTACAGTTCTAGACTTTGCCTTTGGCTTGCTGATTCAAAATTTCTTTTTTGTTAAATTCCAAAAAAATCTACATTGTACACTATACGACGTCAAGAAGCGTGTGTTTACATCTATCACTTTGATTGGAGATGGGTTGTTCATACCATCCTGTAAGTAATAGAATCACGATTCTAACTAACCTCTTCAAGCTAGACTTTTTCTTCTTCTTTTATCAGGTCATATGAAATTGTGGATAAGGTGTAGTTTTTGAAACTTCATGTAAAGGTAAAGTTTATCTTAACCATTGGCTATATCATATACACCAGCTGCTTATCGTTTATTTGTCAATGTGAAGTTAAGATATGTAACGGACAAATATATTATGCACTGAAAGCCTCATCTAAATAAGAATATAGTTCAGACTAGGTAATGTCGTTCTCTCGAAGCTTATACTCAACTTGCAGCTAGAGAAGCCAGTATGGAACATATGAAGGAAGTTGCACCAGTAATTTTATTTTCTGCAACTGCTTACTGTCCCATTACTATTAAGGCTCCGCTTGGCACGTTGTTTTTTTAACCAAAACGATCGTGTGGAATTACGGAGTTGTTGTAACAGCCCAACGTTGAGAACCTAAAATCTGTATAAAATTTTCGCGTTTTGCTTCATATTTGCATCATTGCATCATGGCATCATACTAACTTGTTAAACATCTCACAAGTTGGTATGACAAACTCGCACACAAATGCTGGAAATGGTTGCAAACCAAATGAGCTTGTCCCGATGAACTTGGTTGCAAATCTCAAATCCATAGTTGTCAAGGAAGTTCCAAGAGTCCAATATCATCTTTGCACTTGCTCCAAATATTAAAGTGGACACATTTGGAAATTGAACAAAATGGCTTAACCCAACACTATGAACAAAAGTGGTCCAAAACATTTTATTCTGTAAAACCAATTTTTGTGTAGCTTCTAATCAGTATGGGGAGGCTCCCCAATTTTTCTCAGATTTTTCTAATTGTCTAAATGCCTAAATAAAATCAAGGAAGTTGCTGTCCAATTTTTGAGCAGAAAAGGACCTAATGGTAATTATAGAGGGACCTGTCCGTGAGGAAATAAAATTCGCCAGGGACCTATTTGTAAATCGGGGTCTTCTTCTTCCTCTGTACGCTGTAGCGACCGAGGCCGACGTGTGCCGCCGAACCCGCTCGTCGCCGCTGCGTCCGCTGCCGCGCCGGGCCCCTCTGCCCTCTTCCCCTGCGAGGAGCACGCCACCGAGGCCCCCACTGCTCCCCTCCCGCATTCGCACGCCCACCGTTCCCCATCCTCTGTTCCTCACCACTGCTCGCCATGGCCGCCGAGCTGGCCGAGCTCGTCGCCGGCGTCTGAGGAGCCCCCGTCCGAATCCAGCACCGCCGCGAGGTCCGCTGTGCTCTCCTCTCCCTCCTCGTGGGAGGAATCGAACGGAGACGCCCGCAATCGACGCCAACATCCACTTCTTCGCTGACCACCTCCGCCGTTCCGCCGGCTGTTTCCGTCGCCGTCGCTGCGTCTCCGGCCGCGCCGTCCGCCCCTACGCGTCCGTGGTGAGTTGAGGAACCTTTCCGTGCTCTCCCCCTTGCGCTCCCGTCGCCCTAGCCGCGTTGCGTCGCCGTCGTTCGCCGTTCCCCGCGTGCGTGACGTGCGTGCACGCCCCAGTGCAGTAGAGCTTTTTTTTTTTTTTCGACCGGAGACTCCGGCCCAGCTCCGGGCTCACTCCGGACCCGATACAGAAGCTGCCGTTTTTGGGCCAGAATTTGGTGGGCCGAAACTCCGGCCCCTGAGCCCACTAAGGCCGGAAATTCCGGCCTGGCCAGGAAAATTACAGATTTCTCTAATTCTTCTATTCGATAATTTCCCTTTTCGTTTTGATTAAATCTGGTACTGTGTGGAGAATAAAATCAACGGCGGCATAATCTAAAAGGGGTTGAGAAATAAGATAACTTTTTATCGGGCCGACAGAAAATGGTGTTCGTTATATCAAAATGCTCAGAACAACGTGAACTACACAAAATCGTCATCATCATGCATATTTGCTCACAATTACCATAATGTACTCCTAGTTGTAACAAAGTCATTAAGATAAATATGGGGTGTTTTCCTCTCCGGTTGAAGCAAATATTCTTGCACCCCATTTAATTTGCTCGAATGCTGTTAATAAGTACCGTGCATTCTAAATTGTCATACCATCATGTGTTTGCGCATTGCATTGTGAAACATGTGTGGTGATTGATTGTTTTTCTCGGGTGTTGTGCTTCGTTAGATCCTGCAGTCGGGGTTCCACCGCAGTACCCTGACGATCCATACTACCAGCACCCGGAACAAGGCAAGCGTAACTCCCCCCTCTGAGCATGTATATCCTAATTTCCGCAAATATTTTCTCCACTATAATATTGCATGCGGTTCCAAATGTCAATTTTGTTGGATTAGAGTATCCTATAGTTGCATTACGTTTCCGATGCCAATACCTGTTTCCCTCCTATTATCCATAGGTTGTATTGTCGGCCGGAGGTATATAACTATGCAATATGATGCTTAGCCATGCTTAGTCAAATTGTTACTCGTCCGATGAAATTGTGATGTCGGAAGCAGGTGTTGAGATATGAGATGGTGGTGGAAAATTGTGGTGATGGATAATAAAATGCTTAAAGGTGGGGATGAGAGGCCACTGTGGTTGTGGTGCTTTGTCTCGTTCTCGCCGCCTAGGTGCGAGTTCTATACCTCTTGAACCAAGACTGAGCGTGCAACCATGCGTGAGGCCTAGCATTCGCAGTGCAGGAACCCTCATAGACTAAATAACTCGAGCGGGGCTAGCCAGGGTCCTCTAGTTCGGGCTTCCATTTGCGCGTGCGTGATGATGGTGGGATGAGCTGAGATGAGGATGGTAGTATCAGAAAAGTAAGTGGCCGCGGGACAGGGTGCGAGGAGGTACCTCTTGTCCTACCGCCACTGATGATCCTGGAAAGTCCTTAACGGGGGAGAAGTCGACACCGCTCCCCCAGCCGGCTCTCCAAGGAAGAGAGCTAAAAGCTAGGTAATGGGCCGGACGGTACGCGTGGCAAACATTTGTACACCCCTGCAGGGTTAAATCTTTTCGAAAAGCCGTGTCCACGGTTATGGACGAACTTGGGAAGTGAAGGTAAGATCATAGAATAACTTTAACGGAATGATTAAAAACTGGGTACTAGAGGTACCACTCACGATTGTAAGGTGAGCTTCCTCGAGGGTGATTCGGGGAGGTGCCTTTGATGAACAGGTGCTATGATGGTGATGATGGGTGATGATGAGAAGAGTGACTCAAGAGAAAGAGTTACTTCTTACCCCTTTCAAAATAATCTGATTAGTCGATGCCTTTGAGTTATGTCTTTCATAAATAAAATCAGCTTTATGCAAAAGAGCCATAAAACTTTGAAAGCCATCATCGAGCATATATTAGCTCTTAATCTTGCGAGTTCGTCGAACTCAACGTCGTTTGCTTATTTTCAGGAGAGGACTTCACCGACCTCGAAGGTGGGTTCTTTGTGGACGTCGACGAGTAGTCTGGGGTTCCCAGGTGGCAGCTTGGGACATTCGGAATAGCTGGCGCTGTGATGTTTATCTGTAGGCCTCTTAGGCCATATTTGGATCTTGTTGTTAGACAACCTAATTCGCTTCCGCTTGTTGTAATGTTGGGTCTGTGACCTCTGGTTGTCATTTGCTACTTTCTCTATTATAAGAGTTGAACTATATGTTTTGTGTCGTAGAGTCTGTGATGTGCCAGTTGTTCCACAAGTCTTGATCTTACTATGCTTTGATCGTTGTGCCGTGTTAAGGCATCAATCGGGGTGTTGCGTTGTCTGGAGTGAGGTGTACCCAGCAACGCCTGCCAAAGGTTTTGGCCGGGGATTGGTAAACCCGTAACCTCCGGTTGTATCGCTTAACCGGTGACACACAGCATCACTGTATAGCAGTCGGGTCGGGCGCCACAAGTTGGTATCAGAGCAGTACTGCCTGTAGGAAACCCTTCTACTGGTCGATGTTGAGTCTAGTGTTTGTGAAAATATTTTAACCTAAAAATGAGTTGTGAAAACCATCTTAGGATTCTTTTTACTCCTTATCTGGTTACCCTCTAATCTCGGAGCAATCTTACCTCGATTTGTTTAAAGGTTTTACTCCTGTCTTTACTTCAAAATGATTAGAAACGGGGTGGGTTCGACCTTTAGTGTTATGTGTCACGTTGCTCCCGCTGCGTTGCAATCCCAAATCAACTCAGATGTTTCTACGAATCAAATCTTTGATCCTTTCTTTGGGTTTTAACCCACGGACTTGAACATAAGGTCCCGGATTGTGTCAACTAGAGTGTGTTAAGTTGTGATTTCTTAACTCTCACTAGTAGCACATGATGCTGATCTTTGACCCAAGTTCTATCTTGTTGTTTTCCTTCTCGCAAAGTATTATCGTCCCTAGTCTGTGTACTTGTGTAGACGCTAATGCTATTGTTCGACCATTCGGAGAAAGATACTAACGTGTCATTGTCAAATCTCCAGAATGGCTCGAGGAGGTCGTGGAGGCCGTGGTGGTCGCGGTAACCACAATGATGATGAGGATGATCTGCCGCCACCACCCTCGATGGCTGAGTCTTGATGGCCATTGAGGAGAACCGTGGGCGCAATGAGCGCTTGCTGGAACAGTTGGTGCAGCAGAATGCACGGAGGAACGAGTGCAACACTCTCACTGAGTTCCTGCGTCCAGCCACCCACCTTTGCTGATGCTAAGGAGCCACTGGAAGCTGATGATTGGCTTCGTGCTTTGGAGCGCAAGTTCTCCGCGCTTCATGTCCCATTGGGAGCAAGTCAACTTTGCCACCTATCTCTTGGTTGGTGCTGCTGGCTGTTGGTGGGAAAGCCATGTGGCTTGTTTCCAGCCAACCATGTCTTCACCTGGGCTGATTTCGCACTGCCTTCCGTGCGGAGTACATTCCCAGCCATCATGGACTTGAAGAGGAGGGAGTTCCTGGATTTGCAACAGGGACGGATGGACCTCCGCACTTATGGTCGTGAGTTCAACCATCTCTCGTTACGCCCCAAGGGACGTGACCAATGATGCTGACAAGCAAGAGCTGTTCCGCAAGGGTCTGAATCCGCAGCTCCGCTATGAGCTATTGCCCTTCAGGTTCCAGACCTATCAGGAGCTGTTCAACCAGGCTTTCACTCTTGAGCAAGGAAGAAAGGAACTGAAGCTTCCAAGAGGCCCGCACATGGGGACACCAGAGTTCCTCGGGTTCTGAGAGCAAGAAGCGCAGGGTGTTTGTCCCTACAGCGTACCTCGTGCTCCATTCATGCCGAGCCGCAGGATAGGCCACCTCCTCCGCGCCCCACTACTTCGACACTTGGGTAGGCGGAAGTGGGTACCGTCCTATGCTACCTGCTCCACCTGGAGTCACTTGCTACACCTGTGGCCAGGCTGGCACTACTCCAGGGAGTGCCCCCAGAAGGCACCTCTCGCGATAACTCCTGCACGAGCCCCTGCCACTCCAACTGGCAAGGCTGGACCTATGTGCGTGGTCGCCTGAACCACATCTCTGTGAAGAAGCTGAAGAGGACCCCGGCGTTCTCATGGGTGAGTTACGAATCAACAACAGCTACAGTTTTGTTTGATTCTGGAGCATCGCATTCATTCATATCCATAGCTTTTGCAAAAGACCACAAATACCGTTCGAGAAAATGAGCCGTCCCTTGGAGATCTCCACTCCTGGCTCCAAATGGCAAACCGATGGGGTTACTCCTGAGGTCCAGATTAATATAGGTTACTCTTTTCCTTTGCTTTGGTAGCTCTGAGTCCAAAGGCATTGATGTCATACTGGGCATGAACTGGCTAGCCAAATACCGGCTAATCTCGACTGTGCTGCCAAGACCATTACCGTGACCTCCTTCCGGTGACAGTGAGTATTGGCTGCACTCAAGACCTCCGTCATCGTACCCAACTCACCTGAGATTCTCCTTTGCTTTATGGAAGGCGAATCCCCTCCTGAAATCCAGGACATACACGTGGTGTGTGACTTCCCGGATGTGTTCCCGGAAGAATTGCCTGGCATGCCTCCTGACCGAAGTGTGGAGTTTGTCATAGATCTACTTCCCGGTACCGCTCCAATTTCCAAGAAGCCCTACCGTATGCCGGTGGAAGAGTTGGCTCTGTTGAAAGAGCAAATTGATCAGCTGTTAGCTAAGGAGTTCATCCAGCCTAGCAGTTCACCTTGGGGTTGTCCGGTACTCTTTGTCAAGAAGAGGGATTCTACCGTGCCTCGTCTAGTCTCTGACTATCGACCGTTGAATGCGGTGACAATCAAGAACAAGTATCCTATTCCCGCATCAATGATCTGTTGGATCAGTTAGCTGGTGCAACGGTATTCTCCAAGATGGATCTGAGGTCAGGCTACCATCAGATAAAAATCAGAAAGGAGGATATCCAAAGACGGCATTTGTTACTCGTATGGCTCATATGAGTATACCGTCATGTCCTTTGGTCTCACAAATGCCCAGCTACTTTCATGAGGCTCATGAACTCCATCTTCATGGATTATCTTGACAAGTTTGTCGTCATTTACATCGATGACATCCTCATCTATTCCAAAACCAATGAAGAGCATGAAACATCTTCGTTTGGTTCTGACACGACTTCGAGAACACCGCCTCTATGCCAAGTTCTCCAAGTGTGAGTTTTGGTTGGATAATCTTGTCTTCCTTGGTCATGTAAATCCGCAATGGTGTGGAAGTCATTCCGACAAGATTCAGTCCATTCTGGATTGGAAAACTCCAATGTCAGTCAAGGACATCGTAGCTTTCTCGGATTGGCGGTTACTACCGCCGATTCATCGAAGGTTTCTCCAAGATAGCCAAGGCCCTGACTGACCTTCTCAAGAAGGATAAAAGTTTGTATGGTCGGCCGAAGCTGAAGAGAGCTTCAAACACTGAAAGCCAAGCTCACGTCCGCTCCTGTGCTTGTCCTGCCGGACACAAGCAAGGATTTCGTCGTCTTCTGTGACGCCTCTCTACAAGGTTTGGGTGTGTAATGCAAGATGGCCATGTGGTGGCATATGCTTCTCGCCAACTTAAGCCGCATGAGCTCAACTACCCAACTCATGATCTAGAGCTTGCCGCGGTGGTTATGCTTTGAAGCAATGGAGACCATACCTGTTTGGTAACCGTTGCGAGATCTTCTCGGATCACAAGAGTCTGAAGTACCTCTTCACCCAGCCGGATTTAAATCTCAGGCAAAGGCGTTGGTTGGAGTTAATCACGGACTATAATGTGAGTCTGAACTATCAACCCGGCAAAGCAAACGTCGTGGCTGACGCGCTAAGTCGGAAGTCCTATTGCAACAATCTGATGATTGAAAGGCCCAACCTGCCCTCATGAAGAGTTCGCCCGTTTGAACTGAAATTGTTCCCTCCGGCTACCTTGCAAATCTGGAGATCAAATCTACTCTTGTAGACCAGATTAAGGATGCTCAAAGCGTGACAAGGGTATTCTGAAAATCAAGGAGAACATTGCTAGTGGGAAGGCCAAATGTTTTCTGTCAATGAATCCGGAGTTGTTTATTTTGGTGACCGCTTGGTAGTGCCAAAGAAACAAAATTGAGAGGGTTGATCCTCCAAGAAGCTCATGAATCACCTCTCTCTATTCATCCCGGTAGTACCAAATGTACCAAGACCTTCGACCACAATTCTGGTGGACTCGTATGAAACGAGAAATTGCCAGTATGTTGCTGAATGCGACACCTGTCGACGGGTAAAGGCTGAACATCAAAGGCCTGCCGGCACTCTTCGCCCTATTGCTATTCCCGAGTGGAAATGGGATGAGATTGGTATGGACTTCATTACTGGGCTTCCGAAGTCTCCAAAAGGAAATGATGCCATTTGGGTCATCATTGATCGGCTATCAAAAGTGGCTCACTTCCTCCCCGTTCGTGTGGACATTACAGCAGCCAAGTTGGCAGACCTGTATGCTTCTCGGATTGTCGTCCTTCACGGCATTCCCAAGAAGATAATTTCGGATCGTGGAAGCCTATTCACCTCCAAGTTCTGGACTAGTTTCCAAACTGCTATGGGAACTCGTCTTAACTTCAGCACCGCTTTCCATCCCCAAACTGATGGTCAGACCGAAAGAGTGAACCAAGTTCTGGAAGACATGCTTCGGGCATGTGTGATCTCCTTCGGCAAAGATTGGGAAAAGTATCTCCCTTTCGCGGAGTTCTCTTACAACAATAGCTACCAAGCTAGTCTGGGCATGGCTCCATTTGAGGTTTCTATGGAAGAAAATGCCGCACTCCTCTAAATTGGTCTGAAACCGGAGAGAGGGCACTCTTTGGTCCAGATATCATCAATGAAGCTGAGGAGAAGGTTAGAATCATACGAGAAAATCTGAAGATTGCTCAGTCTAGGCAGAAAAGCTACTATGATAAGCATCATCAGGAGGTTCACTATGAAATTGGTGATAAAGCGTATCTCCGCGTCTCTCCCCTCCGTGGCGTTCGTCGCTTCGGTATCAAAGGGAAATTGGCCCCTCGCTATGTTGGCCCTTTCACCGTTCTGGCTAAGCGAGGAGATCTTTCTTATAAGTTGGAGTTACCGGTCATCTTCCCCAATGTGCATGACGTGTTCCATGTATCTCAACTTCGCCGGTGTTTCAAAGATCCTATCCATGGGGTCAATCATGAAGAGCTAGATCTACAAGAAGACCTCACTTATCGTGAGCATCCTATCCGTGTCTTAGATGAAGCTGAAAGAAAGACCCGGAACAAGACTACCAAGTTCCTCAAAGTTCAGTGGTCTCATCATTCCGAGGAAGAAGCAACTTGGGAACGAGAGTCTAGTCTTCGTGAGGAGTATCCCGACTTTTCTCGCAATCTTAGAATCTCGGGCGAGATTCCTGTAAGGAGGGTAGAATTGTAACAGCCCAACGTTGAGAACCTAAAATCTGTATAAAATTTTCGCGTTTTGCTTCATATTTGCATCATTGCATCATGGCATCATACTAACTTGTTAAACATCTCACAAGTTGGTATGACAAACTCGCACACAAATGCTGGAAATGGTTGCAAACCAAATGAGCTTGTCCCGATGAACTTGGTTGCAAATCTCAAATCCATAGTTGTCAAGGAAGTTCCAAGAGTCCAATATCATCTTTGCACTTGCTCCAAATATTAAAGTGGACACATTTGGAAATTGAACAAAATGGCTTAACCCAACACTATGAACAAAAGTGGTCCAAAACATTTTATTCTGTAAAACCAATTTTTGTGTAGCTTCTAATCAGTATGGGGAGGCTCCCCAATTTTTCTCAGATTTTTCTAAATTGTCTAAATGCCTAAATAAAATCAAGGAAGTTGCTGTCCAATTTTTGAGCAGAAAAGGACCTAATGGTAATTATAGAGGGACCTGTCCGTGAGGAAATAAAATTCGCCAGGGACCTATTTGTAAATCGGGGTCTTCTTCTTCCTCTGTACGCTGTAGCGACCGAGGCCGACGTGTGCCGCCGAACCCGCTCGTCGCCGCTGCGTCCGCTGCCGCGCCGGGCCCCTCTGCCCTCTTCCCCTGCGAGGAGCACGCCACCGAGGCCCCACTGCTCCCCTCCCGCATTCGCACGCCCACCGTTCCCCATCCTCTGTTCCTCACCACAGCTCGCCATGGCCGCCGAGCTGGCCGAGCTCGTCGCCGGCGTCTGAGGAGCCCCCGTCCGAATCCAGCACCGCCGCGAGGTCCGCTGTGCTCTCCTCTCCCTCCTCGTGGGAGGAATCGAACGGAGACGCCCGCAATCGACGCCAACATCCACTTCTTCGCTGACCACCTCCGCCGTTCCGCCGGCTGTTTCCGTCGCCGTCGCTGCGTCTCCGGCCGCGCCGTCCGCCCCTACGCGTCCGTGGTGAGTTGAGGAACCTTTCCGTGCTCTCCCCCTTGCGCTCCCGTCGCCCTAGCCGCGTTGCGTCGCCGTCGTTCGCCGTTCCCCGCGTGCGTGACGTGCGTGCACGCCCCAGTGCAGTAGAGCTTTTTTTTTTTTTTTTTCGACCGGAGACTCCGGCCCAGCTCCGGGCTCACTCTGGACCCGATACAGAAGCTGCCGTTTTTGGGCCAGAATTTGGTGGGCCGGAAACTCCGGCCCCTGAGCCCACTAAGGCCGGAAATTCCGGCCTGGCCAGGAAAATTACAGATTTCTCTAATTCTTCTATTCGATAATTTCCCTTTTCGTTTTGATTAAATCTGGTACTGTGTGGAGAATAAAATCAACGGCGGCATAATCTAAAAGGGGTTGAGAAATAAGATAACTTTTTATCGGGCCGACAGAAAATGGTGTTCGTTATATCAAAATGCTCAGAACAACGTGAACTACACAAAATCGTCATCATCATGCATATTTGCTCACAATTACCATAATGTACTCCTAGTTGTAACAAAGTCATTAAGATAAATATGGGGTGTTTTCCTCTCCGGTTGAAGCAAATATTCTTGCACCCCATTTAATTTGCTCGAATGCTGTTAATAAGTACCGTGCATTCTAAATTGTCATACCATCATGTGTTTGCGCATTGCATTGTGAAACATGTGTGGTGATTGATTGTTTTTCTCGGGTGTTGTGCTTCGTTAGATCCTGCAGTCGGGGTTCCACCGCAGTACCCTGACGATCCATACTACCAGCACCCGGAACAAGGCAAGCGTAACTCCCCCTCTGAGCATGTATATCCTAATTTCCGCAAATATTTTCTCCACTATAATATTGCATGCGGTTCCAAATGTCAATTTTGTTGGATTAGAGTATCCTATAGTTGCATTACGTTTCCGATGCCAATACCTGTTTCCCTCCTATTATCCATAGGTTGTATTGTCGGCCGGAGGTATATAACTATGCAATATGATGCTTAGCCATGCTTAGTCAAATTGTTACTCGTCCGATGAAATTGTGATGTCGGAAGCAGGTGTTGAGATATGAGATGGTGGTGGAAAATTGTGGTGATGGATAATAAAATGCTTAAAGGTGGGGATGAGAGGCCACTGTGGTTGTGGTGCTTTGTCTCGTTCTCGCCGCCTAGGTGCGAGTTCTATACCTCTTGAACCAAGACTGAGCGTGCAACCATGCGTGAGGCCTATGCATTCGCAGTGCAGGAACCCTCATAGACTAAATAACTCGAGCGGGGCTAGCCAGGGTCCTCTAGTTCGGGCTTCCATTTGCGCGTGCGTGATGATGGTGGGATGAACTGAGATGAGGATGGTAGTATCAGAAAAGTAAGTGGCCGCGGGACAGGGTGCGAGGAGGTACCTCTTGTCCTACCGCCACTGATGATCCTGGAAAGTCCTTAACGGGGGAGAAGTCGACACCGCTCCCACCCAGCCGGCTCTCCAAGGAAGAGAGCTAAAAGCTAGGTAATGGGCCGGACGGTACGCGTGGCAAACATTTGTACACCCCTGCAGGGTTAAATCTTTTCGAAAAGCCGTGTCCGCGGTTATGGACGAACTTGGGAAGTGAAGGTAAGATCATAGAATAACTTTAACGGAATGATTAAAAACTGGGTACTAGAGGTACCACTCACGATTGTAAGGTGAGCTTCCTCGAGGGTGATTCGGGGAGGTGCCTTTGATGAACAGGTGCTATGATGGTGATGATGGGTGATGATGAGAAGAGTGACTCAAGAGAAAAGAGTTACTTCTTACCCCTTTTCAAAATAATCTGATTAGTCGATTGCCTTTGAGTTATGTCTTTCAGAAATAAAATCAGCTTTATGCAAAAGAGCCATAAAACCTTGAAAGCCAATCATCGAGCATATATTAGCTCTTAATCTTGCGAGTTCGTCGAACTCAACGTCGTTTGCTTATTTTCAGGAGAGGACTTCACCGACCTCGAAGGTGGGTTCTTTGTGGACGTCGACGAGTAGTCTGAGGTTCCCAGGTGGCAGCTTGGGACATCTCGGAATAGCTGGCGCTGTGATGTTATCTGTAGGCCTCTTAGGCCATATTTGGATCTTGTTGTTAGACAACTTAATTCGCTTCCGCTTGTTGTAATGTTGGGTCTGTGACCTCTGGTTGTCATTTGCTACCTTTCTCTATTATAAGAGTTGAACTATTATGTTTTGTGTCGTAGAGTCTGTGATGTGCCAGTTGTTCCACAAGTCTTGATCTTACTACCATGCTTTGATCGTTGTGCCGTGTTAAGGCATCAAGCGGGGTGTTGCGTTGTCTGGAGTGAGGTGTACCCAGCAACGCCTGCCAAAGGTTTTGGCCGGGGATTGGTAAACCCGTAACCTCCGGTTGTATCGCTTAACCGGTGACACACAGCATCACTGTATAGCAGTCGGGTCGGGGCGCCACAGTTGTGCACCTCCGGCTGAAAATACGAAGAAGCTCCGTAAAATATCTAGCTCCATAATTTCACACCTCGGTTCCAAGCGGCCCTAAATCTTTGCCAATTTATTACATGTAATTTTCAGTTTATATCCACGCATGACAGGGCCGCACCTGCAGTAGAGAAAGTTCTTCTAGAAAAGAAGCTGCAACTTTCCTGAAAAAATATTAGATGTTTGTTTGTCTCCATCCTTAGCAACGTTTTTACTTTTTATAAGTTAAGTCTTCTGAGTATGACGGCTATCCCCCGATCAAATGATGGTTTCGCCTGTTTATATATCAATATTGTTTCATTCTGGTGTTGTGGGATCTGTCAGGTTGATCGACATTGATGGTAAGCTCCCCTACTCAGAACCATGCATGTCATATGTTTTTATTTTGCATACTGATGATGTGTGTTTATTGCTGATATATGCAGCAAACTGTGCAGAAAAAGGAAAACATGTTTGATCACGCCACGTGCGACAGATCAGCATATGTAGATAAAGTCAATGATCTGGAGTACATGAACTTGATTTAACAATGTACTATATTAGAATGCTATCTGATAGTATTGAGACTGCTAATTCTGTCGATTATGATTAGCTCTTGCCTATGTTGCTGGACAATTTAGTTATCACATTGAACACTTTTATTTTACAGATTTCTCCCTCTGAAGTAGACGGCAAAAAGAGGAAATTTGAAACCTCAGCAACTACTGGATAAAAAAAGCAAAGGTATATCCCTTGAAAAATATCACTCTATAATAACGATTCTGTTTTACTGAATCACAGCACCGGAGGCAAAAAGGGAGACCACACGATAGAAAAGTTGTCTTTGACAGGTAAATATCTGAGACGATCACTACTTATAAATTAGTGTTTATAAGCATTCCAACCCTTTCTATTTACTTAATTGCAGCGATCAGTCAAGTGTTGTCGTACTATCTCTAGCCATGAAAAACGTCTGGAAACAAAAGGCAAAAGTAACTGGTTTCCGCTGTTCTTTATTATAGCAAATTATCTAAATAGTATTGTATGTAGTTGGTATCTAAGACTACCTACCCTTGATAAGTTCTTATGAAACCATGTGTAACTAAACCGTACCCACATGGCGTTTATGCAATTTGTTGCCATGCCGTCACTGTTTAATGTATAATTATCTAGCTACTACTTTGTATAATTATTTGAGATCAGAGAATTTCCCTGCTTCATATAATGTTTTTCTACAAAACAAAACGATGGATTCATAGATTACCTCAACTTATTGCCACTAACTTATTCTAATCTACATATTGTTTCTTTGACTGCCAACAACATAATAAACTCCATGGTCACCCATCTAATGTTTCCTCTCCTAATAATAGTTTGTTTCACTACTTATATTTATAAAAATAAACACAACTAATAACCACACGGGCGTGGTGTGTCGCCACGCCAAGTTGCCTAGTATAGTTCATGCGAGCTTGAAAAGACATATACAAATGCCAGCACCGCCTCGTTTTGAATGCAGCGACAGTGTACCGGACAAGTGGGCATGAATGCATGATACAGCAGTATGCGAGAGAGAGAGATGCTTGACTTGACCAGAGAAGGTGAACAGGCTCTGGCTTGGCATCTCCGTCTTCAGGACAAAAGTTGCAAAAGCTCTGAGCAAGTTCCAAAGCCAATAACGCCCTTCCCTACCCTTCCCATGAATTATGCGAAAGCGAAAGCTTCCTCCCCTCTCCTTTTTTTTTCCATTTAAGGGTCTGAAGTCTGCAGAGCTCTGTTGCAGAAATTGTACTTGCGAGAATCGAAAGGCACAAGGTGAGAATCTCTCCCGCGGTGTGAATTTTGGGCTTGGCATCTTGTGCTCTGTCGTTTACCCTCTCTACTGCAGGCTCAGTGATTTTTTTTTTAGAAAAGGGGTTGCGAATCCGGTCTCTGCATCAAAATGATGCACACAGCCAGTGATAGCTTCACTGTCTCGCTGCCACTCCCATTTGTGTACTACCCATATATAGCCTCCTGTGGCTCGACATGTAATCACACGGAGACGATTCAAAGCAATGCGACGCCAAAATTACACAACAGCGAGCTCCAGAGCCATTAAGATCGAGTGCAACTGAAGCAAATAGATAGAGGGGCAGAAGGCTTTTGGTGTTGCGCTTGTCGTACCTGAGCTGGGAGACCATGCAGCCAAAGCTAATTAAGTAGGAGTACCACCACCATCATGTGGCTCTTCATAGGGAGGAGAGCTAATTCATGGACCGAGGAGACAGGCTAGCTGCTTAATCGATTTCTTAATGCAAAGCACACTGTTCTAGTACATGCTTTAGACCCAGCTAGGGCTTAGGATTTTTGACCCAGCAGGTTAATTGGGAACACCATCAAGTCAAGAATTGACAGTGAAAAAGAGTCGAGGGAGTATGCAATACTACCAAGGTCCAAGGAACGTGTGATTTCAAGTGACCATGCATAATTTCTGGTGTTACATTGCACAGGTTCAAGTGACCATGCCACAGGTACAGCCATGGAAGAAAAGGGAAGCAAAAGTTTCGTTCAAGAAACATCATTCTACAGCAAGATACAGCCAGAATAGGATAGAACATTACAAATGAGAAGGAAGAAGAAAAAAGAAAACACTCGCTGTTGGCTGTTGCCAGAAAAACAAAAAACATAGGATCTCACTGACCTTTAACTTATTGCCCAATTTGATCTTGCGTGAATTAATTCATCTCCAACTTGCTTCTTGCCGCTTAAATAATTAGCTTCGTCCATGAACATAGTATATCTCATGACCTCCAATAGATCTTTGTCATGTATACCACACAATCTTTGCAACGCATGCATGCAGGTTGCATACGTGTATATATATAGAATCAATACCATTCTGATCACAAGGTCAATCCAATGAATAATCCAGCATGCATGTTGTAATTGTGGCAAGATCAGCTTGTTCACCATTTTGAAACTCTCGGAAAGTCTTCATCATGTGTTTGTGGAACTGCGGATTGCGCACTGCAGGAGATGGATCAGAAAGGTGGCCTAACTCCGCCACCCCAAGCTCCAAAGTTGTCTCCGGGAAGCTGGTAGTTCCCTACATTACCGCCGGCAAGGTTGTAGAGCGACATGCCAGCATCGCCTCCGGTCACACCAGAGGACTGCGATGCCGCTGGCTGCTGCCCTTGTGGCCCAGCCGACTGTGCCACCTGATCTTGCGCTTCTGCTCCAGTAGGAGGCGCGGTAACCTCCTCCTCCTCCCCTTCCAGCGGGAGGCGCTCGTATACGGCGTTAGAGAAGGAAGCGGCCATCAGGACGACGGGTCCCGCGGCGACCAGAGACCCCACCACGCTCCCGCCGATCACCTGGCCCTGCCCGCCGGAGAGGAACACGGTGAGGCCGCTGGCGCCCGGGGGCGCGGGCGGCGGCAGCACCGTGCCGGTGAGAGATAGGATCTCGAATCTGCCGCGCAGCGTGGCCACCACGCTGCCCGGGGGCGACGCGCCAGGCTGCCGGAGCGCCACGTTGACAACGGCGCCGCCGCCGCTCAGCACGCAGACGCCGCGACCCCGGCGGCGTGCGTACTCGGACACGCAGTCGACGATGTCGGCGCCCGCGCTGACCTCGAGGACGTGCGAGTGCAACGCGTTGGGGCTGTCGCGCGTCACGATGATGGGAGGCTTCGGCTTGTTCTTGGACCCCGCGGGCCGGCCACGCGGGCGGCGCGTGGGGCCGCCAGAGCCGCCGCTGCCGCCATCGGCCGGGACCATGGCCGACGACGACGGCTGGTCACCGCCGGCGCCGCTACCTCCCGCGTCTTCCCCCTCGCCCACGGGTGTCTTGTCGGGCGAGGTCATCTTGGCGTGCTCCATCTTGACGTGGGAGGATGGCGAGAGCGGCGAGGGCTGCTGCTGCTGCTGCGGCCGGAGCAGGTGGTGGAAGTAGCGCGAGCTGCCGGCGCCCCCTGGGCTGCCCCCGCCAGGGTCCATCCCGGCCATGGCGGCGTCATCTGGCCGCTCCCACCACTTGCCGGCCGCCAGCTTCTCCGTCGGTAGGCCGCCTTCTCCTCCTCAGATTCTTCTCTCCGAAGCTCCACCGGCGGAACTGTATAACCTGGACACACCCGATCTGTTGCCTCTTATAAACCAGCTCGATTTGCATGCCACATAGCTACACAAGTGCCCGGCATCAGCTCGGATAACGCGCAAGCAAAATGGGAAAGAAATCTTATTCCCAGCTATAGTAGCTTTCTTTCTCTACCCTGGCGGCGTCGTCGTCAAGTTGACGACTTATCTAGTACTCTAGCTAGCAAGTAGAGTAGCAATGATATCCGGTAAAGCTCGCTATAGCTAGCTAGCTAGCTCATGTTCTTTACCTCCAGCACAAGCTTCCCCTCGACGACGACGGCGCTAAGCTTTCGGCAGAAGCAAGGGCGCACGGCTCTCTTCACCGACTGCGACGACGCCGCTTTGCTTGTGAGCAAAATGAAATCTGCTCGATCGCTCACTCGATGGGCAAAGATCGATGAACCGAAACCTCGCTCCACCCGTGGCACCGAGCAAGAGGAGAGGCGCGGGATGGAGGTAGAAGAGGAGGCTGGACGTGGCGGTGAGGGAGGGAGCGGCGAATTAAAGGCAGGCGGGGCGAGAAGGAGGGGGGACGGCGAGGGATGGGATGGCGCTGGCTGCTGATAAGGTCCGTCCGGTCCGGCCTTTCTCTCTCGCTATCTCATCTATGCGCTCCCACCAACTCCGTGTTTACTCTCGCTCGTTAGCTCGGGGAAGGAGGAAGCGATGGCCCGCGCGATCCAAAGCGACGTACGCGCCCAGCCGTGGACTAGTTTGTCGCGTTAGTTGAACCGGCCGGCCAGGGCCACGACGGGCCCCCTAGACCGGAGCCACCCACGGCACGGGCAGGGCAGGCGCCTCGCCGGAGAGCGCGCGCCCGTCGACACGTACGCTGCGTACGTGCCGCGCCGCGCTGCGCCGGTCCGGTCGTGCAGGCGGTGCCTGCTGCAGCGCGCCGATGTCGTTGAGCCGCGCCAGAGCGTAGTAGTGCAGGCCGGGTCAGGTCGCTGGACAGTATTTTCGCCGAAAAAATAAAGAGGTCACTGGACACTGGACAGTAGGCAGACAAGCAGCTAGCTTGGCCAAATAAAGGCATCGACGGAAATAGGGGCGAGTCCAAATGAAGGGTGTTTTTCTGTGCTGCTGATTCATAGTATATGGCTAGGCTGGCCAGGTACGCATAGGACCCTCTAAAAAAGTATACAGATAGAACAACACCGCTTCCTACGATATGATTCCCATGGCAGGGTTAATTTATCCTACCTTGACAGACTATCATGGTTACGCACGCCGTTTAACTAAAATGGAGCGTCTGAAGTTGGTTGATGCATGCTATGTAAATACATATGCTTCAAATTATCATCCAAGCACACGCGCATGGCAGTGGCGCTGTTTGGCGTCGTGAACGGTTAGCTTGACAAGATCATTGCATTGATACTCCTGAAAATGGGCTGGCGAAGACGGTGGCGGTGCCTTCTACAGCATGGCGTGCTGAGGGCTCACTAGACCGGGTTGTGCCACCGGCTCGCCGTTGGGTGTCTCGGTGTGGCATCCGGATTTAGATCATGTGCGTATATGTGAGGTCAGAGCACACGGCCCCGATCATGTCCACCCTCTTCATTAAGATTGTAGATGTTGCGACGACGCGTGTGGCGAGTAAGGTGGCTTCAGATTGATCGATATATTTCTTTGTAAGCCTTTGTTGAATAATATAGTAAAAAAGGTTGTGTGCTTCATTTGGATGCAGAGCCCGGGCCGTCCAAACGTCACTTGTTTATGGTGGAGGGGCTCTCATTTATCTTCTCGCTACAGTAGTTGTGAGTCCTCTCGATCCACCGCCCCGGACCGAACTGAGGCCTTCCCCATCAGTGATGCTGTCCGGAGATTGCTGAAGCGAGGTGCCAACCTTAGTAGTGGCGTCTGGGAGTTGGATACCAAATCTTCGTTGGCCGGATCTGGTGCGGGGCTGAGCTTCGTCTTCTTTGTGGTCCTCCAGTGGCAGGAAATATTGTGGTTGGGGCTGTTGAGCTTGGGATCTCCGTCGATAAGGCTTCGGCTTCAAACTTCTTCCCATTGCACCCAACCTGTGTCTGGGATTGCTGGGCTTCTTCCTCTTCCTCGCGGTGCTCTTGTTGTTGAAGCCAGATATGACGAGGAGTGGTTGCTCTGGCGGCTTGGTCAATAAGCTTGAAGAGCCCTTAGTTCTGGGGGTTGCTGTGGTAGAGCTTGGGGTCCTCATGGTGCGTTCTCTCGTTCTCATTGTCGCGGTGGCGGGAGGTGGAGAGAAGCGGGTAGGTCAGGAGCTCCATGGGGAGTATTTTTTGCAAATTGGAGCTTACACATGACGGCCTTGATTCGCCGACATGATTTTGGGCTGAGAAGGTAGCCGGTCTGAATGTCGATGAAACCATCACGTCAACCTCCAAGACAGAGGCCCTTTGAGGGATTCCCGGTGGCGTACATCGGTCTTCCTCTCTTCTGTCCCCGTTGAGAATAAGGACGGCGGTTGGTGGAATCCCGGGTACTACGCCGATGAAGAAGGAGCTGAAGGATCTTCTATATATGCTAAATTTTAGGACCGTGTTGTAATTTCTGCTCTTTTAGGGTTCTGTTTGCAAAACTGTTATCCCGACCGATATATTAATGCAGCTCTAGACCCTTCTGAGTCTTTCCCCTGTTTTTATACCATCTGAGTCTTTTCCCTGTTTATGATAAATCATCCAAACACATGCATGTACAAGTATTATTGCACTACTAGGCAAGATGGCGCGTCGACACGCCGCGCCCGTGTGTAAAAATGCATATTTAAAAATATCTGCATTTAAAAAATTGTTCAAATTTTAAAACCATTGGATTTAAAAAAACATTTATTAGTGGTTTAGTTTTAAAAAAATTGATAAATTTGGGAAATTATTTAATTGTTCAGATTTTAAAACTGTTGGGATTCAAAAAAAAGTTCACATTTATTAGTTGTTTAAAGTTCAGAGAAATTAGTAAAATTTGGAAAGTATTTATATTTGAACTATTTTCATGTTTACAAAATGTTTAGATTTGGAAGTCATTTGTAAATTTGTAATGTGTATCATTCAGTATTTTTTTTTTTGAAATTTGTTTAAATATCATAAAATAATATCTTGCCGTACTCTTTGCAAAAACTCATCTGATAAAGATAAATTTTGATGTACAGTTGGAAAATATGGAAAACAAATTTCATTTTAAATTTATCTTAGCGGAATAAGTATCGTTGAACAATTGTTGTTAGGAAATCGTTGTAAAATCATTCTTATAAGTTTTAATTTTACATGGATAGGGAGCAATAGTTCTTTAAGTTAAAGTAACATCAAAATTTGAGTGGAATAAAAAAAAGGGGAAAAACAAAAAAAATAAAATAAAATATGAAATACAATTTAGGGAATATCTAAATTGCGCATATTAACTTATTCGAGTTGCTATAATATGTTTGATTTTTGTTTCAAATATTTAATTTAATTCAATAATCAGAGGGAACACATTATATGATTATCTATTTAATTCAATTAAAATTCAATTCATAATTAGAGGGAATGAATTTGTATTTTCCTCCAAATATTAGCCGTTTTTTGAATTAAAATTAGCAACGCTCTAAAATTGTTTAAGCTTTGAAATCATAGAAATTTAAAAAAAATCCATTTTAAAAAATAGTCGGATTTTGGAGATTGCTCAAATTTGAAAATGGTTGTAATTAAAAAAGAGTTTATGTTTTGAAAACGTTTAGATTTTAAAAATTGGTTAAAGTGGGGCCGTATTAAGGGCTGAATTCTTTTATCGTTCATAAAATGATCGGATCTGAAAGAATTTTTAAATTTATGGAGGTCTTAAATCTGAAATTTGGATTGAAACGGCATACGCCGCGGTCGTGTGGAGTAAAATATTCAAATTTTGGAAATGTTCGCATTCGAAAGCGGTTTAGATTTGAAAATTGTTGAAATTCAAGAAATCTCTATGTTGAGAAATTGCTCAAATTTTTGAAAATGGTCAAATTGGAGAGATATTCATATTCGAATTGTTTTGACGTTTATTAAATGCTTAGATTTTGTGGTCATGTTGATATGTTTGTCGCAGGTGTGAATACCGTGGTGTCAAAAATTTAAATTTGGAAATGTCCACATTAAAATTTGTTTAGATTTGAGTGTAATGAATTTCGGGAAATGTTTGCACATATTTGAAAGGCACTTAAAATATTGGAACGTTCAATTTTGAGTTTTGATCGTATGATGTGAATAGCCAGCGTTTATTGTTGTGTTCATGTTGATATTTTTGTCACATTTGTAAATACCGTGGTGTGGAAAATTGAAATTTGAAAGTGTCAATGTTTAAAATGTGTTCAAATTTGAATGTGCCAAAAAAAAATGTATTTATGGATTGTTTGATTCCCAAAAGTTAGTAAAACAGTTAAATTTGAAAGGCATTTGAAATTTTGAATTATTCAAATATGGATACCGTTTTTTTTATTTTTTATTTTTTGGTGAAATCCAAATTCGAAAATGGCTGCATTTTTGAAATTGTGTATATTTGAAAATTATTGAAGTTGCATTAAACAGTTAAATTTGAAAGGCATCTGGAATTTTGAAATATTTAAATTTGGATGACGCGTTTTTTTTGAAATTATTGAAGTTGCATTAAACAGTTAAATTTGGAAGGCATCTGGAATTTTGAAATTTTCAAATTTGGATGACGCGTTTTTTTTTGTGGTAAAATTCAAATTCGAAAGTGGCTACATTTTTGAATTTGTGCATATTTGAAAATTATTGAAGCTGCATTTGAAAAGTTGTTAATGTTTTTCTTTTTTTTTTGTTTTTAAAAAAAGGAAAATAGTTCAAAAAGAAAAGGGAGAAAAAAAAAAGGCTGGGCCAGCTGCACAGCAGCCAGCCCAGCCCAGTAAGCAGCCCAGCTGCTCAGCCCGGCCCGCTAAAGCGTCACGATGACGTCACCCACGGGCGAGCTCCGCCGCGGCGGCGTCGACGTCGCCGGCGGCGCACCCGCGCGATCTGGGACGCGGGAGCGAGCGCGACGGACGCGGCTCGACGCGAGGTGCACGTACGTGGCGGCACCGCCGCTTTAGGGTCGACGGAGCGTCGCCGGCGGTGGGCGAACGCGGCGGCGGCCTGCGAGTGCTACGGCGCCGATTCCGGCGAGCTGGCAGCGTCCCGGCAGGCGAGAGTGGGCGAGGAGAAAGAGGGCGCGACGGCGGAGGTCGGTGTGTTCGTCGATTCGTCCGGGGAGGGGCAGAGCGCCGTGGCGAGGCGTCGGCGGTGCGAGCGATTTTACACGTAAATCCTTGAAGTTTCCACAATTTACGAAATAGTCCTTTTTGAGGGGTTTCCTGTAAAAAACCTGCGCTAAAAGTCGTGCGGGAGGGGCAACCGGCTCGTCGCCGGTTCCACCGGATGCCACCGGATGACGTGGCGTGTCGCGATTGACGCGGATGCGCACGCACTGTTCCTAGCGCGTTTGGGAGGATGTGGCCCGATCCTGGCCGTCCGTTCCGTCGATAGGAAAACGCGCGACGTGGCTCGCTGGATCGGCCGAGGTCATGTCCCTCTTATAAGCATGCATGTCATCGTATTGTTATTAGCTGTGTGCCCTACCCCTACATGGATGCGCGCGGTATGGTGTCGTTACCTACGGGTCCCGCCGGAGACATGAACAATTATTAAACAAGCTATAGATCGTTTTCTTAAGCTAGAGACGAAAATAATTATCTAGAGTTTGTTGTGGTCAATCTTTTCTCTGAGGGCCTTGGCGCTTTGCTCGTGCCCCATTTTCTGATTACGGGTCATTTTCATGTGACGCACGCTAGAGCGGAAACAAATTTGAATGACCTCATTGGCCGGTCTCGAGAGCGCGGCAGTACAATATACTCCTACTGATTGATCGAGATGGCGACAAATCAGGGCCAGGGTATGAAAATGGTGTAGTAGAGCTCGATCCACACATGTGCATAAAAAAAATCACGAGTGTGCAGTGTGCGCAACAAGTTGATGTCGAGGGCTGGGGTTTCTTCACGATCTTAGTTTACTTCCGGCGGCTCTGGTACTTGTTTCTTCAAAGATGATTGCGACACCCACCAGCTTTTCAAAAGTGGTAGTCTATGTTTAAATCAGAACTGTGGAGAGACTTGTTGTGCTCACTTTACGGTTCGATGATGCACAAACAGGGTTTTACACATTTTCGTCACGACTTTGTGATCGTGTGAGGGTTTTGCCTTATTTACATTTGAGCCTCTTTACGTCGTAGGATCGGGCAACCGAGGAATAAGAAAATATAAAAAGAAGGAATGCAAGCACAAAGTAAAACTAGATAAATGGTGATCGACGAAACAAATGAAAACACATGAAAACGTCTTTGATCATACGCCATTGAGTGTAAAAAGAAGGGGTAGAAGTGGATTGAAATTTCCAATGAAATTGTGGTACATACATTCGATCCATACAAACTAGCTAGTGTCATTTTTTAAACAATATGTAGACTGGATTTCTCCATCATCCCTATGAAAATCCTTGAGACGCCTTAGTTTGCAACCGTGTGACAAGTCTTACCAATTTACTTAAGGCCTCTTTACTTCAGAGCTATTTCAGGAGAATTTCAAGAACTCTATCCATATTTGTTTGCCTACGTAGCATATTTTGTTTGTCAGATTAGGAGGCATAAGAGTTTTTTATCTACTTTTTGTGCAGTTCTTAAAGAAGATTTCCATTGAGCCCAACCTAAGGTATCAATTTTCTTTGTTTTAAATGACAACCATGACATAAACACAATTCGAAAAGAGAATATGTTGTGTTTTTGACGCGATGCAAAGGAAGCAACATCCACTCAGGTACTTTAGATTGATGTAGGATTCAACATTCCATGACATCATATTTGTTGTTGGAATCGAACAACAAGATAGTAGGGTGAAACTAAATAATGAGGACATGTGACACCACCGCCATCTACCACCAACTCTCATTTCATAACAAAGATTCCTAATTTGTTTCTCTACAATTAATTGTAAAACTAAATAATAAGAGAGATATTTGACACCGCCGCAACATATCACAAACTTAACTTTAATAAAGGTATTGCGAGGACTAATGAGATTTCACAATGTCTGAGATTGAAGTGTGATGCTTACTGCTGAATGCAAACAAAGTTCATGCACTCCAAACATTTTTGTTAGAATATTTGTGACTACTCTTGTATAGCTTACTGATTGAGTCTCATTTTTACCTTCTCTCTCTCTTGTACTCCCTCCGTCCCAAAATATAAGGCGCCCTTAAATTTCGCTGGTCAACGGCGTACAAGTTAGACCATGATTTGTACTTATAATATATTTATAAAATTTGCACAAAGATATATGAAATAAAAGACTTTTGCAAGACGAATCCAACGGTATCATTTATACATTTTGAATCCATATAATTTTGTATATATTACTGGTCAAAGTTGTACCTTGTTGACCAGCACAAAAATAGTGCGCCTTATATTTTGGTACGGAGGGAGTACATTTGAAGCCCTATTTCGTTCAAAGAAAACATGGAGATACAAGAATATAAAATTTTCTCTATGATAACATTATTCATCTGTTGGTTTCAAGGAATGGAGCAAAAGAAAACATTTGTTTTCGTCCCAAGTTTCAAAGGACGAAAAAGGCATAATTTTTACAAGCTATTTGAACTTTTTTTTTCAAATTCCTATGCACGAAGAATGAGACCAACGTCTTAAGTGGCACAATAACATCCTAATTATACCTTTTCATCTGATCTGATTTGGATTTGACCATGTTTATTAGGATTTGTGTGTCTTTCCTAATTCTCTGAAGCAAACACCCAAGTTTATATAATTTGTCTAATTTTTAACTCTCTATTTTACACATACATTCCTAGCATATTCTTGCGTTTTTTATTCATGCCCTTTAGCAACAAAACAATCCCTTGGTTGGTTGAGACTCTCATAGATTAGTTAGCAAGTGCTGTCATGCATGAATACTACCAAAGATCCGTCCGTCGATCTCACAGCCACGTGCGGTCAAGGGGCCCGGCCGGTCAAAGCTCGGATGGGCGGGCGGCTACCATGCCGTAGAGCTGTCAGAGTCAGACACGTTGTGGTGGGCGCGTGGGCCACCACCGCCGGACCTCGATCCCTTCCTCCCCGCCGCGCGCGCTCATCGATCAGGACCAGCCAGCTACGTCCACGCGGCGGCCGGCACGGCACCGTCGTGTTAAGCCCATCTCGACCGCCTCGTGTGTCCTCTCTCACCTCCAACATCGTCGTCGATCGCCATCGGTTTCGGTTCCTACGTCAAATCAAGCATGATCCAGTCGCCCTGATCCCCGCTCGCGCGCGTGCGGCGTCGTCGTCCCCGCCAGCCATGGATGATAGCTTATCCCCTGCGTCCTCCCATTCCTCCTGCCATCGATGCGAGCTAGCTGTAACCCTCTCCTCTATCAAACCTAGAGGCGCGCGGTGTGCTCCACTTGGTCTCTCTGTCGCTCTGTGCTTCATCGGTGCATGCATGGCGTCTCCACGCCTCTCTCTCTCTCTTCACATGCCCCCATGTTCCATTCTATCGCTGCTCGCATGGCCGGCCCCTGCGGCGACGCGATTCACGCCACGCACACAGCACGCTGTGTCATCGGTCGTCGGCGCGCGCCATGCATGGCATGGCATGGCTAATGGCTTGGCATCGATGATCCTCTGTGCAACCGAGCACGCGCGTCTCCTTTCCGACTTGCACAGAGCTAGCCAACTAGCTGCACGCAAGCACCATGAAAAAAACAGCGCGCTGTTTGAATTCGGCGCTATGACGTCTGGAAAGCATGGAAAAATAGTGTGCTATAGCAAAATAGTGGTGGCCCTAAAATATATTATTAGCGTGCTATATCGCGCTATTAGCGAGACCTTATAAACGATTTATTTAGCGAGACAATTCTCAAAACGCTACAGCTCGTGCTATTAGCGACGTTATAGGGCGCTACTTTTTCCATGCTGGAAAGTCCACTCTGCCTTTACTCGCTATAGTGCTATTCCTGAAATAGCACGCTATATCGGTATATCAGGTATATCACGCTATAACGTCATAAGTCGTAACGTTAGCATACTATTTTAGTATTTTTCTCTCGTCTATCGGTCCAAATACTGAGCTTTCCAACTTAGAATGTAGAAGTTGTGTCATGTTTGTCGTGGTGATGAACTGCAATCTGCTAGTTCCTATTTGAACGGGAAGATGACATCGTTAATACCGATGACTCTGAATAGGTAATTTATACTATGTTGTTACTCTCTGGGATGTTGATATTAAAGTTTTAAATAATTGAAGATCAATTTTAGTACATGCATATATTGTTCTAACATTTTTTGACTATATCCGTTATCTAGTTGAAACCATTAGTTTTTTTTAGATATATCTGGTATTTTTCGAGACGCTATTTAAATATAGCACGCTATTAACATGTATTGCATGTATAACATCTGAAGTAGGCCGCCGCTATTTCTCTTGGCACCCTACTTTATACCTTGGCAGGCACCGGAGCGAACCAGACATCTTTTGAATAACGGTACCGTTGATATTTTTATACTTTAACACCCATACAAACCCAGATACGCCATAACCACACTACAACATCATCCGGCCTTTATCCAAGAACACATCAAATCACACCATCCCCCTATTACAACTTTGAAAACCACTACATGCAGATCCATACATTGTTAACTTCACTAGAACAAAAAATATGAAATCTTACACACGATGCTATTCGGATCATTAGGGAAAATCTTTCGGAAAATAGCCGCATTCCTAGATTTCCATACTGACCATATCATGGCAGCCACTCCTATTGCTACCACATTCCTAACTTTACTAGGGGAACTACAAATCCACTCACCCACTTCCGAAAACTTTCCAGGTGAGCTAGATAAAAAAAGTACATCTATAACCCCAGGGATATCTGCCAAATCACATTCAAAGAATAGGTTATGGACGATTTCCAGACAATCACAAAACATGCACAATAGAATAATCTTAATTTTTTTAACAAGGAACCTCTGACATTAGATATTACAACAGATTACAGTACATTTCATTACAACTTTCACCCCGAAGAGAGTTGCCTAACTGCACAAATATGAAATCAACTACCGATGGAACATGATGCTTATGCCAAAGAGTACAGTCGGAGCCTGCCAGGGGGTCCGTCGAGAACTCGGACTCGAAATATCTGCAATCATACTCTTCCAGTGCCTCTTGCAGTCTAGCCAATTGTAGAGTCAGCGGCTGAACCAGCAATCGCGTTCGTAGGTACCTTTGAGGTAGGGGAATGAGCTAACATCTAAATGGGCCATCACCGAGCTCAATCTAGGTGGTTCTTGGCCGTTTAATATGAGAATCCATAGCGAAGACGCTCTCACCGACCTCCGGCAAATCCTAAACAGGAAGAACACATACTCATCATGCTCATTAGCTTGCAATGGATACAATGTGCCACAACCAGACATATAGCAATGAAGCTCATAGGATGAACTGGTGCTCACCAACCGGCGAGCACAAGGACGCCACCGCCAATGACGTTGGAGAAGCACAAGCGTCCGCATATAACATTTGGAGTTGATCTTGCTGCTAGAGGTAGTACCAAAAGTTTGATTTGAAGCGTATAGCATAATCCACATAGCAGCATCTAACATGACATTCAACACATGGCCATCACCCAAAACAACAAGAGGATATGGAATAAATCCCCTCCCTCGTGTGCAAAGAACCTTGCAACACCATACTCAGTTTCAAATTGTTGCACTTTGGCTGCATGTCTGACAGGATAGGTGACTCCACATCATGGATCAACAAGCTGGTAGTCTCCATAACCGTGCCACTTTCCTTAAACCAAGGAATCGACAAGGTAGCAGTAATGCTCTGACCGACGTTGCGATGAAGACCAAACAAGCTAGCAACAATGTCCATGACACCAGCCGCCCACTACGCAGTGCAGATCGAGGACAACAACCGCATCCAGGTGCATGCACTCCCACGGGACCAACCCATGCATCTTCCTCCGAAGAAGTCCAGCAGTAGATGTTGAATCGATGGGAGAAGCACGGCACTGCTGGGCAAGGAAGCACGAGATCCAAGGGGCCCCCTTCAGATCTTAGGATTAGGGGCCCTCCGTCGCCTTTTCTCCCGACCACTATGGACAGGTCCAGACCTCTCTCCCCCCTCACCGCCGGCCACCTTGCCCGCCGGCGATGGGGAGGAAGGAGACCGGAATCGGTGCTGGAAGGGAGGAGCAAGGGATTTTCGCCACAGAAGGGCAGACGCCACCGACCCACGGGGGAAGTCCAGTACAAAGATTGAAAAATCTTAATTTTATGTTGAACTTTATTAAACCACGTCCTCCTCTAGGGCGAGTTGAATTGGACAATTTCAATGCTAAATACATGGATTGGATTGGAAAAATACCAGACTTAATTAACAACCATATGCAAGATTCTTCTTCACTACTCAATTCCACACCCTCACACATCTGTTGGATCTGTCTCCACATATCAATAGTTACCCCAAATAAACCTAAATTTAATGGATCTCCAACCATGTCCCATAGCTCTAGCAAGACTGATATTACAACTAAAAGTTAAGTTGTACAAGCTGGGGAAATAATCGATTAAAGGCTTATGACCAATCTAGTAATCCTCCCAAAACCTTGTTCTCCTACCATTCCCCAAAATACTTTTATAACGTTTTAAAAAATGAATCTTAACATTCATCAAGCCTTACCAAAAATGAGATTGACCAGCGTTAAGCTTGCAATTGGCAAAACAATTATCTTTCACATACTTCTTCCTTCACTAACCTCCAAATCTACTACACCCAGCCCCCTCATTCCTTAGACTGGCGGAGCTAACTAACATTGTTCAAAAAGACATAAGATGAATTCCAAATTCCTAGCGCTATGCAAACTATCCCCAAACATGAAAATAGTATTATCCATGTACAACAACATATTTCCAACTAAATTTTTGACCCATGACGAGCTCAAGTAAATATAATTATACTAAAATTTGTATTTTTTAATTTTAATCATATTGTTATTTAAATAAATATATGTTATATACTATTTAGTTAACATTGTTAAACATACAATTTTTTTAATTGTTTTCCTTTATAAAGTGTCAATGTATATCATTGAAAATATATCTGAGTTGCTGATGCATGTAAAATGCATACATGAACTTTGCACTTTAATTGCTTATATTCCAATCATATTTGCATCATATAAGGGTTATATCAATGTTTTATCATGATTTTGGAAATATCTTAATGATTTCCTATTTTTATGGAATTAACCCTGCACAGGCAGAAAACCCCGTTTTCTTATTTTAATGTTTCAGGGACCCAAACGTCAACGAAATCACCTGGAAATTTACGGGCGTCAATATTTGGAAGGAAGAAGGACTACGGAAAAAGGAAGCAAGCAAACGGAGGCCCGAGGGCCAAACGGCATGGCCCACGCGGCCACAGTACAGGCCGCGTGGGACCCACCCGTTGGGCCTCGTGGCTCCGTTGCCGTCGATCTTCGCTCCACCGCATTCGTCTTGACCTAAAAACGCCTATAAAAAAGGTCCCCCGTCGTTCTCTGGAAGGAGCGCCGCACAAACACAGAAACACCGAAACGGAGATCAGGAGCTGCAGATTGGAGGGGGAAAACTCCGGCGGGGCGCTGCCGGCGTGGTCTCCATCTTCTCCATCGACTTCTCCACCGTCTCCATGATGAAGAGGGAGTAGTCCACCTCTGGACTATGGGTTTGTGGAAGTAACTTATGTATCTCTCCTCTCTTGAGCTTCACTAATTAGCACCGTATGAGCTGCTGAACATGATTACGGTCACCGTTGTAATACCTTTGTGGTGGATCTTTATGAGTTAATATATGTTTGAGATTGCAATGTTTGTTTCAGTTATGAGTATAGATGCATATTATGTACCCCGTTCTTGTCTACTTGTTTTGATCAAGCATGTTTATGAGAGCGTGTGTGGGGGAACGTGTGCATTAGTTGGAGTAACGGGGGGTGGCTAGTGCAGTGAACGTGAGAGAAAGTTCTGCGATCCACTTTGGTATCTTTACCTTACTTTGTTACCTCACTAGGGATAAACTAAAATACCATGCTACCGGGGATGTGGGCGTGACCATTGCCACTACTCCATGACTAGATCTAGCATGTTCTTATTTTCACTTCATGTCATGATACTTAATGCTATACTCTGAGTTATCTTAATTACTGAGGTGTTATGATTTAGTTCGCATCTTGGTGGAGTATAAGAGAGGTTAATAACCAAAAGATCTCTATGTTAGGACGTGATGCCCATATATCTAAGTAACTTGTTATCAAACCCTGTGTTGCAATCTCATATGTTAACTTTGTGTGTTCCATTGTCTACCACTTTATAAAGAGAGAGTGCATTTGTGAAACCATGAACCCCAGTCCATTTTTAATCATAAGAAACACCTTTCCAACACCATATACCACTTTTCTATTTTCAGCCATCATTAAATCCGAAAATACAAAAATACTTTTCATCTTGCATACATCATTCAAAAACCCAAAAATATCATTTATCATTGCATCCACCATCATTGCATATTTATTTCTTGTTTGCATTGCATAACTATCCTGATATCATTCTTACACCTTGTGCTTGACAACCACAGGTGAGGTTGAGGACCAAAACATCTAACCTTGTTTTGTAGGTAACCAAAAGAAGGATAAGAAGATAAATCTACCACTTCAGATTCCCCGAGAGTTCGATATTAAACCCTCGAGTCACCCCTCGTGGGGAAAACTGTCTTCCACTTACTATACACTCTGCACTTGGAGTCTCAACCTAATCCCGTTATTTGTGCAGGCATCAAGACTTGCTCTTCGGGATCATCAAGACGTTTTCTGGCGCCGTTGCCGGGGAATCGTAGCTGAGAGATTTATCCAAGGGTGTGCATCATCGCATTCATCTCACAACAAAGTCAACGTCACCAACTTGTGCTAACACCTAAGCTTGGGGAGGTTGCACCTACGTGAGCACCATCTTATCCATCTTTACTTACAAAGCAATTTATTTGTTTTGTTAGTGTCATTGCATATCATATCATATTTATTTCAGTTTTGCATAAAAAATTAAAAATACCAAAAAAAACTTGCTAAAATGAATCCTAGTGCTGAAATGAACAACTTTGGTCAATACTATGGAGAGTCATTGATGGATGCTTGGTATAGAATTAAGGACACTAGTAAAAATGGTGTCATTAAATATACTCCTGCCACTGTGATAAGAAACTTCTATAAAGGTATAGATGGCTGGTCTAAATGTTTTCTAGACTCATTGACTAGTGGAAAATTTGCTTCTGGAAATCCCTCACATGCTAATAATTTGATGGAAAATTTATTTGGGAATTCTATAGAATCCAAATATGAAACTGGGATCAAACAACTAAAAGCTTCTATGGATAGGTCAACTTTATGTCTACAAACTTATGTGGAGGACTATCCTACTAAAAATGATTTGCATTCATTTATCCTTCATACCAAGTCTAGGATGAAAAAGACAAATAACACTCTTTCTGGAATCTCTTTGAAAATGGAAACAATATTGAACTATGCCAAGTCTAAAAAGAAGTTGACTAGGGAATTGAATGAAAGAATATCTTCTATGCTGGAACCTTTAGATAGGGATATTAAGAATCATGTTGAAGGGAGGATGACCTCCTAATAGCCTTGAATCTTGCTTTAAAGAAAAGGAATGAGAATCTTGCTTGGGAAGAAGTTGAGGAAGTTAAAATGCTTAATGAAGTCAAGGATCCTTTGCTTGACTTAGAAAATTGTAGCTTGCATGAATTAATATCTATCTTACAAAAATTTGCAAGTGATCCTTCCATCAACACTAACCAAGCAGGTTTTGGTTCTTATATTGCTAATCATGTCTTGAAAGAAAAGATTGCTAGGTACAACCAAGAGGCTATGATACCACCTAAGCTTGGGGATATGTGGATACCTAAGGTACTAGTAACTATTGGAAAAGAGACACACCATGCCATACTTGATCTAGGATCTAGTGTCTCTGTTTTATCTAAAGAACTATATGAAGTGCTTGAATTGAAAAATCTTGAAAAATGCTCTATTGAACTAGCACTTGCTGATGACTCTATTAAACATGCTTTGGGAAAAGTAAGTGATGTTATGGTAGAGTTACATATGACTTTTGTGCCTGTGGATTTTCTAATCATGGATATGGGGAATAAAACCTCTAGTCCTATTATTCTTGGAAGACCTTTTCTTCGTACCACAGGTGCTATCATTGATTCAAAGGAAGGGAATGTAAAGTTTCAGTTTCCACACAAGAAGTGCATGGAACACTTTCCAAGGAAGAGGGAACCACCAAAGTTCAAGCTCCCTCATGAGCTTCGTCCACAATAAAACAACAAGTAAGAAGCCTAGCTATATGGCTATAAAGAAAGCGCTTTGCGGGAGGCAACCCGGTTATTTTTGTGTGTGATTTTTCTTTGTGTCCTCTTGCTGTAACAAGAGATTTGTGTCTAGTTAGGTTCTGGAGTTTTTAATAAAGTGCCAAGTTTTACCCTTTTTGGTTTGAAAAGTTGCTTATTAGTTCGGAGATTTTATTCCTGCACGAATCAGTGCACGGTATGATTTTTAATTCTTATTCTGTAACTCCGAATGAGCTCATATTTGAACTGTAGTTGCAACTTTTCATCCTCTGTATGCATGAATTTTTCGGAATTTTTCGAGAAAGTTTGGTAGGGTAGAAAAATACGTTTTGCTGCTGCTGTTTTTCTGGACAGATTCTGTCCCATTTTGTTTGATGCATGCTTTGAGCTTTTAAGTTGAATCTTTTTGATCCAATTGAGTTTATGAGTAGGCATACAACATTATACACTTTCTGGACATTCATATGAATTTTTGTTCAAGGATTATATGCAGCAAGGAACCTATTTGTTTATCACTATTAATGCACCCCACAGAAAAGAGATGGGAGAAACGGTGTTTTGAAGTTTTTTCACAGGGATTGGAGGAGATGCACCAAGAGCTATCCAAGGATGGTGAAGACCATAAGCTTGGGGATGTGAAGACAACCCCGCTGGACCTACACACTCTCGGTTTGCACACGTCCAACTTCTGTTTTTCGATCGAAACACTTTATCGCATAAACTTGGAGCGTCGTTTTTGTTTTTGTTTGAGTCTTGAGAGACCACCACACTATCAATTATATATGAGAGAGCTACTGGAAATATGGGTTGAAATATGTTGGATGCTTTTATAAGATTGGGAAAAGGGATGTTTGACTTGATTTTTAATGATACATATAGTTGCATGATTCATGAGCTTGTTTATGAGTAATAGTTTGCAAATTCTTTTTGTAGAGCTATCACTTATTCATGTTTTGGTGCTGATTGTTATTTTACTTGGTTTAACATGGATTAGTTAGTTCTATGGACACTCATGCATGCATCTAGATGGTCAACTTTCTCCCTTTTGCTAGCCCAAAAACTCCAACAAGCAAAAACTTGTTTCCAACACCTTCAACCAAAGTTATTCCAGTGAGTCCACCATATCTACCTATTGGCTTTATGCTATTCCGAGTATGTTTAACATGTTTTGTGTTATCTTACCTCTGAATGAAAATGTTTATGTTATTGATTGCAATGGAAAAAATTGGTTATATAGCTCTCACGAACTTGATGCACAATGTTCTTTTATTTGCATAATAAAACATGACCCATTGTGATTAAGATTATGATGCTAGTGGCTTGATAAATGTTCGAGGTTGGAGTTAGCCCATATGTGCTGTCACATGCAAGCTTTCAACATGCTCTTCATCTCATTTAGTTGATATCATGTACTTTTGTTATGGATGCTATCATGTGAAATGAGGTGGAAATGAAGTAGTTTAAATGAGTTTGTATAAATGGTTAGAGAGACGCCTGGGCCGCTAATCTAAGCCATGCATCATTCATGGTGGAAATTTACTTACATACTATGGTGAACCTTCTGTGATACACCTTGCAATAAAAAACTATTCCAAATGGTAAATAAAAAGGGTGTTGAGATTGTTCATTTTGTTTGTTTGTCTTGTCATTTTGATATGGGCTTGTTCCATATCTGGGACAAGAGGTACCCCAGTTGACGCTCTTGATGATACTATTATTACTTACAATGATATAATTGAACTTGCTTTGTTTCCTAAGTTGAGTAACATGGTGTAGGTACTTGTATTCAAGGGGCATGAGACATCCAACCTTTACTTTGTCAAGCACACTACTCATATTTGCTTTCACTTTAACCTTAATCATTCAAGATGCTATGATAGGGGCAATGAGAGCTTGACACCAATGAATACCTTATTGCAATCATTAACTTAAGTAGAAGAGTTTGGAAGTTGGATGAAACTTATGCATGCTTTACCTCTACTCACATATACATCTTTCCAAAGTGTACACCTATCATATTCAGATTTTCATCTACACTCTATGACCATTGTAGGATGTTCTACTTATCATTATGCATACATGTGTTCCATATTACTTGCTACTATGTTACACTTTGTGAACTATCAATGAACATCCTTGTCTTGAATACTTGATATCACTTCATAAACTATTTGCATATTGCTACTCCTTTGAAGAATGAATCATTTGACTATATGTAGCAATAGTAATCATCTTTGATATCCATTGTTAAGTATTAAATTGCAAAGTCCATGTTAGTTTTATCATCTTCATACTCGAGGACGAGCATGGATTAAGCTTGGGGATGTTGATGCATGTAAAATGCATACATGAACTTTGCACTTTAATTGCTTATATTCCAATCATATTTGCATCATATAAGGGTTATATCAATGTTTTATCATGATTTTGGAATATCTTCATATTTCCTATTTTTATGGAATTAACCCTGCACAGGCAGAAAACCCGTTTTTATTTTAATGTTTCAGGGACCCAAACGTCAACGAAATCACCTGGAAATTTACGGGCGTCAATATTTGGAAGGAAGAAGGACTACGGAAAAAGGAAGCAAGCAAACGGAGGCCCGAGGGCCAAACGGGCATGGCCCACGCGGCCCAGTACCAGGCCGCGTGGGACCCACCCGTTGGGCCTCGTGGCTCCGTTGCCGTCGATCTTCGCTCCACCGCCTTCGTCTTGACCTAAAAACGCCTATAAAAAAGGTCCCCCGACGTTCTCTGGAAGGAGCGCCGCACAAACACAGAAACACCGAAACGGAGATCAGGAGCTGCAGATTGGAGGGGGAAAACTCCGGCGGGGCGCTGCCGGCGTGGTCTCCATCTTCTCCATCGACTTCTCCACCGTCTCCATGATGAAGAGGGAGTAGTCCACCTCTGGACTATGGGTTTGTGGAAGTAACTTATGTATCTCTCCTCTCTTGAGCTTCACTAATTAGCACCGTATGAGCTGCTGAACATGATTACGGTCACCGTTGTAATACCTTTGTGGTGGATCTTTATGAGTTAATATATGTTTGAGATTGCAATGTTTGTTTCAGTTATGAGTATAGATGCATATTATGTACCCCGTTCTTGTCTACTTGTTTTGATCAAGCATGTTTATGAGAGCGTGTGTGGGGGAACGTGTGCATTAGTTGGAGTAACGGGGGGTGGCTAGTGCAGTGAACGTGAGAGAAAGTTCTGCGATCCACTTTGGTATCTTTACCTTACTTTGTTACCTCACTAGGGATAAACTAAAATACCATGCTACCGGGGATGTGGGCGTGACCATTGCCACTACTCCATGACTAGATCTAGCATGTTCTTATTTTCACTTCATGTCATGATACTTAATGCTATACTCTGAGTTATCTTAATTACTGAGGTGTTATGATTTAGTTCGCATCTTGGTGGAGTATAAGAGAGGTTAATAACCAAAAGATCTCTATGTTAGGACGTGATGCCCATATATCTAAGTAACTTGTTATCAAACCCTGTGTTGCAATCTCATATGTTAACTTTGTGTGTTCCATTGTCTACCACTTTATAAAGAGAGAGTGCATTTGTGAAACCATGAACCCCAGTCCATTTTTAATCATAAGAAACACCTTTCCAACACCATATACCACTTTTTATTTTCAGCCATCATTAAATCCGAAAATACAAAAATACTTTTCATCTTGCATACATCATTCAAAAACCCAAAAATATCATTTATCATTGCATCCACCATCATTGCATATTTATTTCTTGTTTGCATTGCATAACTATCCTGATATCATTCTTACACCTTGTGCTTGACAACCACAGGTGAGGTTGAGGACCAAAACATCTAACCTTGTTTTGTAGGTAACCAAAAGAAGGATAAGAAGATAAATCTACCACTTCAGATTCCCCGAGAGTTCGATATTAAACCCTCGAGTCACCCCTCGTGGGGAAAACTGTCTTCCACTATACTATACACTCTGCACTTGGAGTCTCAACCTAAATCCCGTTATTTGTGCAGGCATCAAGACTTGCTCTTCGGGATCATCAGTTGCGCAAGAAGTTTTCTTCCTTTGTGAGATATTACCCTTTACAAGATACAAAACATTTTAAATGTGGGGAATAAAAGGAAAAACACGCGCCTATGTATTATTGTGCGAATGTTCATCTCTATTTTTAATGTTATTAAATATGTCGGTAGAGATTCCATAGTATACAACGTAACAACTATCTTAATATAGGAGTGTAGTGTATGGTTTTGTAAAACTATATGTAGAAAATTCTAGAGTATAAATTAAATAGTTGGCATGACCTTCATAATCAAATGTGTCTTGTAGATCATAATGGATTCGGTAATAAGATGATAATATGTTTGAGATCTATACCTGTTATTTAAGTAGCATTGCATATAGTAATAACGACAGACATTAAATAATATTGTTCCTACTAATTTTACAAACATATAATTCAGTTATTGTATATGCTCACCACAATGTGTCTCTGTACCACATGGTGTATACAAATGCATTTGTTAGTTTCAAATAGGAAGTTATGTATGAAATTAAACATTGGAAATGTATCTAGCAAAACATTTAATATGACATGTGTGTGTCATCCGTTGTACCTATTAGCAAAAAAACCTTGTCGTCACCGATCTAAATGGTTTGCTCTTACGTGGTACATTATATTGGTATGTCGCGTGTAATTGGTTTATACGAACTAAGATCAAATTTATATTGTTTATAAATACTAAGTAGTATCTCATATGTGACAAATAATAGTATAAAATTTCTAACGTACTTTACAATTTGAGTCCCGCATCCACTCAGGGCTCGGGGCGGTCACCCTGTTTGCCCGGCCTATGGGCTGCTTCTGATCCCACCCTCTACTAGATCATCCAACACCCCATTAATTTAACCACAACAACTAGCTCTCTTAATCATTAAGGATAACCCTGATGCGTTCCTTTCTTGACTCAAAATATGGACCTATACAATAACCATAACTGCCACTTACCTTTTCTCTCACCGAATTCATAACCCATCTAACAAACTTGACCGGGAGACCCTTCGTAATCATTACTTATTCTAAAAAGGTCCAACTAATATTATTGTACGCTTTCTCGAAGTCAATTTTAAATGACACAACATCCATCTTACTCTTATATATGCACCTCATGCATAACCTCATGGAGAACCACTACCTCGTCTTGAATGAAACGATCTTTAATAAATGCACTCTGGACCGGAGAGATCACTTTATCAGCTACCTTAATAATTCTATTATCAATACTTCAATAATGATTATGAACATCGCACTCAACAAACAAATAGGTATATATTGCTGATTTTTATCAGCCCCCACATTTTTGGAAGAAAGGTCAAAACCCCATAATTTAACATAACGATATCAAGCCTATCATGAAAAGGAATCAAGAAACATGTACACAAGAACACCACTAACCAAATCCCAAAAGTGCTGATAAAACTAAGTAGGCAACCCATCGGGCCCGGAGCATTATTATGTTTCATCTGGAACACAACCTCTCTAATTTCACTAAGGGTGAGCATTTTATCTAGGTTGAATCTATCATAATCATCTAAATTACATGTCACTAAGTCATCAGTCACATGCATTTTCACTCCATTAACGGCAGGGCCTAACAATTGCTTAAACAAAATCAGTAGCATGCACCAAAATATCCCTATTCCCTGGCACTAACTCACTAAGCCCTCATCCTGATTAAGCCAACCAATTTTTTTTCTTTCTCCTTCTACCACTGGCCCTAGCCATATATAAGATTTAAAACCCCTAATGCTCCCTGCATGACCTCATGGTCTTGATATGTACTACTATTTGCACCCTGGTAGTGCATAAATTTATTAACATATCTATATCAGATCGTGCTACTAGTTAGCTAATTCAATATAGTTTGGATACTACTCTGTCTTCACTAGCTTATCGAGCAATACAGAACAAATTAAACCATAGATACATACTAGGTTAGAGGGGCAAGAGATTGGACCAAATCATGGTTTGGAAGAAATGAAGTGGACAAAGGCGTAGGGACAATGTCGATATCAACAATCTCCAGTACGTGGCCATTAAAATACTGAGCACTTGTGCAAAAGTATTAAAGCGCGAAAGAGCTACTAGCTGACGCCTAACGGTGTAGGTTTACCCAACTAAACGCCATTGTTTTATGAGTTCGAGCTTATGATTAACTTATCTTGAAGAGTATTGTATTGCATCGGGGGTTGGGCTAGATGCCCGGCCGTGCCAATGTACTCGCTACAATTGTAAACGCGCGCTTCGATGGGACGCCTTGCCTGAATTACGACAAAAAAACTGTGCCCGGTGACTTCTCACTGCTGTGATACTACATGTTTTGTATAATCAATTACAAGTAGAATTTGAAGAGTTAGATGATTAAGTTGCATCGTTTAAATTTTCAGTTTCGAAAAGTAGGCTGCTATAGCTTATGCGTATATAGGATCGGTATGTAAAGCCGGCTCGGCAATTCTTAACTTATATGCATTTCTACGCGTAAAGCACAAAATTTCGGAAAGACTCGTGAACAAAAATAAATAGTAGTAGTCACAAAATTGCAACTACCCTTAACTAACTAAACCTCATCATTCGGAGCTGAGCCCACGTACGTCTCAGTTCATGGATATGCTAAATAGATGTTGTCAATTGTCATACATGCTCAACCGACAGCAGATTAAGCAGCATGTGTAGAGGCGGAACCTTTCCGAAGTATACAACATTATCATACGCATCTGTAGTCGTGCAGCTGATTAAGCAGAAATACATAGAGAGCTGTCCTTTGTGCTCGATCCAACCCACCGCTTGATTGTATTATTGATAATTATCCTTGTTCCTCGGTCGAATGAACGATCAACTGGCTTTGTCAAGGTCGCATAAACATGTAAAGCGTGATAATTTATATGAACTGCAAGCATAGCCTGAGGTACTATATACTATTATGTGCAAAACGAGGTAAGTGTATATTTAATCTCAACATGTAAAGGCTTGAACAGTTGAAATATCGAGATCAACTAGATTATCAATTCAGGTACTCTGTAGTTAGTATAAATTCCAGTTCGCAGAAGTTCCATATATAGAAATACAATGCTGCAGCTCCATAGATCATGTTCCAAATAGTCCAAATCTGCATCCCAACACTTGGGATCTATTCTGGGAACTAGCTACTCCCTGCAAGAGAAGGACACGCATGGTATGCCAGAATAACTTAATTAACATCATGTCCCGGACTTTATTATTAATTTATGGGATGCACTGAAAGGAGCCGAGATTAGACCGATCGACATGACTGCAGGGCCACGACGTACTTAATTAAACACCACTTGATTTAATCATGCCATCTCGTGAAGCTCTAACCAGCGAGCATCCAATGATAGGCCGGCCGATGGATTTTAAAACTAATAATGGCGGGCTAAAGATTGGTTAAAGTAGCGTGGATGCAAGTGGGTTGGGGATTAGATTAGATTAGCTGATCAGAACATCATCATCATCAGAGTTTTGCATTAAGATAATCCGCGCGCGGCGCTCTGTCTAGCTCGTCGCCGGCGCCGGGCTTGCATGTGCCGTCTCCCGTGCTTGTCGTCGACCGACGGCCCTCGCCCTCCCTGTCAGATTAGATTAGCTAGGCAATGATAATTAAGCTTTCTTTCTTTTGGTTAAACAAGGCGTCTCTGACTTTAGCGCTCGATCCATCCATCGACTGTCAAGGACGGCCCTCCCTTAAGCAGCCTAGCTTGCATAGTCTGTGATCTGTGCGCATTACTTTAGGGGCTGATTGATTGGACTCGGATGAAGTGACGCGCCAAGTTGGCAACTAACACGGCGGTCTTAATCTGGCCGTCACCTAATCCGGGCTAGATACATGCATGCTGCTGCTGCTTAAAACTCAATGGCCGGCCAGCTCCCGTGCGCTTTCAACTCTCCTTGTCATTTCATGGAATTATGTGTCCCTCCATCTCGACATGTCCTGGTCGAGAACTAGTAACGATCATCTAGCTAACCCCGCCCATCGTTCTCCATCGATCTTCATAGACGATCTAGTTTCAGCAAGTCTGTTTTTTCCTCTTCTTGGAAATGGCAGCACATACATACCTTTTCCTTCGTGCTACAATGATCTTAATCGAAATGTCGTTGATCTATTATTTTGGCGTTCTGATTGATTGGTGGAGTGTTGAGCTGAACCGACATGGGAATAAACCAGACGTGTGTAGGAGGAGGAGGGAGTACTACAAAAATGGGTTGTTCAGGAGTATCTTTAGGACTATGCGCTTTAATTAGTAGTCAAACGAATCATGGATCAGGCAGCAGGATATGCTAGATTAGTACAGTCCAAGAATGCAAATAAGGCAAGGTCAGGAGGACACTTGTCGACCAATGGACGACCAAAGGCTCTCTCTTTGCTGACCTAAAAAAAAGGGAACGCATGCATGCTGTAGGGCAGCGAGGAGCGGTGGTTGCCCCAGAAGCGGGCCGCGGCGGCACGTGGGAGGAGAGGAGGAGCCTCCGGTGGGCCCACCCGTACACGTGGGAGGCGGGCCCCGCGGCTAGGGAAGGAGAACCGGAGATGTCACGTCGAATCTTTGACGCGGGCGATGGGCCGCGCTAATAAGCGAAGGGGCGGTGGCGGCCCGCGCGCCCACGTGACCCTGCCGGCGACCGCCGAGGCGCGCCGCCGGGGCTGCCGTCACGTCAGCGAATTGCAGCGGCCGTCAGCCATGCCTCATGGGCTCCTGTATTCGCCGAGAGGTGGTGGAGATCACTCAAGCCCACTATGTAGTAATCCTTCCCTGGCCCATCGACGACTTTTTTCTTTCTTTTTGGAAGGGAAAAGAACTGGACGAGAACTTGTAAAAGGAGTAGTACGGAGATTCACGTAGAGCCTGCATGATTCGGTTTCATATATTATTCTGCCTTGTGCGAGAAAGGGAGGTGCACTCGTTCGTTTTTTTAATTTTAGTGGAGAAGGAAAATGATGCAAGTTGTTCGTAGTGCTGCGCAAGAACCAGCATGGTCAGCGATGATATTCGTTTGACAAAGCGGGCAGCAATTTGAGATTGACAAGAGTTTTTTCTATTTGAAATCAGTGGGCTCAAGGAACCAAAGCATATTCAACCTTTTTGAAATTCGTGCGCCAACTGCTTGAAGTACAATCTGATATTCTGATCAACATGTACACCCGGAAATCAGAACACGAATGAAAGCAGCTAGATAAACAAAAAAGACCGAACTCTTACTGTTGTAGACAAAATAAATAACTATACGGCATAAAGGGAACAGTAACATCAATCACAACTTCACAGGTATAATCTGATATTCTCATCTGCTGCTATCTAAAAGAACTGAAGAACAAATGTCTAATCAACACAAGCATCTGGAGGGTTACGCAAACAAAATTACAAACAGAAGCTGCACGATAAGTTAGGTGTTTTCTTCACAAATTATGCTGGCAACGCAGGTTTGCACCTGAAACCTGTCGCCTGAAGGGAACCTCGCAAGGCTCGGCTCGCTTAATCAGCAGTATGTACAGTCTGATTTGTTTCGTCGACAAGCTCGCTGTCTGGTGATTCTCCTGTCTAAATATGTTCAGCACTGGCTGGATCCTGGGGGGCTACTCAGGAAGCAGCCTTGGAAACATCTTTACTCGATCGGTTGTACTTCATGTGGCTCTTCACAAGCTGGCCAGCGGCTAGAGCAGCAAGGAGTGAGAGCTCGCCGGCAAGTACACTGCCAGCTACAATGGTAGCCAGGAGTCTAGCATTCGCGCCGGGTGAGCCATGATGTGAACCTTTCACACCAAGCAGGTTCAAACAGGCGGCCTGTGAGGCAAGACAGGTACCTCCCCCAACTGTGCCCACCTGAAGAAACAAAAACTGAACCACTTAACACGGACAACTTAATATCAGGAGGTACTAATGAAGGATCGCAGTGCTCTCATGATCGAATTGCGGACTATGAAGCATAACGCAAAAAAATGAATGATTCAACAAGAGATCTTGGCTAAAATATTAATCATTTCAGTGACTGATGACAGACTGCGCTACGATCTACATAGAGTAGAAACTTGATTCCAGTTACCAAAAACTGAAAGGAAAAAGAGATTACCTCAATGGACGGCATGGTCACAGAGATGTGGAGATCCTTTCCGCCATTCACTGCCTCCAACATGGTGATGCAATGTGAGCTTTCAACATTTTGCGCAGGGTCCTGGCCAGTCGCGATGAATAGGGCAGTTACGATATTGCTTGCATGGGCATTGAAACCTCCAAGTGCTCCAGCTACAGCTGATCCAGCAAGATTTTTGATAATGTTTAGCTCGACAAGTTTTTCCACATTTGTCTTTAGAACACTCTGTACAACTTTTCCTTTAATTGTAGCCTCACAAACAACAGATTTTCCACGACCTTCTATCCAATTTACAGCAGTAGGTTTCTTGTCTGAACAGTAGTTACCTGATATACGCAAAGTTAATTCATTTTGCAAATGCTGGACAAAGAAGAATGCTGATAATAGGCACTGTACATCATAGGATGGTGCTGAAGTAGTCCACTATACAAGATGCCATAAGCCCATAAGAATAAAATAGGTTTGCTCTGAGACAACGGAAAACTAGCAGATTCATTGTTTCCTTTAATCACAGCAGCTTCTATTGTACACTCAAGGTATAGTAGTTAACAGGAAATGATTGCGTAAAAGAATTAAATTCCACCAAATAACCTATATACTACTTTTTTTTTTAGAAAATAGGGTGTGCGGTTCCCCAGCCTCTGCATCAAAATGATGCACACAGCCACAACCTATATACTACTGGAACAGTTTTCTCATTTTACAGCAGCAGCAGACGGGGGAAAACATGTATGTCTTGGATACATTGATCAAAGAGTTCTTTCAGTAGTTCAGTGCCGGTTGCCCAACATTCTAGTACGAAATCCAGAACACCATTATTTTAGTTATCTGCTAAAAGGATGTAGTATTGTATTGAGGATGAAAAATGCAAAACAATCTGCAGTTTGCCATAACAAAGGAAAGAGTTGAAACCAGATATGCTGATGACATCCATGTCAGGGAAGTTGTTCAGCAGATAGCCTAAGACATTCTCAACGCCTTTTGACACCATATTCATTCCCATAGCATCTCCAGTACTGCAGGTAAATCTCATGTAAAGGTTTCTTCCAGCTAGTGCACACTTAATACCTTGAAGCCTACCAAATCTGCTTGATCTGCAGATGCAAAACATTTCAAACAATTTGGTCATTAAACTGCTGTAGAAGTTTACACATCAACTGCATTATTAAGTTTTTTTATGAAAAGAGATCAATGGAAATACAGAGATCACACAAGCGGTAAAAGCCGTTTGCAATTGCAAAAATGGAACCAGTGTTCAAACATTAGCACCAAAGCAGCCAACATTTTAAGAACTAAAGTGACATCTGTTTGGTACCAACAACAACAGGCCTTGTCTCTAAACTGTGAATAACTTGACAGGAAAAAATCCAAAGAGCAAAGTGGTGGAAATCTTAGATAGAGTCATAGGGGTTACATAGTAGTCAACTAAAGCACATCTACAGAAAAATTGAAGCTCTGTTCAAAATTAATTGAAGCTAAGACAAACCATTTTAAGTTTGACCAAGTCTACAGAAAAATACATCAACAACCACAACACCATTTTAATTTCATTAGATTCATCAAAAAAAAATACCGTATATATTTGACGTTGTACATATTATCCCATTTTTCTATAGACTTTGCTAAAATATAGAAAATTTTGAGTTAGGATAAAGCTAGAACTTCAGTTAATTTGGAATGGACTTGTATTTCAGAAATCAAAGTAAATAAAGAATTAGGAAAGTATACAATATACCATTACTTTAAAATGCAAGAATCAAATGCTAAAACACAAGCTAATATAAGCCGATGGTAACAGATCTTTCCATGATTTTTCTCCAAACTTCGAATGAACAGAAAAATAATTACATAAAGAATGCCTTATGAAACGGTAACACTACCCTGATTCTAAATAGTACTAAATGACATATTAAGAACTTTTGCACATGGACCGATGGTTATCTAGAGGTTCCAAACAACGGAAATAAATAACTGAAAGCTTCTACATAACATAAACTGAACATGGCTACAGTTACTAGGCCGACAACAATACCTTCCAAGCAGCAAGTACACTAAGATGATTGATTATTCTACACGACATAAAACAACAGAACATATGCACCTGAACCTCTGAAAGAGGATACACGTGCACTCGCTAAACGTTCAAAGTACACAAGATGACATCCATTTCACATGCTCTGAAGTTTGAGAAGCGCAAAGCGACACTTTCTTGTCGTTCCACGGCGTTTGAGGAAATGCAAAGCCACAATTCAGGGTCCATACTGTAGAAAAGGTATAATTTGGCATTTATCTCAGTTAAGCTAGTACCAATCATATGAATCAAGCAATAATACATAATTCTACTGACACCTCAATAGGCTGTCAAAGCCGTTGTAACACAAAGATGATTAACATCCGTTTCACATGCTCTGAAGTTTGAGAAGCGCAAAGCGACACTTTCTTGTCGTTCCACGACGTTTGAGGAAATGCAAAGCGACAATTTAGGGTCCATACTGTAGAAAAGGTATAATTTGGCATTTATCGCAGTTAAGCTAGTACCAATCGTATGAATCAGACAATAATATATATAATGCTGACACCTCAATAGGCTGTCAAATCCGCTGTAACACAAAGATGATTAATTATTCTACACACCATAAATCAACAGAACATATGCATCCTAAACCTCTGAAAGAGGATACACGTGCACTCGCTAAACGTTCAAAGTGCACAAGAAAACATCCGTTTCACATGCTCTGAAGTTTGAGAAGCGTAAAGCGACACTTTCTTGTCGTTCCCCGACATTTGAGGAGATGCGAAGCGACAATTCAGGGTCCATAGTGTAGAAAAGGTATAATTTGGCATTTATCGCAGTTAAGCTAGTACCAATCGCATGAATCAGGCAATAATATATAATGCTACTGACACCTCAATAGGCTGTCAAAGCCGTTGTAACACAAAGATGATTAATTATTCTACACGCCATAAAACAACATAAAATATGCATCCTAAACCTCTGAAAGAGGATACACGTGCACTCGCTAAACGTTCAAAGTGCACAAGATGACATCCATTTCACATGCTCTAAAGTTTGAGAAGCGCAAAGCGACACTTTCTTGTCGTTCCCCAGCATTTGAGGAAATGTGAATCGACAATTCAGGGTCCATACTGTAGAAAAGGTATAATTTGGCATTTATCACAGTTAAGCTAGTACCAATCGTATGAATCAAGCAATAATAAATAATGCTACTGACAACTCAATAGGCTGTCAAAGCCGTTGTAACACAAAGATGATTAATTATTCTACACAACATAAATCAACAGAACATATGCATCATAAACCTCTGAAAGAGGATACACGTGCACTCGCTAAACGTTCAAAGTGCACAAGATGACACCCATTTCACATGCTCTGAAGTTTGAGAAGCGCAAAGCGACACTTTCTTGTCGTTCCCCGACATTTGAGGAAATGCGAAGCGACAATTCAGGGTCCATACTGTAGAAAAGGTATGATTTGGCATTTATCGCAGTCAAGCTAGTACCAATCATATGAATCAGGCAATAACATATAATGCTACTGACACCTCAATAGGTGTCAAAGCCGTTGTAACACAAAGATGGTTAATTATTCTACACACCATAAATCAATAGAACATATGCACCCTAAACCTCTGAAAGAGGATACACGTGCACTCGCTAAAAGGTTCAATGTGCACAAGATGACATCATTTGAGAGGCGCAAACCGACACTCGGTTGCCGTTCCCCGAGGTTTTAGGAATCGCAAAGCGACAACTCTGGGTCAATACTGCAGAAAAGGTATGAACTGGCATATATCGCGGTTAGCCAGTACCAAAAGGATGGATCAGGCAATAATATATAATGCTACTGACGCCTCAATAGGCTGTCAAAGCCGTTGTAACACAAAGATGATTAATTATTCTACACACCATAAATCAATAGAACATATGCACCCTAAACCTCTGAAAGAGGATACACGTGCACTCGCTAAAGGTTCAATGTGCACAGGATGACATCATTGAGAAGCTCAAACCGACATTTTGTTGCCGTTCCCCGAGGTTTTAGGAATTGCAAAGCGACAACTCCGGGTCAATACTGCGGAAAAGGTATAAACTGGCATTTATCGCAGTTAGCCAGTACTAAAAGGATGGATCGGGCAACATAATGCTACTGATACCTCAATAGGCCGTTAAAGCCGTTGAAGTTGCCTCAACAAGTGCATGTGCAATAAGGCAATTCTACGTAGTGGTCTCTACCCCATCATCAACCAAATGAGAAAGGGACTTGCTTTGGTGTGCAATCACCTGACCTTTCAAATACATGCAGTTCTACCTTCTACTCTTCTAGCTATCAACATCACACCAATACTAAGAAAACCACATGGCAACTAAAGTATGCATTTTTAATCATCACTGACGCATATACTTATCCATTGTCAAGATTGACGGGAGTGAGAGCCTACTTATTGAAGACAGCAGCCAGGGCCTCAAAATTGGCAGGCGCCTCAACAAACATCTTGAGCTCCGCTGCCCGCTTGGCACTAGGCATCTTGAGGGCGGGCGCGCGGGACATGGCGTCCCGGAGCAGCACGCTGTCGGCACCCCCGGACGCTGCAATGGCCCTGCAGCCGCGGTTGACGCTGGCGACGAGGCAGCCCTCGGTGGTCGCCATGGGGACATGGTACTCGCGGCCGTCCAGGAGCAGCGGGCCGGCGACTCCGACCGGCAGCTGCACGTACCCGACGGGCATCTCACAGCATTGCCCCAGGATGGCCTGGTAGTCCATCCCGTCGAACGGGAGCCCCTCCACGCCCCGCCCCGTGATCCGCCGCAGCGCCTCCCGCCTCAGCCTGGCGGCGCGGCGGCAGTCCCCGAGCCGCGACTCCAGGCGGTGCGACGGGAGCGCCCCGGACACGACCGCGGCGACGATCTCCTCGTCCTCGTCGTCCGGGCGGTCGGGCATTGGCGACGGTGCGACGGCCGCCGGCGAGCGGCGGGAGCCATCGATGTCGTCCGCGGCGCCGGCGCCGGCGCTGCTGGCGGGGGTCTCGGACTGCGCGAAGTATGCGCCGAAGAGGCTGAGGAGGTAGATGACGGAGGCGAGCTGGCAGACGACGGCGACGAACTCGCGGCCGCCGTGGGGGAACCGGAGGGGGCGGTCCCGGTCGCTGCAGAGGCGGAGCAGGTCGCATGAGGAGAGCACGAGCGAGACCATGGCGAGGCCGTTGGTGATCCGCATCGGGAGGGGCGCCGTGAGGGCCCGCCGCGCCGCCGCGATGCGGCCGCCGACCCGGCGCGCGTCCATCCGTCGAGACCGCCGCGCGGGGGCTAGGGCGAGATCGCGGGCAGTTACGAGCGAGCCGGAGCCGGAGCTGTGTGACCGTGCTGGGTTGTGCCGTCTGCGTTGCTTCTGCTGGTTCTCCGGGTGGTGCGTGTGCCGCGTGCGGCCGGGGCCGGCGCGGAAGGTGGCAGATGGACGGCCGAGGAGTGGATCGGACGGCGGAGAGTGGTTCTTTGGTGTGCACGGAAAATGCAGATGCGGAGGAGGTCAGATGTTCGGTGTGACAGGGATCAAAGGGACAGAGCCGGGCACGGTGCCCTCGCGGCCGACGTATGTTCACATCTTCTTTCTTTTCTTGCAAGTAGAGGATTTGGTCTCATATCAAGTGGAGAGGGAAAGTAGAACTAGCCCACGGCCTTCTCCAACAAAACCAAACACACTAGCACACTCATACATTCATACTGTAAAGTCTATTTTGAATTCATTCATCGAAATCGAACTCTGAACTCCTAACTGCGGCTTCGTTTGGATGTCGATATCGGTAGGCTTGAAATTGAATTGTGCTAAAATACCAAAGAATATGAATTTGTCATGAATTCAAATTATGTTGTTTGGTTGTTCACTGAATTGGCTCATGAAATCCTGGCGAGTCACCAATTCCGAATGTTGTTTGGATGGTCAAGCGTGAAATTAAACATGATATATGAATATGAAGCTTCTACCTTGCAGCACATGTCTAAAAACTAAGTCTGCACAACATGTCCATATGTAAGAATTATAATGTATTCATAGAAATAAAAAATGTTAATACCAGTAAAACTGTTCCAAAACATGAATAAAAATGTCTACAAAATGTTTGCAACGGTAACAACCTAGTAGTCATTTGATAATTTGCAACAACATAGTTCCAAGTCTCTTATAACGAACATACATAGCTTAGTTGTTATGACACCAAGGCAATAGTTTCACAAGCAACAACACAGAGGTACTTATGTCTTTTACAATAAGCATAGATAACAGGAAAACCATGAAGGCAACATCAAGAGCCAATCTTTCCTGAATTGCATAGGCAACTCCACTTTTTTGTGTCGGGAATTCTGATTGGAAGTGCAAATGGATTTTTAACAGTACATTTTTTTTCAATGTTTAAATTCATATGTTCGTTTTCATCTCTCAAAGATCACTAAAACATGGGAGTGGCGCGGCCGCCGTGCCCTATTTTGAGGCATCTGCTTGAGCGGCCATGCCCTAAAACAAGACATCCGCAATAGAAAAAAAAAATTGGTGCCCTAAAACAGTAAAACAGGTGTCCTATAAGCGAATATCGGTGCCCTAATATAGGGCATCTATCAGAGATGCTCTAAGCGTCCATGCAATGGCAGTTTAGCATAGGCTCATAGTAGGTTGCGAGCCAAAAGAATGAAATCAACTCAAGTGCAACAAGGATTTCTGAAGGAGGTGTAGCCGTTGGCAATGGTATCGGAATAGTAGTCTTCAAAACATCTTGAAATGAGGTTTTCATATCTCCAAGCATACGTATAATAGCTTCACCGTTTCTCTGCCTCTTTTGGGGCAATTATGGAGACACTTCATATGCGGTTGCCTCTAGTCGAGCCTCAACCCCCGTCTTAGCACCTTCACCATGTCAGAAATATAATATATTACACAACCCTTTCCATCAGTTCAAACTTTTGAGATAGTTGGCTAGTGCATCAATCTGATATGGTATCAGAGGCATAGGTCTAGAGTTCAAGTCCTGGCCAACGCAGTATTAAAATAAATATCTGCGGACACCCTAATCCACATCCTAGACTCGTGAAGAAAAAGTCCACAACCTAGACGTGAGGGGGAGTGTCAGAAATATAATATATTGCACAACCTTTTCCATCAGTTCGAACTTTTGAGATAGTTGACTAGTGCATCAATCTAATACACCATTTTCATGATCCTTTGAGTATATGGTGTTGATATGATCCCAATTCTTACCACCTTTATCTTGTAAGAAGCTCCACCCTTGTGGCCCTCCAAAATATACACACAAGCGATGTCATGATGAAGCATGGAAGTATTCGAAACACAAATTACAAGATCCTTATGCATTTACATACCTCCACATTTCTGGAGCACACATCATCACTATCCATTGACAGCCTATTGTTGATCCAATCCTATATAAATCCACTTTGGGTAAGTATCTTTCTAATGACCTTGTAATGCTTGTCAAAAGTTTTGATTCCTGCGTGATGTCCTTTTGGCATTTCTCCCGCACATTGTGTATAACAACATTGTAAACATGAGGCTTCCATCTATTATGGGCATGGTCGCCACTGGTGTGATACTCCTCAAGGACCTCCGACAAAGCAGTGTACATGTCATCAGTCCAAGAGTACCCTCTTTGATTTTTGATCAGACATGGTGCTATAATGTATATACAAAATTACAACTTAAGATAAAGTAAGACAATAACAAGAACACATGATTCAAAATTCATTTTTGTAAATATAATATTTCTCCTCTTCCTTCTTTTATTCACTTCATTAATACAAGCAATTCTAAGTGATCTGACATTAAGCTGGTACAATGCAGAAAACTAGTTGTAAGATTCTAGATAGAAAATACGTTTCTCTAAATCAAACAAACAGAAGATCACATGCAACTCCAACGACACCCTCAGTTTATGTCTGGTTTTTGTCCCTTCTAATCCGTTTATGGCCCCCTTCTTTTCAGCTTATTTTTCAGATTCTCCCAGAAGCTACCCTCCATCAGCTTCTTCCAGAATCTCATTTTTTAAATTTGTTTAAACTTCTAAATTTGTCTTCCCAATACTTATTTAGAAGTTTAAACAAATTTAAAAAACGAGATTCTGAGAGAAGCTGATGGAGGGTAGCTTCTGGGAGAATCTGAAAAATAAGCTGAAAAGAAGGGGGCCTATGTCTGGTTTGACCCATATTTTCAAAAGAAAAGGTAAAATTATATTTACACTAAACTAAAACCTAAAATATAAACACAAACATAAATATGAATTTAACCATGAAATCAAACTTACGCTTTAGTAGAAACATTAAAAATATTACACACACTTAAATAAAACAAACTAGGTTTAGTCTTCATTGCATTTGATGACGATCGCCGACACCTAGCATCCGGAAGTGAAGGTGGTGGCGATGGTGCCTCCTCCACTGCGGAGTTCAACCTCCAAGACGGGCCACTCCACGACCTTCTCTGCCCACCTTGCTCAGCTACCCCACGTACATCTCGCTAACATTTTGCGCGACGTTGGAGGAGTCGGAGTCCACGGACGAGGGGTCATCCTGAAACTACTCCTTCTGCGGCAAAGAAAGAGTGGCACCGGAGCTTGTGCTTCTCAGCCAACAGATGTCCCAAACGAGCGAGTCGATAGTGTTTTTGGAAAGGGCCCAGTCCATTGTCGTCAGGGACGCGCACCAGGCACAGATGGTGGTGAGGCGCGCCTCACTAGTGGGCGGCGGCAAAACCAAAACCCTAATAAAATTTAGGTGCCAACCTTGAGGTAGGTGGCAGTTGGGCGGTGCCTCCCAGTTCACACACGAGTACTCGCGCACCTCTGTCACACGTTCGTCAGGCGCGGCAATCAACGGCGGTGGATTTGCGTTTCGATTAAATAGTGCCCGAGCCACCGCTTATCCGGCGGCCCAGATATATTTTTCCGGGCCAGCCCAATATACGGTATCTGCTTGGGCCAGAAAAAGAGGCCGCCCCCCATATCGGCCAAAAAAAGAGGGGGCGTATTGGGTATATGCTAGAGATGCTCTTAGCGCGTTTTTACCTTGCACAAGACGGAGGTGCCGTTTTGGCTCTAGATAGGAGTAGAGACTCCCATTATGGAAAAATAATTTTGTAAAAGTTAAAAAATTCTGAAAAAAAAATTCGGTGTACACACGAACATTTTATATTGACGCAACAAGTTTCACGGAAAAAGACATTTTGTGTGGCTTGCGTAAAAAAGACAAATTGGGGTGCTACAAAACGACTTGTTGTGAGACATTTTTTGTCTTTTTAACACAACCCACAAAAATGTCTTTTTTCCATGAATTTTGTGTGTGAACATAGAATATCCAGATGTACACCCAGATTTTTTTTCGATTGTTTGACATTTTGAATTGCGTTTTTGAGCAACAGGAGCATCTGCTCCTACAATCCGAAATGGATTTCCCGCACAAGACTGGTTTCGTTTCTTCCGAACAACCACAACTGAATTTCGCAATCAACTGCGGGTTCCATTCGAAAAGCCAAGTTCGTTGTCTGATCTTTTGTTGCCTTGTGGGCTGGGGTCCCCGTAGCTGGAGGCACCAACCGGACGCAAAAACCCTCCGCCCCACCCCAATCACAATATCCAGATGTACACCCTTTTAATTCCTTGGGCTCGCTTCAGTGCTTGTAGTCGTCGCTAGGTGGTCTACGGACCTAGTGTAACTTTTTGTTGTTTCTTGTGTTCTTTGTACTGCTTCACAATTAATGAATAGATCGGAAATTTAGGACTTTAGTCAATAAACATTATGGTAACTTTACTCAGAATGATTTTGTCTAAAAACTTAACCGTGGATTATGACACATGCGATAGGGAATTAATCAGCATCTGAAAACATAGTTGACTAAACTCAACTGTGGGTTTTGACACATGTGAAGATGAATTAATCATCATCATGTAAAAGCCGCGTTGACGCGAAATAACCAACTTGTTTGTTCGGACAACCTACTAGAGTGTTTGCTCCGAATTACCAACATGCAACCTAAGTTTAGAACGAAAGTGTTGAATACGAAATAAGCCCCCAATGCAACATATAGGGCGTATATCCACAAGACTGGTTTCGTTGCAATTAGTATTCCCTCCGTTTCTAAATATAAGATGTTTTACCCCTTTTTAGATTCAAATTTATCTACATATATCTAGACTATGCATGTTCAGTCATTTCAGTTTGTATATCAACATGTGAAATAGTTAGAACATCTTATACTCCTACGTTCACTTCACTTTTATAAGGAATTTTACCTACGATTTCAATTTTAACCACATACATACTAAAATTAGTGATTTGTACATAAATTTCCTAATTTTAGTATGTACGTAGCCAAAATTGAAATGGTAGACAGAGTAGCTTATAAAAGTGAATGGAGGGAGTATTTATATTTAGGAACGGAGCGAGTATTTCGGAACAACCACGACTGAAGGCGGGTTCCACTCGAAAAGTCGAGTTTGTTGGGCTGATCTTTTGTTGCCTTGTGTTGGTAGGACACTTTAGTTTTTTGAGAATCTTCTGGTAGGACACATGGGTTTTAAGAATGGGAAGGACCTTAAGTATGGAGGCCCAGAAAGAAGATTTTGGTGCATTCGAGTTGGGCCGCCAAATCGAAGAGCCCCGGAAATACTTAGCTTGCAGAACAAGGTGCAGATGATCCCTTGGCTTTGGGTAATGCGCCAAGCAGACATGAGAATCGGGCTTTGGTTAATAGCATGCAAATTCCTAATTCCCAAGCTAGCATCCCTCTTTTTTTGTGAACAGAGATCTTTCCAAGCTTTTAGGCAAAGAGTGCGCGTGTTAGGATCTTCTCGTACTCCCGTCCACCAAAAAGTCCTAATAATGGCTGTGAGTTTAGAGATAAACTTTTTGGAGAAAAGGATGCTCGATAGATAATAAACTGGAGCGGAAGAGAAGACATATAAGTGTCTAATAATATGACACGTCGTTAGCGTAGAAAAGGAAGTATGTGCCAGCCGTCTTCGAACTAACTTTGCATATTGCAAATTTGTGGCAGCCTACTCCATGCATCTTCTTGCACGTCGCTGATTGTTTACTAGTATGATCGAGAGTTGACCTGATCGGATCATGATTCTGATGTACGCTGCTTCACGGAGGGCAGCAACTAGCTTCCAACTGTTGCATACCCCTATCAATTATATTTAGCTCTTTGTACTGCAGCTAGGAGAACTCTTCCGTGGACTAGTGGTAGCCGTGCATATGCGCATAAGGGACCAGGTCCCGGGTTCGAGACCTCACTTCTACCTTAATGACAATGCCGGGTGGAGTCCCCCTCCGGTCTTGTTGTTTTACTGCAGCTAGCAACCGGGGCAAAAGGGTACAGTTTCTCTGAAGTAATCCGATTTAATTAATTCCATGGTGAGAAACGCAGCGCCGACTGCTAATCAATCTCACAACTCTCACTACAATATAGTATAGTTGAATTTGGTTAATTAATAGTCTACTGATCTCGGTCTTCATCTTGATGATCTGGTCGGCCGGGCGCTTAGCTAGCTACTACTATAAAACAGGGGCCTCTCCGCCTCTACTCCTCCATCCACCTTACCTTACCTCTCCTATCCACCCCTCAAAGCTATAGCAGCCTGGCCGCAATGGGTTCCCGCTCCCGCGCCATGCTTATGATGGCAGCCGTGTTCATGCTGGTCATCTTCGCCGAGCAGCTTCCGATAGCGGCGGCACCGGTGGTGCGGGGGGAGTAAATGTTCCTGACGAGTGCGCCGAGTGCAAGGTAGTGTGCGAGTATGTGGGGCCAAATGTGGTAGCGATTCCTTTGGATGGGCCAGAGAAGGATATCATTGTAGAATTATGAGATTGGCGGAATTGGTGGATGTTGTATTGAGCCTCATGGGCGAGTATATATGGGGTACAAGACTTGGAGGGCAAGAAGCCTCTCCTAGAGATAAGGTAGGAGACGGATTACAAATCCTATACTACCAAATATAGCTATACCGAATATATCTCTAACATCCCCCCGCAGTCGTAGCGGTAGCGTCGTGAACAACTGGAACGTCGCGGACGGTCAGACTGGAGATAAGCCGAAGTAGAATCCAGTGGGCTGACATCCCCCCGCAGTAGGAGCGGGAACGTCGTGGACGGTGTCGCGGCGCAGAGCTTGGACTGTAGAGGAAGCTCATGAGGAGCTCAAGCGTGGTGATAGCCCTTGTTGCCGATGTCGAGGGAGCCGAGAGCGTTGGGCGGTGCAGCCTTGGTCGGGGTAGCCGTGTGAGGGGTCGCCATGGTTGATGTCGTGGTCGGGGTTGCCGGTGTCGAGGTAGACGCAGAAAAAGCCGCTTGCGCATAGTACGCGATGAGAGTGACGGGGATGCGTCGAGGCAGTCGTCGAGGATGCCGATGCCGAAGATGACGCAGTACGAACCGTCGAGGACGAGGTGCGGCCATTGTTTTGCCGAAACAAGGCGCACGTCGGGGACGAAGGCATACTCCAGTTTTGCCAGAACCGAGTACGCAAAGACGAAGTCGGTGACACGGTCGAGGCAGCCGTAGAGGAGGAAGTCGATGCCGAAGACGTTGTCGAAGCCGATGAAGACGAGGCGCCGACCCGAATTTGCCAGACCTGGGGACACATCGGGGACGAAGGCACACACCGGTGTTGCCAGTACCGTGCATGCGGGGGCAGGGACCACCATGAACCATACGCCAGCGTCGGAGGGACTAGCAGAGGAGGCCTCTTGAACGGTTGCGAGTCGCAGAGCGACGTAGAGGAGAGATGTCGATGCAGTCCGCGGTTGTCGGAGTAGACGTAGTCGGGGACGGGGATGATGACGCTGGCGACGAGGTCGTGGTGGACGAAGACATAGAAGGCGGCGAAGGCAGCAGCAGCTTGGAGTGGCCATGCTGGACGCCTAGACAAGGAGTGGTCAGCGGGACCTGCGACGGCCTGAGGTGGCCAGCAGGTTACCTGTAGAACTGCGGCGGCGTTTACTCGAGGTAGGCGAGGAAGAACCCGGCGGCGTGACGAAGACCATGCGCGGACGGTGGCGTTCCCACGCCGAGGGAGTCGGCGCGGCGCATACCACGTAGAAGTCGACGTGCAGGGACGACGAAGAGGACCGCGTGCCGCGGCGCTACAGCCCGAAGGGGCGACGCAGCAGCAGTACGCGGGTCGGGGCGACGGCGGGTGTCGCCAGCGGCATACACGCCTGGGAAGGCGCGTTGGCTGCCGGCAACATGGACCAATGGCGGCGGCGCGGCGGCCCGAAGGGGCGACGCGGCGGCAGCCTGTAGCTCGATCGGTGGTAGGCGCGTGCTCGGGGACGTGCTTGGCGGTGCACGCGCGATCGGTTGATCAGACCGACGCAGCGCGGAACGCGCCATGGCGGCGACGACGACGCGCAGATCGGAGTCGATGGCGAAGTTGTCGATGAAGTCCCGGTCGATGACGGCGAAGACGAACCGGCGATGGAGACCTTGCAAGCGAGAGAAGCCGGCGGCGATGCGTCGAGACGTGGACGGCGCGCCCGGCCTTGCTGCGCGGTCGGTGAAGACGAGCCGGTCGGTGCGGAGTCGGCGTCGGCGTGTTGTCCGCGATAGCCGGCTTGGAGGAGCCGAACGGTGCGAAGTCGGCGCCGGCGAGTCGGCCGTGATAGCCGGTTGTCGAGGAGGGGGCCGGTACAGGTCGATGCCGTTGTCGGAGTAGAGGCGCGAGAAGATGACAACGGTGGTGGGCGACGCAAACCGATCTTAGATCGGAAAACCAAAAAGAAACGCCGATAAAAAAACGACCGGCGAGAGAGAAAAACCGGATCAAGAGATCGGAAAAAAGACACTAGGGCAGCCGATCAACCGATCGACGGACGAACCCTAGGTACGGGTCGCGCGGCCCCCGAGAGAGATCATGGAGATCGATCTCCCCGGGGGCGGCGCGGTGCGGAAGCGCGGCGGCGGCGGCTAGGTCAGATCGTGCCGCTCTGATACCATGTAGAATTATGAGATTGGCGGAACTGGTGGATGTTGTATTGAGCCTCATGGGCGAGTATATATGGGGTACAAGACTTGGAGGGCAAGAAACCTCTCCTAGAGATAAGGTAGGAGACGGATTACAAATCCTATACTACCAAATATAGCTATACCGAATATATCTCTAACAATCATCGAGGAAGATGCAGAGAATTTGTTCAAAATATGCATGAAACAATGCATTGATAAGTGCATTGAAAAAGGAAAGGCACCTTAATCATCTACGTCCTCTCGGCGCGCGCGTTCTTTCTTACTACTACAGTACTTTTATATGGTTTTCGTGCCATATTTAACGTGTCATATCTACGACATGTTACATGCACTTGTTGTTCTTCTTGCCGTCGTTTTTCCTACCATTACAAGCACATGCGCCAGTGCCTTCAAATTATGTATCCATTTTTCGATCCTCCATTTCGGTGGACATATGTAATGTAATGTAATGTAATGCATGTTTCAGTTATCGTTATCATTAATAATAAATAAAAGGAAAGAGTTTTATTCCTGGATTCCACTTGTTTTGTAACCTCCAGCTATAACGGGTAATTTGTAATGCTTCTTCTCGCAATCCGATGGTCCATCTGATGCTCGAAAACCACACAAGGGGGCTGATTAGCCTTGTATTGCATATTGTATGGATAAAATTTAACCTAGTATTGTTTTCGTTGCAATTGGGGCGGAGCCCGGGCTATAGTCGTGAACCAAAGGAAGGATTAAAGAAGATTTAATACGACAAACCTTGACTGCCCGCTAGATATGGGTGTGTGCTTTTGCCCAGGCTTCCATGGCCAGCTAGCTTCGCCACAAATTTCCGCAGCTGAATTTCGCAATCAACCGCGGGTTCGATTCGAAAAGTTGAGTTCGTTGGCTGATCTTTTGTTGCCTTGTGGGCTGGGGTCCCCATAACTGAAGGCGCCAACCGGACGCAAAAACCCTCCGCCCCGCCCCGCCCCAATCACAATCCCCTTTCCGGCTTTCCCCTCGCCCCCGTCCCCCACTTTTTTCTTCCTTCCACTCCGTCCGTCCCCCGATTCTCCCCACTCCCGCCGCCGCCCCAATCCCTTCGCGCCGCCACCGGGTCGAGGGTCCCCTCCGATCCCCGCCACAGGAATCCACCGATCCGCCCGCCTCCCACTCCCTCCTTGCCAGATGGCTCAGCAGCAGCACGCGGGGTCGGCGTCCGGGTCAGCGTCGGCGTCGAGCTCCAGCTCGGGGCTGCACCTGCCCAGCGCCTCGCCCTTCGGGGACACCACCCACACCAAGCTCTTCGTGGGGGGCCTCGCCTGGGAGACCACCAGCGAGAGCCTCCGCCGCTTCTACCACCGCTTCGGGGACATCCTCGAGGCCGTCGTCATTTCCGACCGCCACTCCGGCCGCTCCAAAGGATACGGCTTTGTAAGTGCCCGCTCCTCCTCCTCAATTTCGCTGCTATCGATTGATTATGCCTCTACGTGTTGATGGACGCGCTGCAGCAGCAGTGTTGGGTTGCTAAGTTTGTACATGGTCGTCTCCCCAGGTGACGTTCCGCGACCCTGAGTCGGCGACTAAGGCCTGCGAGGACCCGTCGCCTATGATCGACGGCAGGCGGGCCAACTGTAACCTGGCCTCGCTAGGTCGCGCCCAGCCTTCCGTACCCCTCGGTATTGTTCTCTTCTTCTAATATACACCTAATTCGCTAAAAAAAAATCTGTTCGGCCTAGCTTGTACACATTTTGAGAACAGTCTTGAAGTAGTATTTCTTGTTCGCAAGTTAATCTAGCAAGGCGTATATTGCTTGCTACTGCTTTGTGCAACTAAATCAATCACCTCTACCATGAGTCTTCCCTAACAGAAGTAGTCACATCTCACACGAGTCCGTGATGCTTAGTTGCTCACTATGAAATTCAGTTAACCCTCATCATGTGCAAACTGGAAAGTAAGTAAAAAACAATTCAACAATGGGAAGAAAAGGGCTAGGGCATTCTCACCAAGGTTGCTCATGTTATTCATAAAAGTGTTCTTTCGATATTCATGTGTTCTGAAAACATGCATTCTCTATAGGGCGGCCACGATCAGCTGGCTCCTACTTTGGTGTTCCCGTTCCAAGGGGCATTTATGTAGGTGGTTACGGTCAGCACCGACCACTTCCATTTGGTACTACCAGGGATTCCGGTTCCACAATACAGGTAAGATTTTGTGTGGTGTATGACTTATTGAATTTATATCCGATGCAACTTCTTTAGAGCACAAGTTATAAGCAATCTCAGCGAGTTGATGATGTATCACCGATGCTATTAAACTGGCAAATGAGATGGCATGTTTATAACTCCCATCTAGTCCCTAGATTGTCTCTTCACGACTTTCAAGTTTTTTTTAGGTAGCTTGTTCACAACTTTTCAGTTGACCTTCATAGTTTATATTTCGTTACCCCTTACATTTGCAAAAATTAACTAGGCACAGTTTTCTTGCAGTTTTCTTAAACTACCAATGTACTTGATTTAAGAAACATATGTGAGTCATCAAGTTGCAATGTCACCACACTTTTGAAGATAATTTCTCTAGTTTTTTTACATTTCCCTTTTCACCATCTATCACTTGGGCACAGAAATATGACCAGATGTATTTGCTTGCTTTGTTCACTTGTCTTGATTGCGCATATGCTTGCCCCCCTTTGTTATACCCATCCCACTCATTTCCCCTTCCTTTGAAAATGATCAAAAGATCAAATGCACTTGTGTTCATCGAGCAAAGCATCAATGCCATGAAGCAATAAGAAGTGCATTCAGTTCATTTTCTTCTTCTTTTTTGCAGTTACTCCACATATGGGACCGAATACATCTATCCACAGGTTAAAGTGTGAAACTGTTAACTTAAGTATTCTTGCAGAACACAAGTCATACAAAACATTAACATGTGCTGAAAAATGTTTCTTCACAGGGTACAGTAAACCCATATGTTGGTCAGCAATACGTTCCAGTTTATGGAGTTCAACTGCAGCAAATACTGCTAACCAGTCATTTAGCCCATTGAGCCCATCCATTTCTGGTGGGTTCAATGGTTATCCGACGATGCAGGGTTACACTATGCCAGGAAATCAATTTGTGCATCTCACTGGGTCGAACCTTCATAACTCATCTCCAACACATCATCAGGCTCCCTTCTTAGTAGGTAAGCCTTCTCCAAATCACAATTTTCAGTATATGTTAGGCTTGCTTTTTAATCTAAAGAAAGAGCCTTTCAACCAAACTCAACACGGTTTATCACATGTGTTCTGTGAGTGTGCATTCCTGATTATTTCTAAGTTACTATGCAGTGTTGCATGTTCTATTAACCATCACAAGTTCCATTTAGCTCGGGTTTGGTTTTGTTCAGATTTACAGTGTAGATGCCGATATGTTGTGTAATTATATGGCCATAATTTTTACACATGTTTCACTGTTTGTTTACATATTTTGACTATCAACATGACAACTGAGATCTAAAGTATTGACGTATTTTAAGGAGGCAGCAACTGTTCCTCTGTCCCATTATATAAGACGTTTTAATAAGCTAAATTAGCTTCACAAAACGTCTTATATATTGGTACGGAGGGAGTAGTTTTTTGTCGTGTGGGAAGATCTTTCAGGTAAGTTCAGAGCACATAAGAATGCTCAGTGTGGGAAGATCTTTGTGGTTTTTGCATCTCTCTTCTCAATGTAGTTTACAGTGATGCCACTACCAGTTATAATGGATTATAACTGTCAATGTGTTATCGAGGCTCTAGCGTATTACGTCAGCTTCTTGAAACTCCTTTTGACAATCTGTACGTCTGCAACTGGTGCTTGGTAGTTTGGTTGAGATTCTCACCTGGCTCTGCTGAATTCCAACTGCATTCACTGAGCAACAGTCTTTCACACTGAATTATTATGATAAAATGAGCATACTTGTACATTTTACTTCCCAAATCTTTTCCAGTATTCTATTAAATTGTTTTGCTCTTTTGGATAACTATGTGTTGGCTTTTGCAGCGGCACCGGTTCCCTCCCATCCACACTTACTTGTTCCAGCCCACTCACCTCAGTTTACACAAGCTAGTGGTTCAGACCAAAAAGCAAGCTGAACCATGCACCCAAACATTTATACCTTGAGGTTTGCTTTCTCTGGGTCATCGTTATCTTGTTTGCTTGTTGACCATAGCGGTAACTGACACTGAATTTTTTATTCCTACCAGGTAACTTTAGGTTGCAGCAGGATTAAGAGAGCAGTGCTACTGTATTTGCAGCACCTGTTCTTACCTGGCAAAAATCATCCTTGTATTCATAAGGTATGTAGTGTACCAACTACCGAGAAATCATCCTTGCATTCACGAGGTAGTGCATAAATGTACATGGATAATGGTCTCCTAACTGGCCCCATTCGATTGCGCATGTGTGCTTTTGTCTGTTTATCAATAGAACTGTTATTGCCATTCATACATTTTAGTTTTGTTCGTGCAAGTTGATTACTACTCATTGACAATGATTTTTGGGATGAAACTCCGCAGGTTGTCCTTATCATGATCAACATATGTACCTGGAGATCATGAAGTGTCCCGATGGATGGGGCAATATCTCAAGAGCAACGGCTGCTCTGGTCAGTTTGGCTTGGTTCAAGTCCTGTCCTGGTGGGACTGTAATCATTGGGAGCTTGAAGCACCGGATACAGCATCATTGATCCTGTATCTAACAAGTCATGGAGATACAGTGGATGCTGGAATGGAGTCCAGCAACCCTGTAAGGTTGACTAATCCCATTGGATTAGTCATGATGGCACTCAGATGACTATCCATCTGAAGAATCACCAAGTTAGAGTGGTTTACTGTCACGAGTCGGAGTCTCGCATATGTGTTGGTCTGTTGTCATGATCTATCTATCCTGTGGTTCGTACTAGGCGTATCGATAACTAAATAATGGATTTCTGGTACCTTAGGGCTTACACATGATGTTCAGTTTATCCAAAGGGTGGTCGGAGATGGCCCTGCTTCTGTATCCCAACTGGGTAATCAGAGCTTCTCTGCGTTACTAAGCAGCTGGTAGTCAGATCAAGATGCATTTTATCCGTGGTACAGTTGGTAATGGTCCCAGACCTGTTGTTCTGTACCACGTCCGAGAAGTTATAATGTACTTTTACATTGCTATGAGCTTTGATAGCTCCAAGAAGAGTCTTGTTCTATTTAAATAAAACCGAGGTTGAGAATCCAGTGATGTGGTGTAGCATCATGGGTTTTCACAGACTTGTCATGTTGTGTTGCGCAGTTTTGTGTATTGAGTGAACTGGGGATTCATAAAGAGAAGTGTCTAAAAAATGTCGTTGTATATCTACCTGAAAAACAGTATGTTCGTTTGATTTTTGAATGTACAACTGTTCAAACTTCTTGCTTTTCTGGTACCTAGAAGAACTGGCAGAGGCTAATAACTTTGCCAAGATGCTGTACAAATTATCAAGTTTGATGATAGTACTTGAAAGTGAGCGCTTTATGAGCAAACCAATGTTACAATTTTTACATCCTATGTGTTGCAAGCCACGAGGGTATATGCCATTCCAGCTGCTTTTACTTCACATATGCAAAGCTACTGCATCATGTTATGGCTCTTGAAATGAACACACTCCAGCTGGAACGCTACTGTACTCTGCATCATTGTTGGAGCATCTATCATAGAACTCTTAATTTGAGTTTGTCATATCCAGCTTTTGTCTTGTACGTCTCAAATAGTTCTTGAAGCGCAAGAACAAATTGTTCATGGACCTCATTTATCTGTCAACCAAGTCATAATGCACTTCAGAATCTTAAACATATGCATGATTTCAAAAGTTGTCTTCAAAGTTACAAAGCAACAAAAACTCAGATGATAATGTCATACTTTAAGGAGATGTATAAAACACTGTCCCCAGTGAGTAACTGATCAAGACTGGTTTAGATAGCAGACTGTAGAAGCCCAGAATGAGAAACAAAAAATGCACACTGGTGAGGGTATCCAACAATGTCATTGTTTTATTGTGTATTAACAGAGAGTATAAACTATAGAATGCACAGATGCACGTATGGCCGTATAGGTTATGACTCCGCTACGTATTCTCTTTCGTTTTCCAGTTATGTTTGATGGAAAAATCACTCAGCATTGCTCAAAAGATTTTTTTGGTTGAAAGCTAGAAAGAATAACAATCATCGATATAATGCAACAGAATGATTCTCACCTCATCATAGGTAGGCTGAGGATTTTTCTTAACCTCGATTGGTTTTCCAACAATCAGATGCAATGGTGTCGCGAAAGGGATGGGGGTCCTGTGTTCCAATGTGCATGTTAGGTCATGTGAACTCTTGAACGCCAATAAGAATACTGAATCGAAATTATTTTCCACAAATCAATCAGTGCAAATGTAGAAAAAAGAGGATATGTATGACGAAATTTCTTTACCCAAATTTCCCCCAGAAGATAATCGGCGTAAATTTAATTGCTCTAGCAATCTTGACGATTAACTTGCCACCTGGCCTCCACCACTTAAACACAAAGCTCTAATAGAAAATAGCACACAGAATAAGCAGATTGAATATCATGAATGAATTTACTTAGGGACAGCAATATTCAAAATTAGGAGTATGATGAACTTGTGGGGACAAGGTTTGCTAAACAATTTCACGTCATCTAGATTCAGTGTGTCCATTTTAAAGTTAGGTAGCCTCTTAAAGTTTGCAACCATCCAACCTCCATCAGTATTTATTAGGCACACAAGAAATTAATGATACGTCAATATTAGAAAAATTGCGTTACCTGTCCGAAGCAGAAAACAGGGACCAAAGGCGAACCTGTCTCCATAGCTATCTTAACAAAACCTTTTCTTGATTTAAGAAAAACAACCTGTCAATTGCAAAAATTGTTTATCATTATCACATTGACTGAAAAAAATATGTTTCACGTAATGTGACACTTGATAAAATCCAATATTCTCATTGACTATGGAAGGAGAAAACCGCCGGAAACCTCCGAATCATGATCCATGTGAAGTATCTCCTGTACACCTCCTGGCACTATGATGCAACTGTAACCAGCAGCGAGGTAGGAGTAGAAACTCTTCCTCGACGCAGGGGCCAAGCCCAACCACGTCCATATTTGCCTCAAGAACGGGGTGTAGAACACCTAACACCAACCAGTCACCGACTAATTATTAAGAGCACAGCTACTAACAGCTCACTCGAAGACTGAATTCAGTGTTGACATGGACAATGTGCTTGTAGGAAGGAAATCAGATGTCCTCACCGCAGTGCTTGCAAGAACCTTGATCTTGGGCAGTGGCATGAATCCAACAAGGTCCAGAAGGCCCCCAAGCCGATGGGCAGAACAGAGTGAGGTTCATAACCGAACACTGCAAGAACAGAACACTGAAATCAGAAATCCAAGCGAGGGAGGCTACCATCTTCCTGCATGCGCATCTTTTACTCGACTTTTTTAGCAGACCGAACGGGGTAGTAGATATGATGAATTGATGATTCAAGCATCCGGAGACGGAGGCTCACCGTAGGCTCTTTTTGGGTCAAAGGCTTTGTAGTCCACCACATGTAGAGTGATGGGGAAATACCCAATGACGTACTTGCTTATGAACCTGCAGATGCGCCCTCCAGCTGTGAGATCCAATCCAGCAATGCAGGGGATGACGTACGAAAGAACCAGAACAGGGAGAAAGAGGGGGAGGGAGGAAGCGGACCTGGCGATCTTGCGGCCGATCCTGCTCTTGTCGCTGACGGGAACGAGCATGAAGAAGAGCTGCGTGCCGAGCACCCTGCACCATCGACAGGAAGCACACGAGGATGAGCGAAGATGGCTTGGCTACGATTAACTGGCGAGTGTCGACAGTAGCATCAAACAGGGAGAGGGAAAAGGGGAAGCGGATGAGTGGACGGACATGGCGGCGACGCGGCGGGGGAGGAGGAAGATGGAGGCGAGGAGGAGGAGGACGTTGAAGTGGATGGCCCCTAGCCAGAGCGCCAGCGCGAGCGTGGTGCGCAGCGGCGAGTAGGCCGTGGCCCTGAACACTGTGGCCCCGTCGGCCGCCTCCTCGCGCGCCGCGCCGTTGCTCAGGCCGTTCCCCGCGCCCATCCCTCCCTGTTCGCCGGGGCGGGGGAGCTTCGAGGCCGGGGTCGTGGGGAGTCCGCTTCTCCCGCGTGCGTCGCGCTCTCTCTGGAGTCTGGAGTCTTCTCCGGCAGATTTTGTCCGGGGGCGGGGGCGGAGTCGTCCACCTGCCTGCCGGAACGGGATCCTCTAACTTAGCCCACCCCGACTCCTTTGCAGCCGGTGACGTGCTCGTGCGCCGCAGTACGTTTGACCCTCTCCGGCGTCCAGATCAACCACCGATCCGATCGCCCAGCCCAGCTTTAGCTGGGAAGTACAGTATAATCGGACGGGCGTGTGCGCGGTGGACTTATTATATGTGACCACGTGGGAGCTGAGAATCTCGTTTGCCCTGGGCAAAATCGATACTGTTGATCTCTAGCCCAAACTTTAGCACAAAATGAATCTCGGCCGAAACTATTTCACGGGATTGACCCTTTTGAGTAGCGCCCACGATCAGGCGCCACACTACACAGGATAGCACCTCGTGATCAGGCGCCACACTTGTTGCCAACGTGGCGAGCCGGGCCACGGTGGGGCCCAGTCTGGGGGGATAGCGCCTCATGATCAGGCGCTATGGTGCGATCAGGTAGCGCCTGATCACAAGGCGCTACCCTTCTGTTAACAGGCATCGCGCCCGTGCCCGTCCCCAACCCTAGCACCACTCGTTTTCTTCCAGCCGCAGCGCAAGAGCAGAGACATGGCGGCGGCGACGGTTCTCTCTCCCCCTCTCTAATTTTTCACCAAATCCACTCCGATTTGAAGAGAAAAGCGAGGGGATTCCGTCCCCAACTACTTCCCGCAGGTATTCTCCTCCGATCCTCCAATTTTTGTCCAATAAAATCGCCTCAATGTGCACGTTTCGGTTCAACCCTAATATCTAGTTGATTTGGATTTTGTTGTTGACCCATGGCATGCTTGTATGATCTTTAGCATTAGGTTATCTGTAGCATTAGGTTTCCCCATCTGATTGCTTCGATTGCGGAGTTTTGATAGTGTTTCCCCATGTTGCAACCGTGGAGATAGATGATCATCATGTTGTTAGCTTTGGAGTTGAATTGAGCATTACTTGTAATGATAGATGATCATCATGTTGTGTTAAACCTGAATCTGAAGTTGTTAGCGAACCCTTTGATCATCATGTTGTGTAGTATTATTTGTATAGTTAGGTGATATCGTTTTGTGTATGAAATATTGCTCACATATGTTGTAATATGTAGGATGGTGTGGTTACTCGATAATGAGTATGATGTTGCTCACCAGGCCTATTGGATGGCGGAAAAGGGGGAGGTAATAAAATGAATCTTGGTTTCTTTATGTGTTTGATTTTATTTTGTTGCAAATGCGTTGGATACGTTGTAATATTCTATGTCAAATGTGTTATTTGCAGGAGCTTGCACCTTTGAAGATTCGGTCTCATGGGGCTTCGTCGAATGAGATGCCTTACGATGAGCGGTACACTCCGTACATCGAGAGGCTAGGCCTCCTCTCTTTCATCCAACTTGTGAGCCGTTCGACCCCAAGGTTTAACGCGCCCGCAATCACCGCCCTTGTGGACCGGTGGAGGCCGGAGACACACACATTTCACCTCATGACTGGCGAGATGACCCCCACTCTTATGGATGTATCCATGATTCTTGGACTTCCTATCGACGGGAGGCCTCTTTGTATGAGCACAAATTCCGATGGGTGGCGCGTGCAAATGGAGGCCCTTATTGGTATGGCTCCAGAGGAGGTCGAGGACAAGAGCAAAGATAGAGTCCCGGCGGGCGCTACTTACCCGTGGATAGATTCGCACTTCGCGCACTGCCCCGCCGGAGCAAATGATGATGTGATCCAGACGTATGCCCGCGTGTACGTGTGGTACGTTATCTCTAGGACTTTGTTTGCTGACAGTGGTGGAGTGACGGCTTAGTGGATGTGGCTGAAGGCGCTTACCGTCTGGGACTCGAAGTGGAGTTGGGGTTCTGCTGCACTTGCCTACTTGTACCGGCAGGTAATGAATTGGTCTTTTTTGGTTTGTATTTACATTTCCATTTGTAGAATGTCATAACTTGACCGTGTTTTCATTTTTGATGCAGTTGGATGATGCTTGTCGTAGGACACTTGATAAAGTTGGCATTGGTGGTTGTACGCTTCTACTTTCGGTATGGAGCTGGGAGCACTTTCCAGTTGGACGACCGAAAGAGGTGACCCACAATGATTGGAACGTAGATGACCCGAACCCTCTTCGGTTCCCCACTTGGGCTTACAACTGGGACGTGGTATCGGATAATTATAGCGACATCAAATACATGTACAAGCAATACACCAATGAGTTCGATATGCTTACCGCCGAGCAAGTAAGCACTTGTCTTTACATGACCCTAGCCTCATGATTTTGATGTTCCTCCTAATTGATTATGTTGTGCCATGTTACAGGTGGAATGGGAGCCTTATGGCAGCGGGTCCGATTTTCCTCTATTGTATGAATTTACGTTGAACCCGCAGTGCTTGAAGGACAAGCGTTTCTGGCTCATGCGCTGCCCGTTGATATGCAATTGGGCGGTTGAGTTCCACTTGCCACAACGCGTGATGAGGCAGTTCGGGTTGTTCCAGGCCCATCCACCTGAGTATCGGTACACGGATAAGCAGCTTCACAGGTAACATTGGTTTGTTCTAGTAGATTTTGCTCAAAATTTTATTAGCTGTTACTAAGAGTGCCTTGGTTTGTTCTAATGCAGGATGGACCGGAGAAGACAGAAAAAGGTGAAGGATTGGGACAAGTTCCATGAAAAGTACGTCATCGAGTTCGAGCAATGTTTGGAGAAAACTAGGGAGGGAGGATGGGGCCGGCAGATGCCCCATTGTCCAATTGCCTTCAACAACTACTTGCGGTGGTTTCTTCAGAATACTCGTGTGAACATATGCAAACCGGCTTATGGCGAGGAGATATTAGAAGAGCCCCCCGTCTTTGACGAAGTTGCTGAGAGCCAGTACAACAGGATGGTTAGGAGGGGGAAGCAAATCCCTTTTTCTAGCGTGATCAACTTTGTGGTACGGTCTTCTTGCATAATTTCTTTTAGCGGTTCTTCCTCTCATATTTCTTTCATAACTAGTTGACTTTATTTCACACGCAGCGCACGGAGATAAGTAAGCAAGCCGACGAAAGCGAGACAATGTTGGAAGAAAACCCGGAAGGAGAACAAAGCGAGAGTGCACTTCGAGGATTCTTGAAGGTACAAACCAACATATTGCAGATTACTATATGACCTACAATCTTACAAATGCACTCCATTATTGTAGGACCGTGAGTATGATAGGATATCTAGCTGGGCCGTATCCGTATGTATCTCCATTTTATCCTTGCATTTATGTTGTTTCTATCCATTATTGTAATTTTTTATCGCATATTGTATTCATATTGGAGACTTACTAACTTTCAGTTTATAATGTTTCTAGGTATGGCAGCGTCTCAACTCAACAAAGCAACAACGAAGCTCGCCAATGACTCGGGCGAGGAGGGTGAGAGGCCGGGTTGGTTGGAGGTGGGTTTGAGGAAGGTGAGAGAACAAGATGCGGCGGAGGAGAGGAGGAAGAAGGAAGAAGAGAATGAAGCGAAACGGGCAAGGAAGCAAAAGATGCGTTTTGAGTATCGGGAGTATCAACGTCGTCAAGAGAAGAAGGACAAAGAAGCGGAGAAGCAACGTCACTATGTGCCTTTTATTTTGAACCTTCTTCACATTTCGACTTTGCTATGTAGTGGTGAACTTTGAAATTGTATGAACTTGTTGTTATTATGCACTTGCTGTGAACTCTGTGTATTTATAAGTTGTTGCGTGTTTTTAATATTTGATGAATTGTTGCACATTCCATCAGAAAGCTGGCACTTTTCTGTATTTTCTCCAGTTTGGATGCATAGCGCCTCATGGTAAGGCGCTATGATTCTGTTATTTCCAGACCAGAAACTAACAGAGAGCCCAGCGAGAGAAGTTGGGGAAAAAAAATCCTAAGTCAATGTGTCGCGCCTTACCATGAGGCGCTATGCCCTCTTGATAGCATAGCGCCTCGTGGTAAGGCGCGACACATTGACTTAGGATTTTTCCCCAGCTTCCCTCGCTGGGCTCTCTGTTAGTTCCTGGTCCAGGAAATAATAGAAGCATAGCGCCTTGACACTAGGCGCTACCCCACCATAATTTGACAAATTTTGAAAAATTTACAGAGCAAGGGGAGTATACAGCAATGAACAAAACATACATTTATAATGAAAACATACAACAATTCTACCTATTCATAGAACAACTTAATAATAACAACATCTTCTTCAAATTTCTTAGTTCGAAATAACGACAACAACTTCATGACCACATCATCTAGCAAAGTACCATAATGCTACAATTAGCCACACAATTCTAAATCTCCACACAACTACTCATCACATATTTCCTTCATCCTTTCGATCTTGTCCTTGTTAGCATTATTTGCCTTCCATAGATCAAACAACTGGTACTCTAGCTTTTTCTTCTCGTCCTTAAGGTCCATCTTTTCTTTCTCCCACTGCTGGTCCTTCTCTTTCATGACACCATCTTGTCTTCTCTGCACCAATTTCAGCTCAAGAACCTGTTTCTGCAAGAGTTCAATTGTTATCGCCATCTGCTGCTTCATATGATCATGTCCTTCCTCTTTCTCTATGGCCTCCATTCTTGTGTCATTGATGAATTTGTTCACTTCGTCTACCATATAGTTGTACTTCTTCTCAATCTTGTTCTTCTCATCTGCCACCTCCTTTAGTAGCTTTGCATTCGCAAGAGTCTCATCAATTCTAGCACCGTTGCTGTTATGATACATCTCCCACAGTTTTCGTAGGGCATTCTTCGCAGCTTCTGGCCATTCGGCATCTACCTAAGACACTAAACCACAGTTCTTTGCCTCCTAGAAATGACATACCACAAAATTAGCGATTTTACAAAACCATTTTCAATAGAAACATCTGTTATGACGCTCCTTCTACTTACATCTTCGACAGAACACATGTAGAAACGCCGGCCAGTGTCGAAGCTTTCGAATGCAACACACTTCCGAGGGGTGAGCTTGTGGACGCGGCAAAACGAAGGAGCATCCGGCGCTATTCCGAAGAAAGTGGGGTCCTCGCAAGTATCAGGGGCACAATCACGGTCGGGCAACTCCTAATAGGTACAAGATATCAAGATTACAAGACCTAAATGGATGAATTGCAATCAAACCTAACCCTAAAAAAGAGGAGTGAAATTAAATCCTACAAAAAGGCTTACCGAGAGGTGCCCCGAGAGGAGGGACTCGCCCTCGCTGGAATCAGACAAGGCATGCCAGTTAGCCATCGTCACGGTGGAGGATTAGAAGGGGGAGACCGAACCGCCGCCGCCACCGTTCTGCTTGGATTGGCTAGAAAACGAGTGAGTGCTAGGGTTGGGGACGGCGCGTCGCGCCTGATACATACCAGAGGGTAGCGCCTTGTGATCATGCGCTACCTGATCGCACCATAGCGCCTGATCATGAGGCGCTATCCCCCAGACTAGGCCCCACCGTGGCCCCGGCTCGCCACGCTGGCAACAAGTGTGGCGCCTGATCACGAGGCGCTATCCTGTGTAGTGTGACGCCTGATCGTGGGGCGCTACTCAAAAGGATCAATTCCGTGAAATAGTTTCGGCCGAGGTTCATTTTGTGCTAAAGTTTGGGCTAGAGATCAACAATGTCGATTTTGCATTTGCCCTGGGACATGCCCGCACCGGCACCGCCGGTCAACGTCGGCGGATGGTGGTTCGTGAGAGCTGCAAGATTGACGATGCAGGTGTTCAATCTTGGCATTTTTACTTGGTCTATCTATACTGTCAAAAATAAATTGGTTTTGGTGGCTAGTAAAATCATTGTCAGGACGTGCCTTTTTACCTAAAAAGCATCTTTGTGGCTGCTGATAGAAACCAAAACTAATGTAAAAAAAAAGGTTTTGGTGGCTAGTAAAATCATGTGGCGCTTGATCGATCCCACGTACCAACGCCACTCGAATGTCCGCTGGCCGCTGCTGCAGTGATTTACCGTAACAAAACACTACACCTGCACTACTGCAGCTGTGGTTGTATGTCGTGCTGAGTACAAGAAACGACAATATAGAGGGTATGGATGGACGTACGATTACCTCCGTTTCATAATTTTTGTTGTGGTTTGAATTAAAACCAGAGAATTATGTAACTCAGCGAGTAACATCCACAGATTTGTGTGCTTCTTTTCCTGCAAAGAAGTCAACCAACCAGGACCATCATCCAAGAAGATAAATACAAATAGGCTCTTGGGCAGGGGCGGATCCAGTGGGGCACCCCCTCCAAAATACAAGTTTTTTTATTACTCACTAGTATTTTGACTAATCCTATGTCTATTCTTAGCTAAATGTGAAATACGCAAGCCCAATAGTAAGCTTCGCACCCCCACCCCCCCACCCCCCCACCCAAATTTGATACTAGATCCGCCACTGCTCTTGAGGCTCGTTTACCTCCTATACTTGATCTCCTATACTTAGCTGAGTGTACCTTAGCCGAAATCGATGCTAGTTGTGAACCTTCGAACCATGTTGAAGCCAATAAATCAGTGTTGACACAACAGCCGAGAAATCGTCAGTCGAAGCCAAAAGACGCTGATAAGGTGTAAGTTGGATGCATCATTATCACAGGAAGACTCAGAAATGAGAACTAAAAAATATAAGCATTACAAATCTGATGCATCAGAAGAATGTTGGTAGTTTTTATTTTTGAACCACCATGCATAAACGTTAATTCTAGACTCACGTATTCAAAGATGGACTAAAAATCAGACTCATTATTTTTGTACACTCGAGTATCTAAAGATAAATAATGATACACAAATGTTTATATAATCACACATTTGAACGTGCATGCTCATTTTGAGAGCAAAACATCACTTTAGTGTGATGCATTTAAACGACAATGCAAATGCCAAAGACATCAAACATGTACGTTGGGGCGAGATGCACAAAGATACAATTTAAGCTTCACCTCCTTTTTCAAGTTGAGGTGGCCGTTTGTCATCTTTGAATAACTGTTTCATTTGGCCTTTCAGTACATAGCCCCTAGGCATGTAGTTATTTGAGGGCACTTGGAGAAATCAACAACATAACGATTCCCTTTCATGTGGGCTACAAAACCTGTGACATATCGCCACTATGATAGACCTTGTTGAAATCTTATTAAACAGTACATCTAATCAAGCTCTGTTAGTTGAGCGATACTAATTAAGAAGGTTGAATTCTAGAGACTTTACATGCACAACATTATAGCATCTCCACCGGTACCCGCTAAAAGGGCAATGGGGTCTGGACAGAAAAACGGTCCCAACGACACCATCGATCCGGGCGGCCCGAAAATATGTCCAGCACACCGGAGGCTCGATAGCTGGGGGGTCTGATGAGGGGGCACCAAACAACGTCCGAATACGGCCTCCGATAGGCGGGCACGTCCTGTCATCCACACGAGGTCGGGCGCCAAAATTTTTCATCTCCCACATTGCCGATCGGATCATAAAAATCTCAAATTGTTTCCCCTCCCTTCCTCATTGCAGCCGCTGCAAGCATCTCCTTTTCCCCACACCTAGAAGGTCCACCCCTCTCGCGACTCCCTCACAAGTCGTCCACGTCCAGCGACGAGCTCCCGCCGAAGGCGATGAAGCCTGAGCCGAAGCAGCTGACGGAGGTGCTGAAGCAGGAAAAGCTTAAGGCAAACTGCGCAGTGGCGTCCGCCGTTGAGCTAGCCGGCGTAGACGCGCTGCGGCAAAAAAAAAAGGGGAAGCAATCCCTACGCGTCAGGGTGCAGGTGGGAGTGGGCTACCAACGGAGCCCACTACCCAAGCCCACATAATATCGTATGTGGACACCCACGGGTAAGTATCAAAATTCCTTGGGATTTATGGGACTGTCCACGATACCCACGTCGAGCCCACATATTCCCCCACATCAAGTCCACCTCGTTCTCCACATCGAACCCCTTCCAGAAAGAGGGCGAGGAGGCGCTGGGCGCGCCGGCTAGTTCCCCATGGTCCGCTAGCACCTAGACCAGCCGATTCCGGACCATCTGCTGCATGGCAGCGTCGGGAGGGCGGCGGACTCGTGCTCGGAAGGGCAGGAGCGCTGCGAATGCCTCGGCGGACAGCTCCGCTGGCGGGGCCACCGCCAGCGGTTTGAAGAGGGAGAAGGGCGCCTGGACCAAATCTACGGTGAGCAAGCGAATGCTCACCGGCCTGAGAACGACGGGCTGATCCCGGCGGACCCGACGCAGGTTCGCATCCCCGGCGCCGAGGTAATCCCGCGCCCAGGCCCCAATGAAAGGGTCTGTTTGTGGATTTTGTGAACAGGGGATTCTCCTTCCCTGTTCACGATTTTCTTCGTGCGCTGATGCACGTCTATGGGGTGCAACTGCACGATTTCACCCCCAATGGGCTTTTGCACGTTGCTTGCTACTTCGTGCTTTGCGAGTGCTTCTTGGGCGTTGCGCCCCATTTTGGGTTGTTTCAACGCATTTTCAATGTCAAGCGCCAGCACAGCGTCAAGGGCCCTGGCGGTTTTGGAGTGCAAACTCGACCTGACGTCGAGTACTTCAAAATTAAGTTTGTTGAGTCTGTGCAAGGGTGGCGCCAGAAGTGGTTCTACATCAAGGATGTGACCACGGGCAACCAATCGTTCGGGTTGCCTCCCTTTAATGCAGACGCCACGGTGGCGAAGAGGCCATCCTGGATTGGCCACTGACCGGAGCCAAAGCTGAAGAAGCTGACATGCTTTTGGAGAAGGTCTTGAAGCTGCAGACCAATGTTGGCAAGGAGGTGACTGCCGCCACCTGCTGTTGGTGCGACTCTGTCCCAGGAAGATCTTGATGGCACCGTTCTTTCTGCAAGGATGCTGGTCGAGCGGAACCATGCCCAACTCTCTGGCCCTGTTTTGCCCATCAAGGACGAGCCTGAAGATTAGAGATTTTTGTGTATAAACTTGTATAGGGAGCAGCCCCCGAGTGTAAAGTTGCATCTTGTATATAATATGAATTGTTTATTTGCATTTTCCGCAGCCCCCGATTCTATTGAGTGGGGTTTATGAAAATGTTTTGAGTGTGAACTAATGATTGCACATCCCCCGAGCGTTCGAGTGTGGCTATGGAGTTTTTGTGTTTGCTGAAATTTATCCAACTTTGCTTTGAGACTTAGCCCCCGAGCGTTCGAGTGTGTCTAAGGTATTTGTTAGTGAGTTATGCGAACAGAGAAAGATAGGAGGAACATTGATTATATTCCACTTTTGAATGTTAAGCTGCAGGCCGCCTCATTAAAAACCTTCCAGTCCACATAGGTACTCTGGTAAGGAAAAGAGCGCGTATGAAACCTGCAGCCCTCCGACATATCGCCTATTACATTGTATGACTGAGCAGCCTAAGCATAGAAATGGCGCAGGTGCGCAACGTTGAAAGGACAAGGATGTCGCCTAGAGGGGGGGGGGGGGTGAATAGGCGATTAAAACTTTTCCGATTTAGGCTTGATAATTGCGGAATAAAACTAGGTGTTTAAATTAACAAGCGAACAACCTAAATAAACTAGGCTCACCTATGTGCACCAACAACTTATGCTAAGCAAGACAAGCAACAAGGTGATAGCAATAAAGAATACTTCAAGCACGAAGGCTATCACAATGTAAAGTGCATAAGTAATGAGCTCGGGTACAGAAATAACCGAGGCACGCGGAGACGAGGATGTATTCCCGAGTTTCTCCTTTTTAGGGAGTACGTCTCGTTGGAGAGGTGTGAACCAACACAATGGTTCAACAACCACAAAGGTTTCACCTTCTTCTCCGATGAACCGCACCACAAAGGTTTGGTTCACCTTCCACTATCGGAATCCTTCGAGGCGGAAATCCGGAGCCTTTCAACAACGATCCGGGGCACAACCCACAACGGGATTGGGGGCTCCCGAACAGCTACAAGTGACCACACAAGGGTCTCAACCACCACACGGGTGTCTAGGGTCCAAAGACCCAAGAGTAACAAGTTCACAAGCTTTCAACTTCCACGAATCCTCGTGGAGAGCACAAACCGATGCAACGAAGCAATGGCAAGAGCACAAGGCTCAAATCCTTCACTCTCAAATCCCACCACAAGCAACTAATGCTTATGGGGGGAGTAGAGAGGAAGAACAAAGTAGGAGAAACACCAAGAACTCCAAGATCAAGATCTACTAGGTTCCCCTCACTTAGAGGAGAGATGGATTGGTGGAAATGTAGATCTAGATCTCCTCTCTCAAATCCCTCAAAGATATGCAAGAATCATGGAGGAATTAGGAGAGGGGCAAGCTTTCCAAGGTCAACAATGGAGGAGAGAGAGGGGGAAAAACGTGCTTGGAAGAGCTAAATGGCTGAAGGTAGGTGGAGGGGTATTTATACCCCTCCCAGAAAAAGAGCCGTTGCAGCCAACTTAGTCCGGAGTTTCCGGTCTGGGAGGCCGGAAACTCCGGACTGACTCCGGGGCCTGATACCGCGACAGCCGCCGCGAAGCTCTCATCGCAGCAAATCCAGATGGGCCGAAAACTCCGGACCCTGAGGGCGGAAACTCCGAGGAAACTCCGGACCCTGAGCCCCCTGAGACCGGAGACTCCGGACTGAAAAGCAGCAGAAAAACAGCAAATCCTGAAATGCAATAACTTTTGCAAAGAAGCTCCAAACGAGATGAAACCAACGAGGTTGGAAATATTAAGGGTCCCAAATATAGAGGAGATATCACACATGGGAGGTGTGGACCTTATCTCGAGGAGGACCGATAATATTTCCAACACCGAGAACGCAACAAGTTTTCCATCCGGACTCCGTTTTCAATGATCTTGGGCTTGCTCCGAAGATAATCACAAGCACTACAAGATCATGCATATACACATCATAGTCCATTATGTGAGGAGGATAACACAAGAGGAGAGTTTGACCTCTCTACAAGAGACGAACCGGTAAAACTTCCAACATCAAAAACACCACAAGATATCCAAATGAAATCCGTTTTTGATGAACTAGAGCTTGATATGGAGATGAACACAAGATCTAAATTCTCACATGGATAAAAGCCAAATAAGAACCAAGAAAGATGATATGCCAAATATGCAAAGGTTTGAGCTCTCCACAAAGATGAGATCAAGTTACTCACTTGAGAGCCCCTCTTAATAGTACGCCGTTTATCCTATAACCCGGTCCACTAACACCACGAGACCGGTAAAATAGAAACCCTATCAAGATCATACCTTTGCCTTGAGCATTCCACTTGAGCTAGATGATGACGATCTTGACTCCCTCAAGTTGGGACACCTTTCTTGATTGTGCTTGCTAGCACATGCTTGATGAAGACTTCTCCAAATGATCCCCCATACTCCATTATGGGAGAGCCTCACTTAGCTCCGTCTTCATGTATCCACTTGCGCTCCATATTCTTCTCTTAATATAGATGATGGCTTGGAGATAAACATGAAGTTCACTCAATCTTCTTTTCCAAGCCATGCTTGCAATAAGCTCAACTCTTCACATGACCATTCTTCATATAAACCCTTGGATGGAACCTTGGTCATCATGTAATCTTCTAGTGTCCAACACATGAACTCCAATCTTTTCCTATGGACAAGATCTACAAGAATATCTCAAAGCGAACATTATTCCATAAGGATTGTCATTAATTACCAAAACCACGCATGGGGCAACACATGCACTTTCAAACGTTCCAAGGATTATTCGAAAGTTCGCCTGTCTTCGCGTTCTTCAGTTTGTACACGCCACCGCCGATGACCTCGGTGACGATGAAGGGTCCCTCCCATGGGGAGGCGAGCTTGTGCACCTTCTTCTGCTTCAACCGAAGCACCATGTCGCCAACCATGAAGGACCTGGTGCACAGTCGACGGCTATGGTAGTTGCGGAGATCCTGCTGATAGACAGCTGTGCGAGCCAGGGCCGTGTCGCGTGCTTCTTCGAGCAAGTCGACTGCATCTTCGAGTGCTTCTTCTGCGTCATTGCTAGCTCTAAGTTGACGAGGGAATATCTCCCCGGCAACAGTGCCAGAAACAATGCTTGTACGTCACACGTCAGTTGGGAACCCCAAGAGGAAGGTATGATGAGTGCAGCAGCAAGTTTTCCCTCAGTATGAAACCAAGGTTTAATCGAACCAGTAGGAAAACGAGGTTTGCTTCGAAGGTGTTGGTGAAGGAGTGTAGTGCGGCGCAACACCAGGGATTCCGGTGCCAACGTGGAACCTGCACAACACAATCAAATTACTTTGCCCCAACTTAACAGTGAGGTTGTCAATCTCACCGGCTTGCTGAAAACAAAGGGTTAAACGTATCGAATGGAAATGATGTTTGTTTGCATAAAACAGTAGAGAACAATGATTGCAGTAGATTGTATTTCAGATGTAAAAGAATGGACCGGGGTCCACAGTTCACTAGTGGTGTCTCTCCAATAAGATAACTAACATGCTGGGTAAACAAATTACAGCTGGGCAATTGACAATTGATAAGTGCATATAACATGCATGTGTGAGTTGTGGTGTCTACTATGAGATTCATTTGGGCATTACGACAAAGTACATAGACCGCTATCCAGCATGCATCTATGCCTAAATAGTCCACTTTCCGGTTAACATCCGTACCCCTTCCAGTATTAAGTTGCAAGCAACAGACAATTGCATTAAGTAATGTGCGTAATGTAAACAATACATTCATCCTTGAATAAAGCATTGCTGTTTTACCCCTAGTGGCAACAACACATCTACAACCTTAGAACTTGCTGTCACTATCCCAGGTTAAATAGAGGTTGAACCCAACTATCATGCATAAATACCCCCTCTTGGAGTTACAAGTATTCACTTGGCCAAGGCTTCAACAAGTAACGGAGAGCATGCAAGATCACAAATGACATAGACATGATAATATAATATTCAGCTCCACATAGGTATCAATATAAGTCAGATCCCAGCAAACACAACATGTAGCATTACAATAAGATGATCTTGATCATGATAGGCAGCTCACAAGATCTAAACATGATGGCACAAGTGGAGAAGACAACCATCTAGCTACTGCTATGGACCCATAGTCCAAGGATGAACTACTCACGCATCACTCCGGAGGCGGGCATGGCGATGTAGAGCCCTCCGGTGATGATTCCCCTCTCCGGCAGGGTGCCGGGAAGAGCTTCAGAACCCCCCGAGTTAGGGTTGACGACGGCGGCGGCAGCGAATATGTTCTGGATGAAAGGCTCGGTGTTTTAGGGTTTTCACGTCTCGGGGAATAAATAGGCGAAGGGGCGATGTCGGCGGACCCCCGAGGGGCCCAAACCACAGGCGGCGCGGTGGGCCCACTGCCGCCGCCAGGTGGTTTGGCCACCTCGTGGCTCTCTTCGTCTCTCCTTCGGACTCCGTGTACGTGCTGGAAAAATAGGGACTTGGCCTTTTGTTTCGTGCAATTCCGAGAATATTTCCAGAAGTAACTTTCTGAAACCAAAAACAGCAGAAAACAGGGAACTGGCACTGTGGCATCTTGTTAATAGGTTAGTCCCAGAAAATGCATAAAAGTGATATGAAGTGTATATAAAACATGTAGCAAATGGTATAATATAAGCATGGAACAGCAGAAATTATGGATACGTTGGAGACGTATCAAGCATCCCCAAGCTTAGTTCTACTCGTCCTCGAGTAGGTAAAACGATAACAACAAATAATTTCTGAGGAGACATGCTTTCACACAATCTTGATCAATATATTGCAAGGCTCATGTCATGAATGAAGTGACTCAAAGCAATGATCTATAGTTTGCTAACAAATAGATAAAGAGTAAACAATGAATCATATAAGCAAAAACTTTTCATGAATAGTACTTTCAAGACAAGCATCAAAAAGTTTTGCATAAGAGGTAACTCATAAAGCAATAGATTCAAAGTAAAAGGCATTGAAGCAACACAAAGGATGATTAAGTTTCAGCATTTGCTTTCAACTTGTAACATGTATATCTCATGGATAGTTGTCAACATAAAGCAATATAACAAGTGCAATAAGTAAATATGTAAGAATCAATGCACACAAAGTTGACACAAGTGTTTGCTTCTAAGATAGAAAGGAGTAGGTAAACTGACTCAACATAAAGTAAAAGATAGGCCCTTCGCAGAGGGAAGCAGGGATTAAATCATGTGCTAGAGCTTTTTAAGTTTTCGAAAGCATATAGAGAGCACAAAATAAGTATTTGAGAGGTGTTTGTTGTTGTCAACGAATGGTAGTGGGCACTCTAACCCCCTTGTCAACCAGACTTTCAAGAGCGGCTCCCATGAAGGACGTTATCTCTACCAGCAAGGTAGATCATCCCTCTTCTCTTTTGTTTACACATGTATTTTAGTTTCTTTATAGATGACACTCCTCCCAACCTTTTGCTTACACAAGCCATGGCTAACCGAATCCTCGGGTGCCTTCCAACATTCACATACCATGGAGGAGTGTCTATTTGCAAAATTAAGTTGCTTACTGATAAATCAGGGCAAAACATGTGAAGAGAATTATTAATGAAAGTTGTAATTAATTGGGGCTGGGCACCCCGTTGCCAGCTCTTTTTGCAAATTATTGGATAAGCGGATGTATATGCCACTAGTCCATTGGTGAAAGTCTGTCAGAAGTAAATGACAAGATTGAAAGATAAAACACCACATACTTCCTCATGAGCTATAAAACATTGACACAAATAAGGAGTAATAAAGTTTTGAATAGTTTAAAGGTAGCACATGAAATATTTACTTGGAATGGCAGGAAATACCACATAGTAGGTAGGTATGGTGGACACAAATGGCATGGGTTTTGGCTCAAGTTTTGGATGCACGAGAAGCATTCCCTCTCAGTACAGAGTTTAGGCTAGCAAGGTTGTTTGAAGCAAACACAAGTATAAACCGGTACAGCAAGAATCACATAAAAACATATTGCAAGTATTATAAGACTCTACACTGTCTTCCTTGTTGCTCAAACATTTTACCAGAAAATATCTAGACCTTAGAGAGAACAAATATGCATCCCAAGTCTCAACAAGCTCTACGGTAGTTCTCCACTACTAGGCTTTAACTACATGATGCAAGAGCTTAAACATGATCTACTTGAGAGCTCAAAACAATTGCAAAGCATCAAATCGAAACAAGACAATGATCTACAAGAATGCATATGTCTTTTCCAATACCAACTACTACATGTAGCATTTTCTTTCTTCCAAACAAACACCAATCAATTTATTTAAACATAAACTCTCCAAATGATAATATAATGCAGCAAGAGAGTATTTATAAACAAGTGCTAACAGCTCGAAGAGATGCATGAAAAACAGGAGCTAAAAGCACTGCAGTAGCTAGTTAAGAATACTCAACAAATATAAGTGAAGAACATGAGTATTCACATGAAAAAGCGGAGCGTGTCTCTCTCCCACACAAGGATTGCTAGGATCCGAATTTATTCAAACAAAAACAAAAATAAAAACACACAGACGCTCCAAGTAAAGCGCATAAGATGTGAAAGAATTAAAATATAGTTTCACTAGAGATGACCTGATAAGTTTGTTGATGAAGAAGGGGATGCCTTGGGCATCCCCAAGCTTAGACGCTTGAGTCTCTCTGAATATGGTTGGGATGAACCACGGGGGCATCCCCAAGCTTAGGCTTTTCACTCTTCTTGATCACATAATATCACCCTTCTCGCTTGATCCTTGAAAACTTCCTTCACACCAAACTCAAGACAGTTCTCATTAGAGGGTTAGTGCATAATCAAAAATTCTCATATTCTGTAATGATACAATCAATCCCAAAGCTTCTGGACATTAGCTACAGCCACCAATGCTTTGTGGAGCAAAGAAATCCACACAAACACAGTAAAAGAGCGAATGCAAAACAAAAGGCAGAATCTGTCAAAAACAGAACAGTCTGGAATGACGAATTTTTTCGAGGCACTTAAGTTGCTCAGATGGATCTGGCCTAAAATAATGAAAGTTGCGTACATATCTCAGGAATATGCGTGATTTTTTCAGAATTTTTTGAATTTTCTACAGGGAGATAAGCTCAAATCCGTGACAGCTAAAAATCTGTCACTGCGCAGAAATCCAAATCTTGCATCAACTTTCAATATAGAACTTTACTTGGCACAACATTGCGATAAAATAAAGATACAAAGGAGTTGCTACAGAAGTAACAAAACTCCTTGACTCAAAGAAAACAAAAATAACAGCAAATAAAAACGATGGGTTGTCTCCCATAAGCGCTTTTCTTTAACGCCTTTCAGCTAGGCGCAGAAAGTGAAAATCAAGTGTCAAGTGGAGGAGCATTGACATCAATACCAAGGGCCATGCGCCTACCTCTCTTACCCTTAGACTTACTCTTTGGTTTGGGGAATACATGGCCGCACCTTGGTGTGGAGGTAAGATTCAGAGTGCCTTTTCCCACATCTATGGTTGCTCCCATTAATTTGAGCAGAGATCTTCCAAGTGTAATTTGTCCTGTCCCTGCACATTCAATAACAAGATAATCAGTGGACACCGTTCTCCCAAGAAAGGTTGTAAACACACCCTCAGCTATCCCCTCGGGAAATATAACAGAGTTATCAGTAAAGTTATTCCTTCTCCTCCTTCAGCAAGTCCCCAAAGATTCAAAGTTTCATAAATGCTTTTAGGCATAAGGCAAAACTCAGACATAATATCACAACGAGCATAAAAGGTTTCACCACAAATAGCAACCTTTACCGTAGGGACCCACATCGAAGGTTCAAAATTTGTTGGAACATAGTCAAAATATTCCCGAATTTGATTATAGCCGTCCTTTAAACAAGATATATGTGTCTCAAGAGTGTTTAATCTAGCATGGATGCTAACAAGGGCCGAATCAAATTTATTAGTTGAGCTAGAAGTTGCAATCAACTTTTTTATGGCATTAAAAGCTTGGTCCCCATCACAGTGAAGGAAATCTCCTCCCACAATAGCATCTAAAGCATATCTATAACAAAGGGCTAGACCAAAGTAGAAGCTAGTGAGAAGCAAACTTAAAGTCATTTTAGGATCAGTTTTACCAAAGGAATCATTAATTCTAGACCAAGCTTCTTTAAAATTCTCCTCACTCCCTTGTTTAAAAGTGAAGATCAATTCCTCAGGTGACATAGCAACAGGCATGGAACAAGACATGATGGTGACAAGAGACAAAACAAAACCGAAATAAACAAGTAACTAATTTTTTTGTGTTTTTGATAAAGAGAGCAAACAAGACTAAATAAAAATAAACTAAGCAAGACAAATAACAAAGTAAAGAGATTGGGTGTGAGAGACTCCCCTTGCAGAAGCAATTCGGTTTTCCCCGGCAACGGCGCCAGAAAACGTGTTGTGGCTCTAAGTTGACGAGGGAATATCTCCCCGGCAACAGTGCCAGAAACAATGCTTGTACGTCACACGTCAGTTGGGAACCCCAAGAGGAAGGTATGATGAGTGCAGCAGCAAGTTTTCCCTCAGTATGAAACCAAGGTTTAATCGAACCAGTAGGAAAACGAGGTTTGCTTCGAAGGTGTTGGTGAAGGAGTGTAGTGCGGCGCAACACCAGGGATTCCGGTGCCAACGTGGAACCTGCACAACACAATCAAATTACTTTGCCCCAACTTAACAGTGAGGTTGTCAATCTCACCGGCTTGCTGAAAACAAAGGGTTAAACGTATCGAATGGAAAATGATGTTTGTTTGCATAAAACAGTAGAGAACAATGATTGCAGTAGATTGTATTTCAGATGTAAAAGAATGGACCGGGGTCCACAGTTCACTAGTGGTGTCTCTCCAATAAGATAACTAACATGCTGGGTAAACAAATTACAGCTGGGCAATTGACAATTGATAAGTGCATATAACATGCATGTGTGAGCTGTGGTGTCTACTATGAGATTCATTTGGGCATTACGACAAAGTACATAGACCGCTATCCAGCATGCATCTATGCCTAAATAGTCCACTTTCCGGTTAACATCCGTACCCCTTCCAGTATTAAGTTGCAAGCAACAGACAATTGCATTAAGTAATGTGCGTAATGTAAACAATACATTCATCCTTGAATAAAGCATTGCTGTTTTACCCCTAGTGGCAACAACACATCTACAACCTTAGAACTTGCTGTCACTATCCCAGGTTAAATAGAGGTTGAACCCAACTATCATGCATAAATACCCCCTCTTGGAGTTACAAGTATTCACTTGGCCAAGGCTTCAACAAGTAACGGAGAGCATGCAAGATCACAAATGACATAGACATGATAATATAATATTCAGCTCCACATAGGTATCAATATAAGTCAGATCCCAGCAAACACAACATGTAGCATTACAATAAGATGATCTTGATCATGATAGGCAGCTCACAAGATCTAAACATGATGGCACAAGTGGAGAAGACAACCATCTAGCTACTGCTATGGACCCATAGTCCAAGGATGAACTACTCACGCATCACTCCGGAGGCGGGCATGGCGATGTAGAGCCCTCCGGTGATGATTCCCCTCTCCGGCAGGGTGCCGGGAAGAGCTTCAGAACCCCCCGAGTTAGGGTTGACGACGGCGGCGGCAGCGAATATGTTCTGGATGAAAGGCTCGGTGTTTTAGGGTTTTCACGTCTCGGGGAATAAATAGGCGAAGGGGCGATGTCGGCGGACCCCCGAGGGGCCCAAACCACAGGCGGCGCGGTGGGCCCACTGCCGCGCCGCCAGGTGGTTTGGCCACCTCGTGGCTCTCTTCGTCTCTCCTTCGGACTCCGTGTACGTGCTGGAAAAATAGGGACTTGGCCTTTTGTTTCGTGCAATTCCGAGAATATTTCCAGAAGTAACTTTCTGAAACCAAAAACAGCAGAAAACAGGGAACTGGCACTGTGGCATCTTGTTAATAGGTTAGTCCCAGAAAATGCATAAAAGTGATATGAAGTGTATATAAAACATGTAGCAAATGGTATAATATAAGCATGGAACAGCAGAAATTATGGATACGTTGGAGACGTATCAGTCATCTTCGTTTATGCTGCCACCCTTGGTTGCATCGAACTTTACATCGGATGGCAGGATGCCTCTGCGCCGTAGACCATGAAAAATGGTGTGAATTGTGTTTAGGCATTAGGAGTTGTGCGCAGGCTCCACGGTACCGACGGAAGTTCTTCAACCCAAGCACACGCGGCTCTTTTGAGTGGCACCCGGAGGCGTTTCTTGATTCCGCTGCACACGAGTTCATTGGCTTTTTCGACTTGGCCATTGGACGGCGGGTGTGCGACGGATGCATAGTTGAGCATGATGCTTTGCTCTTTGCAGAAGGAACGAAATTCTTCAGCCGTGAATTTTGTGTCGTTATCAGTTATGACGCTGCTTGGGACGCCGAAACGGTAGATGATGGTCTTTATGAAGTTAACTGCAGTAGTAGCAGTCGAATTTTGTGATGGGGACTGCTTCGATCCACTTTGTGAACTTGTCAACTGCCACCAGGAGATGAGTGTGCCCTCTGTGTGATGATTTTTTGAGTGGCCCAACCATATTGAGCCGCCACTGGGCGAAAGTCCAGGCCAATGGTATTGTCTTCAATGCTGATGCAGGTGCGTGCGGCTTTGTGGCAAATTTTTGACAGCCGATGCACCTTTTGACTATGTCCTCCGCGTCCTTGAGTATTGTGGGCCAGTAAAAACCTGCTCGAAAGGCTTTGGCTATGAGTGATCGGCTGCTGGCGTGATGTCCGCTGGTACCTGCATGAATATCTCGAAGGATGGCTTTGCCATCTTCGAATGCGATGCATCGTTGGAACATACCTGATATGCTTCATTTGTACAACTCGCCATTGATGATGGTGTATGCTTTAGCCCGTCGATGACACGTCGCGAGTCAGTTATGTCGTTAGGTAGCTCGTTGCGGAGTATATACGCCAGGAAAGGTTGAGTCCAAGTTGGCTCAATGAGGAGTACCTCGACTGGCGGGTCTCTATGCTGGGTGTTTTGCTCTTGGATGGTGCGGTCGATGTGGAGGTGCCGTTTTTCCTTGATTGATCTGCTCAATGCGCTCGAGGAAGACACCAGGTGGAACTTGCGCCTTGGTTGAGCCTAGGTTGGCTAGCATGTCTGCTTCCTCGTTGCTTTCTCTCCCTATGTGACGCAACTCGCAGCCTTCGAAGCTGCCCTCCATTATGTTGTACAGGTCGCGGTTAGGCGATCATGTTGTCTGCAATGGCGTCACAGGCCTTCATTGTCTGCTGCACCACCAGATTCGAGTCACCGTAGATCATTAATCGAGTGCATCCGAGAGCTTTGGCCATCCGCATGCCATGGATCAGGGCTTCGTACTCGGCCTCGTTGTTTGATGGTAATTCGAATCCCATTACAGGATGTAGCGAAGCTTGTCTCCTTTGGCGATACGAGGATGACACCTGCGCCTGGCACCTTCGTTTTTCTTGGACCCATCGAAGTACATGGTCCATGAGTTGGACACATCTGGCGCTCCAGGCAACTGAGCTTCGATCCACTCGGTTGTGAAGTCGGGTAGACTTGTGCTTGATGACCTTCGGGTGATCGTACTGATGTCCCTTGGTCCCAGCTCGATGAGCCATTTTGCGACTCTCCCAGTTGCGTTGGGGTTTGTGAGAATATCCCCGATCGCTGATTTACTGATTACAGTGATCGGGTGTCTGCAGTAGTGCGTCAGCTTCCTTGATGACATGAACACGGCGTATGCCAGCTTTTGGTAGTGCGGGTACCGCTGTTTTGATATGGAGAGGACCTCACTCAAGTAGTAGACTGGGCGTTGTATGCTCTGGGCGTGTCCCTCTTCCATGCGTTCGACTACCAGTACGGTGCTCACCACTCTGTTGATAGCCGACGTACAGGTATAGCGGTTCCCATTCCTTAGGTGCGACAGGGATTGGAGGCTTGTTAGGACTCGCTTGAGATCCGTGAAATCGGCTTCGGGGTTAACTCATCAAATCCCATGGTTAAGGACTAGGGTTGAGATTACGGGGGAAGAGAACGTTGTAGAGCATGTAGTTTCGTCGGCTGACAAGCAAAAGCAAGGATTTACCCAGGTTCAGGCCTCCAGAGAGTAACACCCTACTTCCTGCTTGTCTGGTATTGATTTGAGGGTATATGTGGGCTACAATGGAGTCCCGGCGAGATGTCGATCTCGCTAGTTTTGGTGGTTCGAGTATTGTGGTCCCTTCATCGGCGCCCTCCCAGCCTTTATAATAATAGGCTGGGTCTCGGGAGTTCGCAACCGACTCAGATTTACAAGTAAGGAAAGTCTAAACGACTATGGCTACGGCTAACTTGGAGGATACTCCGTCTTCTTGGGCCTTCTTTATGGGCTTCATGTAGGCTATTGATAATTGGGCCTAGTCGATACGTGCACAGGTACCTTCATGGTAGGGTACCCGAAAGGTATATCCCTGGCACCGCGGTTGGTAGCACGCGCCCGCGCCTCGAACCTTCCGGGAGCCACTCGTCGCCGCCGCCGATGTCGTCGAGCCCCACCGGCGGTCGGAAGGCCCATATGAAAGGCCGTTGGGTCGACTCAGTGTTATGGCAAGCTCCATCATTGCTTCGGACGTATGAGTTCTGGGATCCGAACGATATATACTGAACGGACGATGGTGCTTGCGAGTCCAGCCAGCGCATGACGGCGGCGCGTCCACGGTTGTGACGTCTCCGCCAAGCCATCGCGTACGAGAGGGCGCCGATTGACAGACAGGGACTGATCGCCGAGAGTGCGGCGCACAATGGCACGGCCGGTGGGCTCCAGCTTCTGCACCGTGTTCATGAGCACCGCGTCCGTCAGGTACCCGTGCTGCATATGCCGGTGGTGGAATGACGTCCACCCGTCATGGCGCGTTGGCTGAGAGGAACCATGGCGAAACCTGAGGACTGGTGGAGCTCCACTCCGGTAGCCCGGCAGGCGGAGCAGGCCGTCGTCACCGAAAGGCGGCGGCGCCGGCATGTTCCTCCACAAGGCGTGCAGGATAGCCGTGCCGAGCGCGCCGCAGGATACGAGGATGGAGTGGGCGCACCCACGAGAGCGCGCGAC